>JAHLJT010008756.1:35692619-35927470 GCA_031308135.1 Acheta domesticus | reverse complement strand
GGGGAGGATAGGAGGAGGGCGAGGGCGAGGCGATGGGGGAGGTGTATGTGGGTGGACGTGAGGTGGTGGGAGGTCGCAATGATGAACTGTGCACGCGAGGAGCCGCGCGGAATTCCGTGCCGCGTCGTGCCGCGCCGCGCCGCTTCTTTCACGGCCGCCCCCCCCCCCGCGATTTATCAAAGCGTTCGACGGGCCGCGCTCCGCGCTGTAGGTCGCGGCAGGGGGCGCCACGCGACGGCGGCAGGGGGGCGGAGGGTCGCCGCACGGATTCGCACGGCATTGCAAAACACGAATTGTCCCATGTCAACTTCTCCGTGGAGATGGCTCAGTGCATCAGTCACTGCGGTGTCTCAGCACCGGAGGGTCCTGGCTCGAATCTCGACGTTGGCAGGATGTGCGACACTAGCTAGGAATGGAAATCTGCAGACAGGGAGAGATGGCTCGTGCATCAACCTATGTCACTGCTGTCCCTCTGACCGGGAGGTCCTAGGTTTCGAGTCCCGACGGCGGCAGGATTTTCGACACGAGCTTGTCAGCTAGGTCGAATTCAGTTCGCTGTCTGGAGAGAATTCCCAGCGGCCGGCTGCTCTGATCGGTAGTTTTTCGTGGTTTCTTCCGATCAACACCATGCGAATACCGGGAGCAGTACCCTAAAACATAGCCACGAACTGCGCGATCTTTCCTTCTTCTTCCTTGTCACATCTTCTCCCCTTACACTCACACTAACGTGTACTACACTACCACACATGCCGGGGACCTGGAACGGAGCTTGGAGCTTCCGGCTGATGGTGAATACTTCGTTGAGGAAACTCCGCTAGTCAACGGGAGGTTGGCGGAATTGCTAATAGACAAAGCTACAATCATGGTACGTAATATTTATAAGAGACTGCAATAATTTATAGGACGAATTTCAGGTTGAATCAAAACCCGCTCCATCCAGTAAAACATCATAGGTCCCTTGTATTCGCTTCCTGTTTCTACATTTAGAATAAAAATAAGTATAATAAACGATCCATTACAATATTTTAATTATTTGAATCATAATTAATTAAATTACTGTTAATTCGTTGAAACATAACTGCTGAATTACCATAATATAGTCTATGCACATACTATTCTATAAATCTAAGTCCTAATTTGTATTCTAACCCATAATAACTGTTAGAACGTTACTGTCGCCAATGCATAAACAAGAAAGACTAAGGACTCTATCCATTCAAGTTGTGAAATTCTACCTTAAGCTTTTGTATCTTTGACATGGCAGGAAAAACTGAAATCGAGAGTTAAGTGATTTTAATTATTATAATTAAAACATATAATAAAAAAATTTAATAATTCTTTACGCAAAAACATTTATCATTTCCTAACCGCATAAAAAGCAGATATTAAGAATCCCTACAACTTAATACGTTGACGTAATTTATACACAATTAGTTTACCAACATTATTTATGATTTTATAAGTAATATATTCTTTTTGATTTTACAGACAAAATCGCCACAATTCTAGAACAATATGCAGCTCTCACAAAAGTTTTTCGATATTTTCTAACCGATTTCAGTCTTCTCTTAGAACATTCTCAATAAAAATGTTTTGTCTAATTGTGTTACAATGCTATTTTAAACTTATTTTCTTTTATTCTTGCCACTATTAAAAGTAACTTATTGAGTGATTTTCTCGTATATAAGCAAATAACTAAGCAAATAGTCGGAATAAAGAAAATGATGAAAAATAGTTTTGTGTCTTACACAGATCCTGTGATTAATATGGAAATCTTATAAATTTACACGTAAACAATACTCTCAATTTGACATGGAGCCAATAATACTTCTTTTTTTGCTGTGGCAGATTCCACATATGTACTACGTACATCCCTCGTCATTGTCACACATTTCTCGTATTTATTTTAACCAAAAAGATTTCGATAACTACAATTAGAAATTACCATTATTCAGTTTTCCAAATAGCACTTCCTCAAATTTTTCTCGTGTTTCTATTGTATGTTTATTTTGATATTATTGATTTTATCCGGCGTGCAATCCAAATATTCGATGAAAGAGCGAATGGTTTTCAGGTCTTTGGGTGACCAACACGATTCAAAAAATCTCATACCACCGTTTTGACATACTGGTCGTGGCCTTCCTCAGGGAGGTACATCTTATATCGGCTCCCGCAGCTATATAATGCAATGATCTCGGCTGTCCAGTGGCACCGCGTCGAAAGCTGTGATGCTGATGTTTCATCTATCTTTTTGTGGTCTTCGTCGGTCTGAAGTCTTTGTCACATGACAGCAAACCTTTCCCCGACATGTCTCATGGATGATCCAAAACAGTGATGACTAACACAGACCAATGTTTTGAAGCATTTGTTGTAAATAACTCCAACCATTTGATCTACATCTATTGCGTTCTCTCTCGTGAAACATGGTTAATGTTCCGAAGTTCAGATGTTTCTTCTTGTTGCTTGAGAAAGTTATTTCCCCCACTACGAAAGAGCATCCGCACACGGTTTTGGTGATCATCTATCGCAAATCACAATTGAAAGCTGTATTTAGTCCGTTTTTGAAACCATCAATATTTTAAGGAAAGACTGTTTTATCTGCTTGATTCTCCTGCCATATTATGATTACGTTGGTAACTGAAATATTTATTGTCTGTTCCAAGGAATTTGACATGACATTTTGCCTCTTTGGGTAAATTTATATCTTCTAACGAAGTATATTTCAGATGCTTCAATTTTTATCACATATTAAAATCAAACTAATCAAAGGTCAAAGCCATAAAATCACAACTCCTACGTAAAGATACATAAGTTGCTAGCAATTCACAGGCATGCTGGGAGTCGAAATGACGCTGCCGGGATTTCTATGTTTCTAATAAGACTTCTCACTTCAAATCAAATACCCTCTGTAATGCAACGCACAAAACATGCAGACTACCCATTCTTCAACTCTGCCCTCTTGTGGGCAAGAGAACGTCCGTGGACACGCAGAGGTCTCTTTAAAGAAACCCCGACGCGAAACGGCCACCGCGCCTACCACCTCGCCCTCACGAGCGCCCTTCCGCGCCCTCCAGCGCCCTTCCAGCGCTCTCCAGCAGGCGGACGCTTGAGAAGGCGTAAAGTTCGCCCTCGCCCTCAAGAGCCGGCCACGGCGCCGCCGAACACGGAGGGGGAAGCAGGCGAGAAGGGTTTGCTTGGGGGAAGGGAATGCCGAGCGTTTTCGTTTGGTTAGTTGTGAGTTTGAACTATTATGAAAGAATTGTAGATTTGTGGAGTCGGTTAAAATAACAGTGCAACTCATCTTCGACGGATGACGTAATCGAAACGGACGAACGGACGACGTACATTAAGGCGGTTCACACATTCGCTATTCGCGAACATCGAGCAACCGCTCGCCGAATCCCGATAGTGTGGATGGGTCGCTTTCTATTTACCGATTGACTAACATTCGGTGCTCACCGTACCCGCCCGCGTGTCGGTCTTTTGGAGCACATCAAAGGGAGCGAACATTCGCCGAACACCACAGCTGGTCGGGATAAGGGCGATCAGCAGCTCGCTGCTCGGCGAACGTATGTGTGGAGCCACCTATAGAATACTACGATGTCGTGCAATAAATATCTCCATAGAATGGTTTAAACGTGAAAAATACCTCATATTCCAAACACCCCCGGATAAACAAATGGTTTCGAGAGAACAGCAAGATATTGAAATACAGCAATAACGAAATTGGTGATAATTAAAACACACAGTATTTTTCGTTTAGAAAGAATCGAGTTTTTCTACTCCAAAAATTTCGTGATTTTTGCTTTAAATTGGGTGTTTCATGCCGATATTAACAGATTTTTATAGCACAATCACTTAAGTTTACAAACATATGATGAAGGCCTGGGGATTAATTCTTTATGTACCACAGCGCACGTATGAGATTTCCTGTCGATGTTCTCTTGTAAAATTGTTAAAAAACGGTCCTCTTTCCTAGAATACTATTTACACATAATTGTCATGAATATTGAGAGACATTATTTCGTGGGCAGTGCACAACTATCTTAATTTCATACATAAATTTGGCAGGTAGCCCCGACCTTATTATTCAATGTCGAATTCCTCAAACTGTTGATTACTCTGAAGCAAATGGCGTTCCAGACGATCGAACGTAATGTTGCTGTTATTTAAATAATGTACATTGGTTTTTTTAGAAATTACTCTGAATAGCGAACTGAAATAACTGCATTTTTGTAAATCGTAATAGTAATACAATAGGCTTCGGGAGTTAAAGAAAGTCTTCAGGATATCTGCAGAAAACTAAATTCTAAAAATATTCTAAAATCAACTTAAAAACAGTTATTACGGGACAACGCTCGAATATATAACAGTGTTTTGTTAATATCTTAAAACTAGTTATTGAAACTATTGCCTAAAGTTAATTCCTCCAAGGAAAACCTAATTGTTAAATCAAATTGCACCTTTCAAGTATATTCCCTTTCATTTTTGCTCACGTTAAGCCTCCATAAGATCTTGATAATTCCAAAATTTCATATTTCTCTATAATTGTGCTTCAACTACCTATTCATTATAATCTTCCACTTTCTCTTTTATGTCCACGTCAGGCTCTGTTAACTCATTTTTCTGTATCATCATTTTTTTACTTAATTTTCTAATTAAAAGCTTCGATCATGACTCTTGCTTCACTTCCCGCCTACTAGTTTTGTGTCTATTTATATACTATATACCTAGTGGTTTTCTTCAAAGGCAAAAATTTCTTCTTCACCACTATTGCCAGAAACCAAGCAATATTTATTCGCATTTAGTACACTTTAGAGTACCTTTATTAATCTTCACCATTGTTCCAGCTACACATCATTTAGTTCTGTTCCCTAATCTTCGGTTCATGACTCTGCTGTACTTCTGCTTGCAAAAGCCGTAGTCGACAAATAGTTCCCTTCCCGCCAAGCACACCAAGAACGCTTTCAATCGCCTGAATTCGGACTCTCTCTCCCTCTCACCATCTCTTTGCCGTAGATTCATTGTCACACTACCACAGAATCATTGAACATCTCCTAGTCTCCAAGGCTACTACCAGAGCTTTGTTTTAAATCCTCTACATTACTACCGTTACCTTCGCTATCGTAACTGTTTCACGATCACGATCGTAATTGATGATATTTTAAACACCAGACTCACAATTTCTTTTTCTACTTCGCAATCTTCCTCCGCTGATGAAAACATTCCTGTATCTTCGCTGAAACCATTTTTCGGACTAGAACTTAACCTGTCTCACCTGAGAAGTCGCTTCGTTGATGCCCAGGTCGACTTTTCAATCCATTACCTACTTTCCTTTCACAAGCCACAGCAAAATTAATACAGTTGAAACCACTCTTAAATCACAGTAAACTCTCACTAGCAATAGCATCATCTTGTATAAAACCATCATAAGACCTCTTCTCCTGTTACGCTTGTCCCAATATTGCAGCTAAATATAACATCAACAAAATACAGATATTCAAAATAAATTTCTAAGAACCTTCACTCACCCCTTGGTTTATTTTCCAATAGCAGTTTTACACCACGAATTTAACCTTAATCCCATCACAAATACTAGCATTCCTGGCCAATAACTTCTATTCCAACCTAACCCTCATCAACCAAGATAGACACATCAGCATATGTAAATAATAATGAAACCCAACAAGAATAAAAAATAGATATCCTATCCACTCATCTCCTAAACAATTTTGCAAATATTAATGTTTCTTAGAGGTGCTTCGGTGATTCCCCCTCGTCAATTGTAGTTTGCAATAGATTTAGTTTATAGTATAAAGATGTAAGTCAACAAAGCAAATGGAGAGTTGTAAAACTGAACTTTCTAATAATCCTATTTAAAATAAATAAATTTTAAAAAAAACACTTTCCCCTACGTTCCTATTGCAACCGTCCCTCCACACCATCCCATACCTCTCCCACCTCTCCTGTCTCTCCGCACCCCACCACACCCGCCGCCCCCCGCCGCCCCCCTCCACCACCCCCGCCGCCAACCCGCCGCCACCCCGCCGCCCACCCCGCGCCGCCACCCCGCCGCCACCCCGCCGCCACCAGCCGCGCCGCCACCCCGCGCCACCCCGCCCCACCCGCCGCCACCCCCGCCGCCACCCCGCCGCCACCCCGCCGCCACCCCGCCGCACCCCGCCGCCACCCCTCCGCCACCCCGCGCCACCCGCGCCGCCACCTCGCCGCCCCCGCCGCCCCCGCACCCCGCCGCCCCCGCCGCCCCCGCCGCGCCCGCGCCCCCGCCGCCGGCGCTTGGGGACGCTCCGCCATAATCGTGATGCGGGCGCGCTGCTATTTATTTCATTTGCAGCCAGCTTCTGGGCCTGGACCGCCCATTAATTCTGCTGCAAGCAAATGGAAACGGGAAGAAGCGGCGGGGCCAGAGGTTTGCGCGTAGGGCGGGACAGAGGCGGGGCGGGGGCGGGCGGGCGGGGAGAAACAGGCGTGGCGGACACCTGCTCTTGGAGCTCGGCTGCCTGCCCTGCGGTGAGGAACCGTACAATGCTAATTAACTTTTCAGGCAGTGGCGGTGGTAGCTACGACGCACACGGAAGGAAAGCCATGGAAACGCACGAGCTGCCCGCGATAACCGAGATATTTGGATGACAATGAATGAAAGAGATTATGTTTTGTGCTATGACATCAAAATATAAGTATTTCAGGCCAATAAATAATCGTTTTATTTTCCTTATCAAATTACAATAGCAAGTCATTTCAACTGAAACCATTCTTCTGGGAGTCAAACATACACTCATTGAATAAAGTTCTCCAGGCGCCAAGCGCCTTCCGTCCATGCGGCCACTTCTCACGGCACACAGCTACCGCCGCGCTCACTTAGAGCAGCCCGTAGACTAAGTACTCCCGAAACTGGGCAGAGCGGAAGTGAACTGACGGCCGCTGGGCTGTGGCCCCTTTTTATTTCGCCTCCTACTTGGAGGCGAGTCTAACCCTGGCCGTCGCAGCGCTACTCCAACACCAACGGTCCGGCTCCCCGCGAAGGAAAGGGGAGGGTGGCAGGTCCTCACCCCAGCACTGCTTCCCCGCCAAATGAGAAGAAAGCTCCGTTTATCTGGTATCGATGGCCTAGGTGCTTAGTACGTACTTTCAAGTACGTACAGCCAAACACCGCGTGTTCGGATCCAGCGTAAAGTCAGGTGTTTTCGTCACCTGATTCGTGATACTATCCACATTTCTCGTGTGAACAACATCCCCTCTACATTCCCATTTGAATAGCATCCCTTTCACGTAACTTAAATGAACAAATTCTATCCACAGTCATCAATCTTCATTCATCTTTCACATCCTTCATACTGTGGAAGGACAAGGGAAATCACGATCGAGATCACGTCCGCGGGAAAAGGTAGGGTATAAAGATGTAAGCCTCCTCCTCAAACTCAGAACACCCCACACCAGTGGTGTTAAGGTCCCACTACTGATGACAGTGGCACGCCTCGCGGAACCATGCCATGACACGACTTCTCTGCACCACTAGCGTCGGGAGGAAACTATTATTAACCCCACCTTTTTACAACGGGGATGGCGTTGTCTCTTGCGGCGGGGTGATGAACTGCGTGGAGAGCGATTTCGTCGTGGCACTCGTGCCACGGACTCCCGCTTGACACATTGTCCTTGACAACACTGCCCTACACACTAGCTGTTACAAATAGACTGCAATCTCAAACGTGGCGTAATCTCCGCGGTGGCTCCTACCTTCCGTTCTTCTCCGTCCAGCGTCCTGCCCTCCCCTTTACAAAAAGTTGGTGATTGAAAGTTATGCTTCTGAATCTGTAGCTTCATAAAATATGAGTGCATGATTTGGTTACTTTAATAAGTTTTTATTTCAAGTGTTATTTTCGTGTCCCGGAATGCGTGCTCAGTGTGCGAACCTGTCAACGTCGCTTCTTTCCAATTGCAACAATCAATCACCAACTTATTTTAATCGGACCCTAGTTACAGTTCTCGCCTCCCCTCCGGCGACGTCACTGCCATGGCGTGGGGCGAGTGGCGGCGCTTTCCAATCGCAACAGTCAATCACCAACTTATTTTAATCGGACCATAGTTACAGTTTCTCGCCTCCCCCGCCGCGACGTCACTGCATGGCGTGGGCGCGGAGTGGCGCGCTTTCCAATCGCAACAGTCAAAATCACCAACTTATTTTAATCGGACCATAGTTACAGTTCTCGCCTCCCCGCCGGCGACGTCACTGCCACGGCGTGGGCGCGGGGTGGCACGGCGACGCGCTGTGACGCGGGGCGGGCGGGGCGGGGGCGGGGTGGGGGTCGGCCAGGCGCAGCCCGAGGCGGCGGGGCGGTGGGGATTTATGGGAGGCGGGGCACATGCGTCACGGACGCGCCCCGCCACTTTAGCGCCGTTGACGCCACCTCGCGACGCTCGCAGCGCTGCGCTGGCGGGCGGGGGGCATAAAATCTTAATATATAAAGAATTTGGAGCCGTTTTTGAAAAAATCTTGTTTTTATTTATTTATTTTATTTTATTTTAGATCGCTGTGCAACTTCTTGGTCATAAGCGATCAAGATCTAATTTACATATTAAAATTACGTTGTTGTATACAATGAAATATTTAACATTATCTCTAAACAATATAAACATTCAACAATGATTACATTCAATAATACAGGAATGTGAATATTTTTTGTAACAAGAAAGGAACTATTATATGTATTTGTCTAATTTTGTGTCACATAGGAATTTAATAATTTTTTTACACCCTGAAGTAGAATTTAATAAAGAATGGATATCCGAATCAAATTGTAAGTTTTTACTGAGATCATTAGTGAAAGGACATTCCACTAATAATGTGATGTAGAAATAATTTGACCACAATTTGGACAGGAACTGCATTTGTCATTTGAAATAGATAACAGTGACTCAAATTGAAATGGCCTACTCGGAGTCTTGATAAAATAATTTGGTGTTTTCTTTAAAGTTCGGAACAAGAAGAGGATCTAGTACTGAATGTCTAACTTGTAATTTTGAATCTTGTTTTTGTATTTTTTTAATTGCAAATATTTCGCGCAATAGAGCCAAAAACTACAAAAATTTTCAAAAACATGCACGTGACTTTAATGAAAGAACTCACTTTGGAGAACCAAATTGTATTGGGAGAGGAAAAATCTCTGTCCTCATTTCGTAGTTGTAGGAAGATGCCGAAAAAAATCAAACATTTTGCAATTTTCCAAAATTCAAAGCAACCGTGAAAATCGGACCTATGCCACCTTAATAAGTATATTTTAGTATTTTCTTACAAGAAATTTAAAGAAAAAATTTGGAGCCGTTTCGAAAAAACTTTGAAAATGTCTGGGGAGCTTCATGTAAAGTATCCCCAAATTTTCGGAATTTTTTTCAAATCTCCAAGCTTTGAGTCGAGTCAGATTCAAACGGGTTTCTTCAATTTGAAAAACATCCAACGTACGGTTTAGGCGCTAGTAGTGTTCACAGACGGACGAACGGCTTTTTTGCTTTCAATTAGTTTTTCGGTATCAAGGATCCACAAAAGAGGAATTCTGGCAACATCACGTGTTAAGGAATTTTTTTCTTAATTTAGCAACTGGTTTTTCCACTTTTTCCGTTATCAGGGCTCGATACGATTTTTTTTCTTCCAAAAATTAGTTTTTTCGCGCAGCATTGCAGCAGTATTTAGCACAAAAATGTAATTTTATATTCAATAGAACATGTTTATGCAAGAAAAATGTATATTTTTACAATTTATATTTGTTGTAGAAGATACGTCATCCGTGATGATTCTTCACATTTATTTTTTTTTGTATTATGAAATACTAAGTATTACCGGTTAATTGTTATCTGCCGTATTTTACGGCCCATAGCATAAAATAATATTTCATATTTGAACGCCGCGCGCAAAAATGCATATTTTAGGACCTCTCATTGTTGAAAATGGCAGGAATTGGTTTTTGACTCTTCAGAGACATGTCATACGACGTATTATTTCCTTTCAAGTAAAATGGATTGACTTATACGACATGCTCTTCAAATAAATGGGCCGTAAATACGGCAGATATGACTGCCCTAACACGAATCGATACTGCGCAATCAACGGTCACTTTACGATTTCAGTCGCTTCTCCTTGAACTCCTCTTCTTCTTCTTGTCCACAACATCATTTAACAGCTCTCTTGAGACCATCTATAAGAGTTGAAAAAATATTGCCTCTGCCTGAAAGTTCACGTCACAAGAAGAACGTAAAAACCGTTACAAAAAAATAGACTATAATATCAAATTTTATTATTTCTTGAAAATTTGAAAAGAAATACATAGACACCGAGATATTTAATCAAACATCCAGCAGTTACGTTGGTAGATTTAAATTCAGTAATTCCCTCACATTAGTTTAAAATCTAAAACAAAATAGGGATACAAAAATAGGGAGATAATCTTTCTAACAAAAACTTTTATGGGTATTCTTATTAGTTCTGTAACATTACAATTATAATTTTATTAACCGCTATCAAAAATGACAGTTGTAACTTTCCTTAACAGTTATTTACGACATAATTAACAAAATATCTTATTACGAAACGAAATTGAAGAAATATCAAAGATTTATGCCGAGTTTGTTAACCTTCCGCCTTTGATATTCACAGCGGGCGTGTAGGAGCACTGCATGCTGCCTCGAGAATTCTTTCGCACCATCACCACTTCTATTATTTATTGAAGAAAGAAGAATAAAAACTCAAAATATTCATTATTACATTTTTAATGTTAATACATTTTTACAAATCACAGAAATGTGGCTAGTATTAGGTATAAAAAATAATAAATACCACGTTGTTTCACATAATCTTTAAAAAAAGAAGGAAGAAAATAAAAATAAATTTATTAAAATTATTGTTATAAAGTAGACAAATTAATTAAATGAAGTAATCTATTATTCTTAAATTTTATAAAAGCATCGATTAGTTTTTTCACCAGGCCATTTACAGTAACTTAAGAAGATGCCTCATTTCTCTTGGTTTACACAAGTTTTAGCCCTTCAGCAAAGAGAAAACAAAAATAAGACTACAAGTAATAGGAAAAAAACAACAAAAAACAACTGTTAACATCTTCGATTTTGCTTATAGTGATCGAAAATTCATGTAAGCGAAACAATCTGAACAAGTAAAAGTTTTGTTTGAAATAGTAACTAATGGTGGTACTGAATGGCACAGACTTTCCAGTATTAGTTTTCTATTTTCTCTGGTCTCGCCTAGCTATTCGGACTAGACACATATTTTTGTCAGCTGTCATCAATCGCCGCCCAACTACATTTTTTTACATTTTATTAATTTTTCGGTTTCCTAATAGAAAATCGTAAATATTATTTTCATAATATTAAAGAAAAGAAAAATCCACTCCTAAGTGGCAATTTTCATTGCAAATATTGAGCCGTTTTTAAGAAAATGCCGTTTTCAGCTCTAGTGTAAATTTGAAGCTCTTTTTCACAGAAAATTTTCGAGTTTTGCGAAAAACTTCATTAGAAGTAATTTAAAGCACTTATACTAAAAAAAAATAGTGTTTATAAATTGCTGGAAATGTGTCGTATTAACGATGTGAGATATCTTTCAAAAAAATAGAATTGTGTCATTTTTGAAAAAACAAAAATAATAACCTAAATGAACTTTACGTTATACTGAAGAGTGCAAATTAGCACTATCTCTTCAAAAAGTTTGAAGAAAAAATTTGAAGACATTTATGAGTCGTTCTCCCTTCGCGAGCAACAGCCTTAAAAGCACAAAGACAGCAAGGAGTGCTGCCGCGCGCGCCGCTGGAAAGATAATCTATTGATATTGTAATTTCATCACGCAAATCCAACAAGTGCTGCCAGAATTTAGAGTGGTTTTTCACTAGTGCACATTTGAAAATAATCTCCATTAACACTTTTCCCAATGGTTTTCGATACATCTTGAATGTGGAGAATCTGCGATAGTAGTAACTTGAATCTTTGCTTCACCGACTTACGTGTTTCAGGCATTAATTGAGCATTATCATCGCAGTGTCTTTGACCGTAGGATTCTAGGGTTCTGTCCCGGCATGGCATTGATATTCAAAAAGTCTATTGGAGCCTGAAGAATGCAAACAGAGCTTCTGATGTTTAGTTGCTTTTCTATCTAAAGTCGAAATATCTTGGCGTAACACAATCATTTGTTCTCCTTTTTAACAGTAGTTGTTTTGATACAGTGGCGCAGTTCATTAGAAAGAAGAATATTTACACTTCTGTTGTATAAACTAGCTGACAAAGGAGACGTAGACTTTTGCATTGAGTTGGCGAATTATCAGAAGAAGAAGACAGTGTACTATCGACGTGATGTGTCTTAATCTTTTCTCTCTTCTCAATATCTTTTCTTTATGTGTTTTTATATGTGTTCTTTTATTGTGTTAACTTTTATTTACTCCAGCTAGATAGATCCATCGCCCTGGTTATCCCTGTTGTTTTAAGAATACTTCATCCTTCTCAATTTTTAATTTTCTCAATAGCATCGACATGTGCAATATCAAATAACTATCAGTTTTCTTAACAATTTTTGTAAGTCCAGCCAACTTTGTAAATATCTATAAATTTGTTTTCACTATTAGGTAATGATTGTATAGATAATTTTGCCTTTCCATTAATAAATCAGAAATTTGCTTCACTGTTAATTTTAACTTCCCGAATGATGATATTAGCGTCACAGCACTGGGCGCGACCGACCGCACAAGTCGTGCAAGGGGGAGGGGTTGGTCCTCCCGTGCCGCGCAGGGGCGGACGGACCCCCCGGGGTCTCTCGAGGGTCTCTCTCCGCTGGGGGCGTGTCTGAGAAGGCGGCTGTCCGTTCGCACTAGTGATGTGTGACGACAGAAATCGTTCGCAGATGGACGCCAGGCTCCTTCTGCAGCCAGCCCAAATCTCGAGCGGAAATGACGCTTTGTGCGTGGGAGGTCGGTCACGTGATGCCTCGCAAGGGAGGCGGGTGGAATAAGCTTCCTGGGAGTCGAGTTTGACCGTAGCGATGTGCGGAGGTGATCGCGAGCAGTGTCTTGCGAGGCGTGGCTTTTCGCCACGGGACAAGAGACCAAGGGCGGCGCTAGTGTAGCGAGCTGGGGTTCTCTTGGGAAATACTGAGGCGGCGTCTCAGGAGTCGGAGTGCTGTGGAGAGCAGCGTTCCTTAGGAGTGTTCCTTAGGAGTGTATATAGTGTAATAAACTTGTAAATAAATATGTACAGTCAACTCCGTGTCTGTGTTCTTCCTCATCCTATGACGACGTCACAGACGAGGAAACATTAAATGGTGGCAGCGGTTATAACAAACCTACGGGGAACATTGTTGCCTACCGAACAACATTAAATGGTGGCAGCAGTGTATAACGAAACCTACGGGAGCATTGTTGCCTACCGAACAACATTAAATGGTGGCAGCGGTTATAACGAAGCCCACGAGGAACATTGTTGCCCACCAAACTGGCATTAAATGGTGGCAGCGATTCATTGGGTGGTGACTATTAAAACATTAAATGGTGGAAGCAGTGACAACGGACATCCACGCGAGTGACCAGTAATGCATTAAGTGGTTCACGCAGTCGTGTTGAACTAACATTAATTACGGCAGCAAGTACCAAGTTGTGAATAGTGCGGCTACGGGTGCGTACGAGGGATATGCAGCAGTAACGGAACTGAGCGGAAGCTGTCGCAGCACCAGTGAAGCGCGAGGAAACAAAAATTAATTACGCGTCGGCAACGGAAGCACAAGAAAGAAGACTGGTCCGAACCCTGAAGGAAGGAAGGACGTCTACAAGTGTCTCCGACTCAACCCTGGGTCACATCAGCGCAAGCGGCACCGAGGGCTCCCTGTACGTAAGTGTGTCTTTTTGTACTCGCCGGGATTAATTCAGGCAGTATGTCGTATCTTGCGGGATTCAGGAAGGAGGTGTTGGTTCGAGTGGCCAAAGAGATGGGGGAAACGCTTTCAGGTGACGAAACGGTTGTTGCACTAAAGCAAATAATTGTTAATAGCGCGGAATATGAGGAGGAACTGGTACGGGAGCTCGCCGAAGCGACTAAGGAAATCCTCATTGAAGAACGCGAACGAGAACGCGAACGAGAACGCGCGGAGCAGGAACGGCAACGCGTGGAGCAGGAACGGCAACGCGTGGAGCAGGAACGGCAGCATGAGTTAGAAAAGTTACGTATCACGACGGCAGTCACGGGACGGGAATCGGTAGGTAGTACCAGTATCGCAACGAAGGCAATGTTCAAATCAAAAACGTCATGGATCGGTTTAAGGGCGAAAATGATGATATTACAATGTTCCTTAGTGTGTTCGAAGCACAGGTAGGGCAATTGGGAATACCTGAATCTGAATGGGTGACAAATCTCATGGCATTATTGCCTAATCAGGTAAATTCATGGTTGATGCTTGATTCGGGAACGGGTGGCGTAGAATATGAGGAAGCAAAAACGCGGCTGTTAGAAATGTTTAAATTTAACGCCGAAAGATTCCGACAATTATTCACATCGCACCAAAGGCGTGCGGGAACCACGTGGAATGTATACGCGCGAGAATTAAATAACTATTGCAAGGAATGGGTAGCGGGGCTTAAGATTACTGAATTCCACGAGCTCTTAGATTTAATGGTTACGGACCAATTAAAGCGGAGGGTACCGGCGGAGATGCGTGACCACTTTATCGATGAGTGGGGAGATCTTGCGTCGTCTCTCGAGCTAGCCAAGAAACTCGATTGCTATGAGAACAACCGAGCAGGCTGGAAACGTAGCTTTACTAAGTTTACTAGCAAAGAGAACACGCAGGTAAAACGGGTGGACCAGGCGACGGAAGGCGCGCCTCGAGCCTCAAAACAGCCGGAATCGAACGTTAACCACACAGCCGAATTTGAAAGGCCTAAGGCGGCCAACTGTTTTAAGTGTGGGGAAGCAGGTCATTTTCGTAGGCAATGTCCGGAAGGTAAAGGCGTGGAAAGATAAATTACGTGGCCCAAATGCAAAGTCAATCATTGTTAAATCCGTTCACATTAGTCGGAAAAGTAAATAATGTTTCTGTTAACATACTTCGTGATTCTGGCTCTACTTATGATCTCGTAAGTGGTAAATATGTAACGGATGACCAGATGACCGGGGAATCCGTTTGGGTGATGCAACCACTTGATTCAGAACCAAGGAAATGCCGGTGGCGCGCGTCACGTTAGAAGGACCCTTCGGCCGGTTCGTTACAAAGGCGGCCGTAGCGAATAGGCATTGCCAGCTCGATTACTATTTATTAAGTAACCGTACGGCCACCTTGATGAATGAGATTCAAGGGGGGTCTGTTGAACCACAACTAGCATATGCGGTACAGACCAGGTCGCAGAGTCACGAAAAGACGCGTGCGGAAGCGCCAGAACACCGAGAGTGTGAAGAGCTGCCGCCGGTGTCCGATAACGTCACGGATGGAGCGGAAGAAGCGTTGGCGGGCGAAGAAGTCGAGGAAAGCCATGCGGCAGAGTTAGACGCAGGCATAGTAAATCCATTAAAAATCGACAAACGGGCTTTCGCAACCGCGCAGCAGGAAGACGACGAAATTCTTTGCGTCGCGTCAGAAGGAACGACGGAGGAAGATGACGAGCTAGATCGGTACGCGTTGAAATTAGACTCAAGTGATTTTGACATTGAATCATTGCGTAAAGGCACTAAGGTGGAGCCGGAATTTCGGGCGGCGTTGAAAGATGTAAATTTCAAATTCAAAGACATTTTTTCAGAAAACCAGGAGTAGCTGACGTCATAACAATGAATGTAGAATTCACTGATCATACGCAAATAGTTAGGAGCGCGCCGTACAGAATGTCGCCTAGACAAACAAAAATCTTAAAGGAATTAGGAATAATTTTAGCTCAAAAAGACGATGTAGGAGATGAACATCCGGTATTGTATATAAGTAGAAAGCTTACACCAGCGGAATCCAAATTTTGTACATCGGAAAAAGAACAATATTGGATAATATGGGGTCGCCAAAAGCTCAAATATTATTTGGATGGGCAGGTCGCCAGAAAAATTGAGACAGATCATAATCCGGTGATATGGCTACTAAGAAATTGTACAGGGAATAATCCTAGATTAATGTGCTGGTCACTGTTACTGCAACAATACGACATCACCATTGTTCACAAAAAAGGGACAGAGCATGTCAATGTGGATGCACTGAGTCGCATGTACTAGCCTGGAGTGGTCTACGCGAGTGCAAGGGGACACCACGACAGTGGAACCTAAATGTAAAAAAAACGGTGCAATTGTATAAAATTGTAAATACTTTAGTTTAAGAGTGTTATTGAATGTAATGTGTTTTTCTTCTAGGACAAAGTTTTGTGGTATTGTTAACATAAGGCCAAGGTTATGATCATACGATAAAATTGTAATATTTTGGAGGACACCTGGGTTAAATTCAAATTTATGGATGTTGTTGTTGTATTTGGGCAAAAAGTCATTAAAATGTGAGAAACTGATATGAGTGTATATAAACGTACATAACTGTGTATATAAACGTATATTGATATATATGTGAAATGGTACTAGGTAAAGCATAGTGTAAAAGGAGTAGAATATTTATGTAATCAAAATTTGATAAGAAAATTTAGTTATAGAAAATTCATAGCTTTGTGAAACGGTATTATAGGTGATAAATAGCTAACTCTATAAAGTTAGCATCACGAGACCAGGGATTTAATGAGCGGTCGGCGTACAATCCGGGAAATTTTTTCTCTGTGACTAATAAAGTCTGCGAAAAAAAATTTCGCCCCAAGTATGGGAGAGATTGTAGCGTCACAGCACTGGGCGCGACCGACCGCACAAGTCGTGCAAGGGGGAGGGGTTGGTCCTCCCGTGCCGCGCAGGGGCGGACGGACCCCCCGGGGTCTCTCGAGGGTCTCTCTCCGCTGGGGGCGTGTCTGAGAAGGCGGCTGTCCGTTCGCACTAGTGATGTGTGACGACAGAAATCGTTCGCAGATGGACGCCAGGCTCCTTCTGCAGCCAGCCCAAATCTCGAGCGGAAATGACGCTTTGTGCGTGGGAGGTCGGTCACGTGATGCCTCGCAAGGGAGGCGGGTGGCATAAGCTTCCGGGCAGTCGAGTTTGACCGTAGCGATGTGCGGAGGTGATCGCGAGCAGTGTCTTGCGAGGCGTGGCTTTTCGCCACGGGACAAGAGACCAAGGGCGGCGCTAGTGTAGCGAGCTGGGGTTCTCTTGGAAATACTGAGGCGGCTCGTCTCAGGAGTCGGAGTGCTGTGGAGAGCAGCGTTCCTTAGGAGTGTTCCTTAGGAGTGTATATAGTGTAATAAACTTGTAAATAAATATGTACAGTCAACTCCGTGTCTGTGTTCTTCCTCATCCTATGACGACGTCACAGATATATCAAACATGTGAGAATCTGTCCATTTGGGACAATTATGCCCCTGTTATTTGCAGTGTTGTATCACCTACTAAGAAAATTGTTTTTTAGTACTTATGAAATTGAACTCTCATTAGTCGAAAGCAAAGTAATTTCAATCACACAAAAAACTATCACTGCTCTTCTAGCGTAACTTGCACGAACACTTTCGAAATCAAGTTGTTACGGCTTTCTGGTTATATCATCGGGGGTTTTACGTCAACTAACATTTCTGTTACCATCTGACACCCCCTTCCCTCAGTTAATAACCCTACCCTTTCGACATCCTAGATTCCGTTGGCCTTTGTCAGTAGCTCATTGGTTAGCGAGTTCGCTTTCCATGACGTGACCTCAGGTCCGATTACCGGTCGGACAAGACTATAGTGTGCATTTTCCTTACAATGACCCAATGTATGTTACTGTATGACGATCAGAAAACTCACTTCTCTGATTGAGAAGACCAGAATACGGTGAAGGGATGTCTGTATACGTACCTCTTAACCCATTGCGAGCCCGAGACGCTGCTGGTAAGCCTTAGCCCAGTGGCGCCAAGGTCTTCCACTGGTGGCAGTGGTACTCGTCGTGGCACCGTACCATGCCACGAGCTTCTCTGAGTAACTAGCGTCGGGAATGGAAACTATTAGTAAACCCGCCGTTTTACAATAGGAATGGCGTTGTCTCTGGTGGCGGGGTAATGAACTGCGTGAAGGGACGATTTCGTCGTGGTACTCTCGCTCCCACTGACCCGCTCGTGGCATCGACCTTGACAACAATGGAATAAGGTGTTGAAGGGAATGCATGGTGGTCTGGGTCAGGCGTGACCACGTCACAAACACTAAAGCCAACATCCATGCCCAAGCGGAATTCGAACCCGCTACCGCCGAAACCACTACGCTGCGGGTCTGACCGAGAGCTCCCGGTTAAAGAAATGAGTTTAAATTTGTTTTGGGAGCACAATAACACAATGAACATAATTAGAATGTATAAATTACATGTTTTTTCGAAAAAATAAGGAGCAATCTAATAGTCATATTCAAAAATACATTTTTAGAACTGACAGCATTAAAAAAACAATCTACATCATCAATACTGTAGTTGTAATAAGACACCAGAAATAATTTTAACTTTTGCTTTTCAAAAATTCCGAAACATCAACGAAAACGGAACCTACGACATATGTAGAAGTATACTATGCTCTGTCAGACAAAAGCTTGAATAGGTCGTTGGGATCTTACGTAAAATACCTCCAAATATTAAAATATCCATTTCAATTTTGGGGAGACTCGAGTTCGGCCAATGAACTGGGAGATGTCAATTTTGGAGAAAATTGTCTGAACGGTTTAGGCGATAGTATTTACCACAGAAAGATACAACGACGGATCGACAGATAGATCCGCGGATAGATGGACCCTTGGACAGACGGACATACAGGCACGCTTTAGCATAAACCAATCTTTCTGTAACAAGAACCCCACAAACATGGATTTTTATTGCACAACGTTTAAGAGAAAGGCATTTGCTACATATAGGAACAAAAGTGATTCACCTTTTCAGTTTCAACAGGGACCCCAGAAATAGTTTTTCAGAGGAAAATCGCATTTCTGCCAGATTATCACAATTATTTCTCAATACTACGTAATTATTACGCGAGAAATTAAAAATGTTATAAAATAAAACAAATAATTAATTTTAAACAATATTTAGATTCGCCAATAGTTTAATTTAATAAGTTTTGGGTGCGAAAACTTTTGTGCTTATTTCATTAACCATAATCTTTGCTAGAACCAATTTTTGGCATTTTATTTAATACTTTTACTTTTTATTTTTGTTTTAGAATTGATTCTTTCACATTTGGAAAGTAACGGCCTGGAAAGATTCAAAAGGCAGCTCAAAATGCTCTAAGAATATATTCTTGTTAAATGCTGGTGGTAAGATTAGATGCTATCCACTATTTGTCCCATCGAGTTGGATATGTGTTGTGCTTTAAACAAATGTTAATTTTAACGGCCGTGGTGGTAAGTACATTTCATATATTTATACTGGTTCTATGTAAAATGATGTATTTATTCATATAATTAAAGAATTTTATAATTTTTTTACGTATTGTATCGTAAAACTCTGATAAATAATTTGTTCATAAAAATTATTTTCCTTATGTATCGTGGTGAAAGAGCCTACTCACAAGAAAAGAGATACTAAACTCTTAAATGAAGTTCTGAATTCACTATCTCTTGATGCTAGAAAAGCTAGTGGCGCCCGAAGAGGCCAGAAAATTCAATCAGGAACCGGAATCCAGAGAAGCCCAACCCAGAACTGCACCCGAGATCCACAATCTTCCAGGGCGAGGTCTATCCTGGGAGAAGGCGCCCGCAGGATGTAGAGCGAAATGGAAAAGTGGTGCGAAGGCGTTGGAGGGGGGAGGGGCAGGGTGAGAGGGCAGGGCGAAGCCGCCTCGGGACAGAAACCGCGCCCTATCAGATCGGCGGCTGAGCGTTCGTTCAGCACAACCCACTCAGTGGTGCAGTGCTGCGCGCTAAGAGATCGCCCGCATCGCTAAGAGACAGGACGTCCCACACCTTCCATCAGGGGAGGAGCAAGGACACGAACTGTGTTGGTTGGTTATACCTACCTACCTCTCTACCTCCTTAACTTCCTTCCTCCCTACCTCCCTCCCTACCTACCTCCTACCTACCTCTCTATCTATCTCCCTATCTACCTCCTCCATAACTCCTTCCCTCCCTCCCTACCTACATACATGCCTATTCTAA
This sequence comes from Acheta domesticus, assembly GCA_031308135.1. Taxonomy (NCBI): domain Eukaryota; kingdom Metazoa; phylum Arthropoda; class Insecta; order Orthoptera; family Gryllidae; genus Acheta; species Acheta domesticus. The sequence continues at coordinate 35,907,253 of JAHLJT010008756.1, read as the reverse complement.
GAGGCCTTATTTTAAGTGGAGAGGCTCAGGTTATCAAGTAAGCTGACCACTCAAATGTTCCTTCACTCATTTCGCCTCTAGCAGCAAAGAAAGGCATCACTTGAGTGATAAAACATCGACTAAAAAATTGAACCATTTTTGAAAAATATTTCAAATTGTCGTTGGTATTTTATGTACATCGTTTTCCTACACTTTTCGGTTCATCCTCAGGCATACAACTACCATGTAGTCACCGATTAGAAAGAATCCCACCTGTCACCATCAATACATCCTGACCAGGATAATACAATGTCTTACCGTGAGTGAATGAGTATTTAGGGTCATCCTGACGTCTCAACACTTTGGTCATTGGAGCCATGAACGGAGCGGGGCAGCGCCTCAGTCGGGATAAACACTAAGCTCCCGATTGATCTCTTGTTATGTGGGAGTGCAGAGCAAGTAAGAATGTGTCTAACTCATGTATGCCCAGTGTTGTGGGTGAGTAGATGGGAAAATAATAATGAAAGGAAGATTGCTCACGGTTCGAGACCTAATTGTTGGAGCTCTACTCCGGCATTCGCCTGGTATTGATCTGAGAAACCACAGAAAATGCCGATCAGAGAAGCTACCTGATATAATTTTCCTCCCACAGAGGTTCAGTGCTTTCGGCTAATTCCACACATAGCTTACAGAAATTTCAAAACTTACTGACACATTTCATTAATAATACATGTCTATTTGGAATACAAAATGCACTAATTTGAGTAAAGGAATCTCATTTGAGTTGACAAGAAATGTGTTTCTTCAAATGAGAAGACTGGGCGTTATTTGGTTAAGACATTTTTTTAATATCCATACTTCCCTGTAGAAATTTGTTATGAATTGTTTTTGCCAACATCTGTATCGTTAACGTTTTCTTTTCTACTTCAGTAAAATGGTTTCGAAGAATGAATACAACACAACTAAAAAGCAATTAATGGGGATTTAAGATAAGATTCTTCATTTAAAGCTCAAGATCGTGACGGTTTCCTGACAAATCGGAGCCCTGGGGAATAAAAAGAGTGACTTTCAAAATGAAGAAACTGAGTCAAAGATGAAGAAACTAGACGAGATCAGGCGCAGCACAAATATTAAACAAACGTGAGATAAAAGAACTCCAGTGTTTGCCGGCACACAAATTGAAAACGGGTCCGACTCAGATGAAAGAGGAATAAGCGTCCTTCCAACGAGTAGAGGAATAATGTGTCCTGAAGCGCACGAATACGTCTTTGGTCTCCGCGACTCTTACTTGCTTTGACTTCAGGCGTGTGTCACTAGTTTTGTAATAACAGAATCCACTTTGAGTGAAAAAGGTAGAAGTCTGAAAAGCAATGTGTATGAACGTATGCACTTATTGGAAATTCAGTGACGTAATTGATAGGTATAGATCATATCATGTTAGGAAGTAATCTCAAAATTTACTCTATGCTCAATTTTCATAGTCGTTATGAACAAAAATAAAAAAGTTATTGCGAGGCATAATGGTCCACGAATGCATGTATTTGCCAATTAAAATTTATTTAATTTCAGACGTGTATCATATTAAAATTATAAAATTTAAGTATTTCAAAAACGCCCGTAATAACACATTCAAAAACTTAATTAGAAAACAGGATAAACTTCAGGATAAACTGAAAATAATTTTAGAAGGATCAAGGAGAGAGATAGTGGAAAATGAAAAATGTACAAGTGAATTCTTGATAGATTACGAGAAAGAGGAAGAGTAGAAGTAAGATTTTAATAAGGAAGGCAGATATAATGAGTTTGAGGAGAGATATATCATCAACCGAGAGTGAAAATATTAAGTGCAATTGGTAATGAGATAGTAAAATAATATATAGATTTATAATAAACATTATTTTTTCTAGTCCGTACATGTGAATGCTCCACATTCTTTTTATTTGTTGCGTAAATAGAACAATTACGTACGAAATATTATTAATTGATATTTGCTATATTTGAGCGAAAATGCAAAGAAACAATGGAGGGCGTTTATCGAAAATATCATATTTACGTAATATTCCGAAATTGCCCCGATTTCACTCAAAAATAAAATAAAACTACTTATATTGTCAAAAAAGTTCATAACATTACTTAAATATCTAATATTAAAGCATGTTCGTATTTCAAAAAGTTATCTATTTTCAATTATGAGGTTGTAGGAGAGAGATCAACAAATGTTCAATTTTTGTTCTAAAAATTCTAGAGGGTTTACTGAAAACTAGATCAGTGCCATTTTATATGTAGGATTACCTCCATTTGAGTAAAGAATTTAAAGAAAAAAATTATTGCTAATTTTAAGAAAATGTTGAGACTATCCTAGGAGCTTCAAAAATCCCAGCATTTAAAAATACGTTTTAAATTCAAGGATTCGTGACCTCAGTCTGGTCAATCAGGGAATATCCGCTTCGGTAAAAAATCTGTGTATGATTCAGGCTCTAATATTGTTCTCAGATAGACAGACAGACGAAGAAATATTTTGAGAAGACTTTTTGGGTATTAAAAACCCACAAAATGTGGTTTTCTGATTACACTACGAATACTGTGGACTCTTTATTCGTCCAGAGGTCCACTCTAGTAATACTGTGGACTCTTATTACGTATGTATAAGGGAAAGTAATTTTCTACGTTTAGGAGCAAGAAAAATTGTTTTCTGTTACAGGGTCTCACAAAACTTTTTCTGTCGAAAAAATGGGCACTTTCTCCTCATTACTTTCTCTTCCTACGTGGTAGAAAACGAGAAAATAGAAACTGTTGGTTCTTACTATTGTGTATAAATAAAAAAATAATATATGAGAAAGAATATCAGCAGTAAAACACTTGACAATTTCGATAACGTGATATCAGAAAATATTGGTAACAAGCGAAAACAAATATAAATAACTCGAAAAGAGATACTTTTTTCTTCATATAGCAGAACATTTTACTAGCTAGAAATGCATTAGCATCAAGAAAGCATTTTTTGTGCAATACATTTTGTGAGCTCCATCTAGAATATTATAAAGTTCATTAGCAGCATAATTTCATATCTTCCTGAAATTCGGAAACATCACAGCTGCTACAGAGCACATCTCACACGTTTCTATTTACGTTAATGCTTTAAGACGTCAGACCTCCATATCTTTCACTTTCCCCCATATCTCTGCCAGAAGTTGAAGGAGGGTTACAGATATTGGAGTTTGAACTTTTCGGAACTTTCTGAGATCGCCTTCTTCTATTTTTCCTCCTTTTTTCCATACTTCTCTTTGACATAATTTTTATCTTTTTTATTTTTTTTCTCTCTCCTTCACGCTTGCCCTCGGCACACAGCGGGTCGCATCTACACGACGTCGAGTTCTCTGCCTCGAAGTTTTCCCATTACACCGTGCGGGCATACGTCCATCGGGAGAGAACTGTCGTTGCGCGCCGCACCGCTAGGCTGCGCCAGCGACTGCGCAGCTCCGAGACGCTTGGCGGAGTTGCAACAGCAAAGAGTTGCATGTATTGGAGGTGATCTCTGATCTGCATCATGAAATACATTAGATTTCGCATAAAATGACAACCTTGGAATTTTGTAGCTGTACGTGATCATCGTTTTGAATATTTAAATATGTTCTATTATGTGGGTAAGATGCCAAAACAACTATCACCATTAATGTTTCTGAATCGTACAGAAATAAAAATGACAAACAATATTTTTATCATAATCGTAGGTTAAATATTTAATAAAATTGTACGTACTCATACGTCGCATCCTTATCCAATTTTTTTCATTACTTTTTCACTGAATTATACTATGTGGGTGCATTGCTAAATATTTGTTCCCATTATTACAAGCCTCCGGACTAACTTCATTTCCGTTTCTCATAATGAAACTCAAAGTAGTATTAAAGAATATTATTTTCATGCATTTTCAAATCATTCAGTCGTTACTAAACTTTCAATCCAAGAATTTTACTAGAATTCTTATATCACAACGAACGCTTCCAATATCTTTGGTCAGTATGTTGTCAAAGATGTGTGGGTCACAATCTTTTTGACATGACACCGAAAGACGAATGCGTTCATTTATGCATAGTGCAGTACATTGTTCCCTACTCCCCTGTTACATCTACCATTGTACACTATTATCATTTCTCATTTCAAACATTCCCTATTACAACGATCGATACTCTCTTCGTCAACGATCGATACTCTCTCTCGCTTCCGAACCCACGCCTTTATCACACCTCTACGCCCGTGTCCACGTCCCCTCGCCCTCCCTCACACCTTGCACCAGCCCCGCTCCACCCACGACCCGCCCCCGCGCCACTGCGCTCGCTCTCAAAATCTCACGCTCAAGCCTCCAGCTACCCTCTCGCTCCGCCTCCCCTCCGCCTATCCACAGCTCCCGCCGACATCCCATCCACCTTGCCCGTGCTCGCATCGGCGCTTCTTTCCCGCTCGCAGAACCCTACCAACGGCCCAGCGACCGCGCCATCTTTCCTTCCTATTCCTTGTCTATCCTCAATCCTTATTTACAATAACAACCTACATTACCACACATACCGGGAGGCAGGTCGGAAGCTTATAGCTTGTCCTGCAGTGGGGCGTTTCCCCGCTGGGGCGACATAACCTAGGTGGGGGATACCTAGTCGACAGTAGATCGGCGCCGGATCTCGCCATTCAGCAAGGGAATACCACCGCCACCTCCCATAGGAAAAATATGCACTACACTACCGAACTAATGACCTTAGCAGTTGACGCGCCCGAAATCACTAACAATTTATCATCAGAACCTTACACATCGGCTGATTTTAGATCAGAACCAGCTGACCTCTGCAATGACTTCAATTGGGAGCTCTGAGAGCTCGCTGATTGGTAGATTTTCCGTGGATTCTCCGATCAATACTGGCGAATGCGAGGGCAGAATACTACTAAGTGGCGCACGGATCGCGCGCGATCCTTCCTTTTCTATCATCACCCCTTGCTTACATATACTTCAACATACATTCACTACACCACACATGTCGGGAAACCAGTCGGGGGCTTAGAACCTTGTCCCGGCTGGGGCGGTGCCACGCTGGTGGAGATACCCCGCTAGTCGACGGTTGTTGAGGGGAAACCCCGCTAGTCGACGGTAGGTCGGCGCCGGATCTTGCCATCCAGCTGGGGAAAAGATCACCGCCACTTCCCGAGGAAAAAACGCACACTATACTGACGGGACTAATAACCTCTGTAGTTGACGTGCCCGAAATCACAGATCAATCAATCAATCAATCAACCGCTCCTACCCTTCACGCAACCACCCGCGGGTTCCTGGGGGGAGAGTCCGAAAAGGCAGCGTTGGCGGCGGCGGCGGAGGCGAGGGTGTTGCCGGGGGCATGGGTGAGCGCGGTGGAGAAAGAAGTGGGTGGAGTAGGGGGGGGACGGCGGGGGAAGTGGGCACGGCGTGTGCACACGCGCACGCCCGCGCCCGCGATTCCATTAGTCCCCGTCACACCGGGCGACAGTTTAAGCCCGCGCCGCGCTGCCTGCTCTGCTCTGCAGAAGGCGCGGCCGCGGCCAAAGTTCGAAAGGTGACGGTGATAAGCAGGATGCGGATTTTGAGGGCATGGGCTTTCAATCTGTGTATCATCGGCCTAAATAGCGCAGGCGGCTGCTATGAAAACTGTTCTGTTTGAGTTTGTGGCCTTAGGCTAATTCTCCAATTTAGGTATCCTTTTGTGACATTCAATAAGGCTGAAATGACAACTAAAGTTGCTAACAAACATTGTCTGGTTGGTCAAGAGTAAAGTACTAAATCCGGCCGCGAAATTTCAAGCTTTGATAGTATATGGGAATACCGTTGAGGTGAATGTGACATCTCCATCTTAATGTTTTGGTAGCACGTTCCCTTTCGCGAACCCATGGTTTCAAGTGGACTTGATTTGATGGCAGACCTTTTCATCACAACTCCCGCCGTGTCGAAGTCGAACGCTCGTTTTTAACAATGAAATGTATTACAACTGGAAAAAAATCCATTTCGACATTTTCATGGTTCGAGTATCTGATAATGAAAAAGTGTTTTTCAACTGTCCGGCTACCCGTTCTCTAGTCTGCTCGTCCGTCCGCCTGCGAGTTCGTCCACTCATCCGTCTGAACACTCGTACGCCCGTCTGCTTGTTCCCTCATATGCCCGTTCTCCCGTCCGTCCGACCGACCATCTGTCCGTCCGACCATCTGTCCGTCCGATCATCTCTCCGTCCGTCCGTCCGTCCGACCGTCCGTCCGACCGTCCGTCCGACCGTCCGACCGTCCGTCCGTCCATCCGACCTTCCTTCCGTCCGACGATCAGTCCGGGTGCCCGTCCGCACGCCCCTTCTCTTCCTTTTAGATTTTATTTTCATAAACTGCTATTGCCAAATATCCAAAAGTATTAATGGATAATGTAAAAGAACAATTACGTCGATTTTTATTTTCATGATTTCATCCAAAATTAAACTAAAACTTCTCCTGTGTTGATAATAAATGTAAATGAATTTATTTAATGATTTTGAAGATCTAGATTTCCTTTAGTAGGCTCAAAACATTGAAAAGTGTGACCCAGAGGCAAAATAAAAAGAAGTCAAATCCTAGTTTGATGTAAATTGCCATTGCATCATAAACGTCGAATTCCGATGGGGACAGATTTTTACAAACAACGATAAACGTTGATTTGCGGGATACTAAACCGCGAAGTGACCTGACCACTAACTGCAGTCCAAGTTACTTTGTTTCCAATAAATAGAGTCCTTTATGAGCGCCGACCTGCACACTGCAAAGAAAAATGTACTTGTTTCCCGCAGCCCCAAAGAAAACGGAAACAAATAAATCCGTTGTATCCCGATTCTCCCCACAGTATTTATTTTGCTTCAGGAAGAATTTATCATAAGATCGCTGAACCGCTGCAGGAACTCAAGCTATAAATCACAGAAAAGGAGTACATACACACTTCAGGAGTTAAAATCTTTCTTCAGAAACAAGTTACGCTGATATATAAAAGTTATATTTTTCAACACATTTGACCTTTTCATCACATTCAATATATACTTGTAGATTTTTTCGTAACAAAAATATTCGAATGGCTTAAATTTAATCATTTTTATGATTATTTAAAATTAATTTTATCACGTATGCCAACTCAATTATTTTCTATCGTAAAACTGGGGTATAACTAAATGTCCCGCAACGAGCATAAAAGAGAATGATGGAATATATTCGCTCACCCCCTTCACCCGCTCCAGGGCCCTAAACCCAAAAATCAAATTTTTCCCCAACCGATGCTTCACAACAATACTTAAATTATAATTAATATAATGATGGACGCACCGAATACACGAGTGCAGCGCACACAAGGGAGTGTCAAGGGGCAAAACACGTTGACAACTGCGCGACGCGACGGGGCCTCGCCGCACGCACTCCCCCCCGGCCCGACCCTCGCCCGCCATCACCACCCACCCCCGCTCCCTCGCCTGCGCCTGCCGGCACTGCCGCTTCTGCGCACGTCCACGACCTTCTGTCCGCCCGTGTTATGACCTATCGCCCCTCCCCCTCCTTTGCTTCCCCTCACTTACAGCCCCGCTTCCTCCCAACCCCTCCATTGCCTCGCTCTCCCATCTCTTCCCTGTTCTCTTTTGTTTGGTTTTCTCTCCCTCCCAGTCACGTTTCCTCCCAACCCTATCACTTCCTCTCTCTCTCGCCTCTTCCTTAACTCTGTTTAGCTTGGCTTTCCCTATCTCCCTGTCCTACTTTTTCCTTATTCCACCACTTCCCCCACACCCTCCCGCCTCCTCCCCGCCCTCTGCTTTCCCACTCTCTCATCTTCCTCCCCGACATTTTCTCCGCCCTCTTTCGCAACCCTCCTCCTCCTGGACCCCGGGTCTCTCACTCTCCCCTCTGTTCCCCGGACCGGCGAATTCATCTACCTCGTATCTCCCTCATCCGTCCCTTTCCAGTCCCATGTCTTGTGCGCCCTATTCTCTCCTAACTACCCTCCATCTCGTCCCCTCGTCTCCATCGCCCACGTCTCTATCCTTCTCCGCCTCAAAGCAGAAAAGGCAGAAAAGAGCAATGAATTTAAGCTTAATTAATAAAGGATTCCCTTTTTTTAGTATATGGCTACCACCCACCCTCGCTTCTTCTCTGTCTCACCTTTCTCCATTTCTTCCCCCTTCTCTCTGTTCCCCATCCATTGCCAGCCTGTACAACTCATTCATATCATCGACCACCCATCAACGTCCTCCACTGTCTCCTCCGTGATCATATTCTTCACCAATCATCCTCAACCTATCCTCGACCTGACTCATCTTCTCCACCCGTTTCTCCACTGTCTCCTCCGTGATCATATTCTTCACCAATCATCCTCAACCTATCCTCGACCTGACTCATCTTCTCCACCCGTTTCTCAACCTCGCATATCCGTCCGTCTTCTCCACACGTCCTCCACTGTCTCCTCCGTGATCATATTCTTCACCAATCATCCTCAACCTATCCTCGACCTGACTCATCTTCTCCACCCGTTTCTCAACCTCGCATATCCGTCCGTCTTCTCCACACGTCCTCCACTGTCTCCTCCGTGATCATATTCTTCACCAATCATCCTCAACCTATCCTCGACCTGACTCATCTTCTCCACCCGTTTCTCAACCTCGCATATCCGTCCGTTTTCTATATTCTCCCGACCGCCTGCCCGATCTTTCGTTCCGTTGCCAGCGCGTCGCTCCTCCCCCGACGGTTCTGCGTCCATTTCTCTTTCCGTCACTCCCACCTCCCCGCTGATACGCTTCCCCCTCTCCCTGTTCCCCGTTGTCACCGCCCGCCCCCCCCCCCGCCCGCATCGCCCCCCCGCTGGCCCGCTCACCTCTCTGCCCGTCGCGCGGTCTCATCGCGGCCCCCAAAATCAATTATAACGATGATGGACATATTGACGGAACGGTAATAAACCGTCAAATTGGACATTGCTGGTTTGAGTACAGCCCTTTATAAATGGAGCGATCTTTAATGTGATTTGTCAAATGTTAATCTATTTATTTTAAATAGATAACCCATTGCTTTGTAACCCGCTGCACGTATTCGTAAAAAGGATTCGGATGTGGATATGAAACTCGTGTATAGGCGAACTTGTATAGTGAGTGAGGGTAGATTTATAAATCAGGAAGTAAAATGCAAATAACACAACCAGAAAATACTTTCATGAAATAAATGAGTTATGAGATATGTTTTCTACTCTTAAGCCTATCCCTCGAAAATGCTTTATTTTCTGAAATGAATTAGAGATAAAATCAATCATTCTATTTATACATTTTTCTTGACACACTTTTATTTTAATTAAAGGCTATTTATCAAAGAATCATATTCAATTGTACAAATTCATCTGTTCATTAATATTTCCACGTCACAATTCCAATATGATGACTTAAGTGAATCAATTCAAGTGATCATATAAAGGAATTCATGCAACAGATGGAAATATGTGCATTGAATTAATTATTTCAATGCCTAGAGAAATAAATTAATTCAATCGCGACATCAAGGAAAGGAGATTCCCAATCGATTGGAGTACCAATGTTGACTGAGTTTCGAAAATAGCAGAATAGTAGGATCGTTAACAAATAGTCGAATAATATTATTGGTTGTTTGTTGATTTCTAGAATCGGTAGATTCGGTTTCCCCCGATCAATTCCAAAAAGATGCTGGAGTAGAACCTCGGTTTACAAATGACGCCATCTTGTCTCTTATCTCATTCTCAAAGAATTCCAATTTAGTTAGGGAATCGAATCTAACCTTTTGTAGACTCTGAACATTATTGGGCTGAGAGAAATAAAACCCATTTGTTCAATATATAATACGATTGCCTTGTTGATGGTTTCAGTCTCATCCTGTTATTGACTTCAGTCTTTAAAATTAATGCTCTTTACAATTACAATGTCACCAATGAGTATTACAAGTTCTTCAAAAACGTTAATCAACATTTCCAGGCATTTTGGGATAAAAGACACACGACGTTATGTTACATTGTAAACTAATTGTATTGGAACCAGAATTCGCCAAAAAAATGTCCCACTCTGATGATATCCGGCCCTGCCTGTTATATTACTTGGGATTCATTTCTTCTATTTTGAAATCGTTCAGTATTTTTCATTTTAATGTCGATTATGTCATACAAAGCTTATTCATTAAATGTTTTCAAACATTGATATTCGGAATGTAGAAATATGTTTTTCTTATTGAAAGGTACGTCAAATGGCTTTTGAATACTCAACAAATAGGTGCAGGATGGTGTGTATGCGAGGGTTCCTGGTCTTTGTATGTATGTACGCATGTATGTTTGGATGTATACATATTTTTGTAACATGTAAGTTTATTTATCTAAATGTTAGTATATAAGTATTTTCATTGTAATTTACGTATGTACAAATTTATGCATGTTCTAGGTAATGACAAAGAAAATTTGTTTTTTAATATTGATTTTAATACATTGTTTTTTATTTTTAACTGTTAATGTACTTTCATGTTTCTGCATTCTCCCACCGGGCAACATATTACAATTGTAAAATAACGTTTATATCTATATGTAAATGAATATATGAATAATGAACTAGAGATCTCTCTGGTTGATTTGTCTACTCGGAGGTTGAATTCCAAGAAACAGCATTACACTCAAAGCAAGCTGTACGAGGAACAGATATCTCATTAGCAAACTTGAAGTGGGTAGTGTAGCATCCTCCCTAATCAAGGAAGTAATTCCATGCCATTTTCCTGTGAAGGGCACTCGCGGCTCCCTGCCATTTGCTCCCGCCGGCGACATCCTTCTAGTGACGAATTACCGCGTTCTACTTCTCAATCTCCTCACCTTCTAGGAATCCTTCAGATATCTCAACGCCTGGGCGCATTCTGAATCTGCGAATAGCTCAAAAGACGTCCTCTTCTTTGGTAAGATTTAAGCTAAAACTCGCTGACACATTATGCTTATTAGGTGGGCGAGTGAGAAGAATGTTTGTTTCAGGTTGTTTTTTTTTTGACGTGGATTGAGATCTTGTTGCGAGAGTTTATTCTTTACTTTGCTCTAGACTTCCACCTCTGTTGTTCTTAGAGATATATTAGAGTGGAAAATATTCGTTTGATTAAAATTCTAATATTGTGAAAATATGTGTCAACGCAACAACACTGTACACACTATTTTTTGGTTCTCACAGAACTCTTTCCAATCAGCAACAAGACGTTCCTTTCGAAAAAGATACCCGAAATATAATCCCGACAACCTTGTTGGCCAGCCTCTACCTCCACCAATCCCTTGAGATGTCCCAGGGCCTGTTTCGGCCCAGCTTTCTTTAACCGCTACATTTGCTTTATTAGTTACCTAACAGCTTCTTGAACCAACAAACGAAGTTAGCCCTCGCAGGGATTTTTCTCATTTCGTCCTTTGAGGCTCACCTCCTCCACCGCGGCCGCTCCCCTCAAATTATAGAAGTATATACAGACGATGACGACCCTGCGGCGGCGGGGCGGGGCGGGGCGGGGCGGGGCGGGGAGTTGTGAGGAGGCCGGCTCGCAAGGGCGCGTCCCGCTGAGCTGTTTGCCATTGGCGAGGGGCGGCGGGGGCGGCACGTCGAGGGCGCGTGTAATGAGGAAATTCAGCGGCGAGGCCCGTCGGCGCGCGTGTGGACAAGAGGCAGCTGAGAGCGAGGCAGGGGAGGCGGGGGTGGCGGCGGCGGCGGGCGGTTGCTCGCTGTGATGACGCGGGTGGTGGGCGAGGGGGCGGCGGTGGGTGGGAGAGGTGAGCGAAGGGGCAGTGTGACCACAGGTGGTGAGGTAGGTGGCGAGGAGATGGTGGAGTGTGTGGCGGCGGGGCTTTGAGTAGCGGGACGAGGAGACCGTGGGGCGAGATGGCGGTGTGGCGAAGGGGCGGTAGGACGTGGGGGCGGTGGGGCGAGAGGGGCGGCAGGGCTACGTGGCGTCTTGGGCGTGAGGGTGGTAGGGCGTGAGGGCGGTGGGGCGAGAGGGGCGGCGGGGCTACGGGGCAGCTGGGCGTAGGGGCGGTGGGACGAGGGTGCGAGGGGGTGACGACGCGGTGGTGGGCGATGTGGCGAAGAGGGCGGTGGGGCGAGAAGATGGTGTAGCGACAAGGCGGCGAGGACGGTGACAGCAGGAACTACGGAGGCCATGGGGAGTGCCAGAGATGGTGGAATGTGGGGGAGTGGAGAGTGCGTTTCGGGCGAGGGTATCGGTGATGGGTGTGATACGATGGGGGGGCCGACGGGAGTGTCAGCTTTAGAGGGGGGAGGGAGGCAAGGTGGTTTGGGGTGGACGGGGTGGCCGTCGCGACAATGCCAGCTGCGGTGAAGCACAGTGAGCGAGCGCGCAATTAAATGGTCCAATGAGGTGGAAAGCAATGGTACTCTCAGTTCATAATTGGAACTTTTACGGAGTTATGATTTTGCTCACTACAAATGCATCTGTAGTGTTAGCGTATGATGTTGCGAGGTTGCAACTGATGCTTCGTAAACCGTGGAGTTCTACATTCGAGTTTACGTGGTTGGGTCGCATAATACCAGTATCTATAAGATAATTCTAGCTTCTCTGAACGAACATTTCCGCGGTTATCCCCGATGCAATGTAGGTGAGCATACCAGTGACTCGTCTTTAACTGGGACCTGAGATCACGTTCTCGGCCCTGTTTTACATTATTAGGCCATACTTTTGAAATAAATTGTACATATTATTTTTCATTCTGATTATAAGACTATTAGGATAAGATGATGATTATTGAGTAGCCCGAGTCAGGATCGCGATATGCATTCGCTCTTATAAGGGCACATTCAGGCTTGAGTTATGGACTGAATCCACATCCTCTTGTGAATATCCCCGTGGTTTCGAAAGGTTAAATGGAACTGAGAATCCGTGGATGGCAGACCCAATATGCGCATTTTTTCAGATTGGAGGGTAATCGCGTTTACTTTATATTTAATAATACCAAAACCTTACTTTTCAACAACAATTCTTTGTAAGCATTAAGTAGGAGATTATACTAAAAAATATTTGGTAGAGAATTTACGAATGAAACATACTTTTTTGCATCAACAAATTTTCTACGTTTTGTGTTTTAATTATTTTAAAAACACACATTCATTTTAAAAACACACATGCTTTCTTTCAATGTCATTCTAATAATATAAATCTAGTGATTAACTGTGGAAGAAAGTGCAGAGATAGAATTGAAGGGCCTTGTCACTTCAGGAGAAACAAACACGGAAATAAGAAATTTGTAACTAATAGAATTTTGCAATAGATAAAACAACATTTTCTGTATTCTTAAATGAATCGAGAATATTTTAATATTTAATTTTATCATACGTTGAGAGTCTCGCAATTCATGACGGAAATCAATCATAAGTAGTTAGGTGAGTGCGAATAAAAATAGCTGCACGGATCTGGTAGTGGAATAAACTGATGCTTGTAACCGATCACGGAATTTGCACTCGAGCTGTGGGAGGAGTCCTGATACATGTCCAGTCTATCTCGTCCCCAGATTATTAACAAACAATGAATTTAGAAAAATTACACTTTCATTATTTCGCGGTAATTACAGTCTTTTAAACTCAAATCATGAAATCTATGTAGAGAACGATTAACATATCTCCATCCACATTCGTCCAATCGCTGATTGGTAGAGAATGTATTCAAAATACGTTCGTGATCCGGGATGTAGAACAAGCTGCCATTCCTTCGAGATGCTGTAATGTGTTTCCTGATGGAATAACAAAAGTAATAAACAACCCTAGCGTGTACAGTTCGAGAAATATGTGGCATTAAGTAGAAGTAAAATAACTCTCAACAATGTATTACACGAGAATATGCATTAACATAAATTTATTTATCAAATTTCACGATAAAGCTGTAATATAAAAAATACGAATATTCTTTGTGAAATATAAACATTTCAAAAGAAGGCATTTCGGATCACATTGCGACCATTAGCCAACGATTAAAAGACCAAAAAAGCTTTCGGTTGATGAATACATGTTACTTCTTGACATGATTAAAACAGCATAAATACCAGAACTCCTTCTTGTACAAATGAGTCAATTCCAAAGTTCCAAAATTCAAAACTCTTTCCAGCTTACGTCCCAAACCGTATTGTACGTCACTGTCCTTCACAAAGCCCGATTTTGACCACTGCGAGCAAGCAGCAGCAAGCGTAAGTGCGCCGGCTGCGGCGGCGGCGGCGGCGGCGGCGGCGGCGGGTGACCAGACGCGGGAACGGTGCAGCAATTAGGCGGCGAGGGCGGTGGCGACGGCGGGGACGGCGGCGGAGGCGGGGGCGGCCAAGCGCGCGGCCGCCCCCTTGGTCAAGGGTCGGGTCAAGTTTGTCGGCAAACAGGGCGGCGCGGGCGGGGGCGGCGCGAGGCGGGCGCCTTGAGAGTGTGTCGAGAGGCGCGGGGCACAAGTTAAACGCGACAAGCCGGCCCCGCCGCCCTCATAGACGGTTGCCGCCTCCCGCCCACTCCCCTCTTTCGTTCACCGTCCTGCGGTCGCCGCCGCCGCTGCCGCCCCCACGCGCCGTCCGGTTGAGGGTGGCGCCGCCGCGGCTGTAGTGGTCACTAGCGGCGGAGGCCACGCCCTGGGCGGCTGCTCTTCGTGGGGCCAAGTGCCAGGGAAGATGGACTGTTCGCCGGGAAATGGACTCGTTCATTCCTCCTTTGTAAGGCGAGAGTTCTGGTGACTGGATCCGCGTTTCTCTATCGTCTGCTTTGTTCTGGGGTAACGACTCTGGAAAGCTAATCGCAATGTTCTTGAAAAAACTAGTTTTGGGGATGGCTTTGCTTCTTTCGTAGCTCCATCCGTAGAAGAATGTTTCTGTTAAATGCAATTGTTAGCCTCATCTTTTTTCATGGTTTAAAGTGCTACTGAAATATCAATGACACAATGATGCAATATTTACAGCATCAATAATGAGTCTTTTTTTTCAAATCTAGGACACCAACACATCCAATATTGTTAAAAGAAAATTTAAATATTCTGTTGCTCTAAAATTAGAGAAGTGTATTTCATTTCTGTTGTATGTAAATCATTTTTATTTTCATTTGTGTTGGGTGTAAATATTTTGTCATTTAGGTTACATTTTCGATTTTTAAAAAGTCGGATTATGATAAAACATAATGCATTAAATGTAATTATAAAGCACGTGAATTCCTACTGCATCTCCGAAGAGAGCTGCTCCCTTAGAGCTATTACCATTTTGGTGTTGTTGTTGATAATAATAATAATAATAATAATAATAATAATAATAATAATAATTGTATTACTATTATTATGCCCACGAATACGCCACCTTCGACCACGCGTGCATGCTTAATTCATTTACCGGGGCTCAATTTCATTATTTCGGTAGCAGGTGCTTGTACTTTTTATTAAAGGATCAGCATTTAGCTGAATCCTATTTTTATCCCTCAGAGTTGTTAGTCCTGAGGGTCAAATGATGATGACAATGAGAGGTGAAAGGACGACACACACATACAAACACACCCAAACCCGGCCCGTGATCCTTCCGTCCGAGATCGTCAGGGCACTACTGCCTCAGGGATATCGGCTATCCGGACGGGCATTATCATTATTATTACTATTATTATTGTTGTTGTTATTATTATTATTATTATTATTATTATTATTATTATTTGAAAATCTGTTTGGAGATCAGAGAGATAGCAGTCTGTGTACTTCAGTTTTACTCTATGACTAACTCTCCGAAGTATACTGTTAAGAGAGTTATTTATTTATTGTGTTATCTAGTGTTTTTATATTCGAAGCTACTAACTGCAGGAAGTTAACGATTTGAAGCATCGAATTTTGCTATTCCTTCCCGTACCGGTAACCGTGAAATCCGAAGGTGGGGCAGGTTTTCCACCACAATTCTGGAAGTCAACAAACGAAGATATAAAAACAGATTTCTATAGAGTCCTGATGTAATCTCGAGTTGTTTTACGTATTAAAATATATGACAAAAGGCTTTACTGTCCTTTCGAAGGACGGCGTAGAAAGGAAATTATTGACCTTAAAAATCCGTGCTTCCATTGGACCTCGTATGCAACAGTCAGATACCCCAAACGTTACACTATCGAAGCTGTTGAACTAATAAGTTTCGTGGTGTATTCTCTTAAGTAGAAACTGAGTGGCCACTAGTTTCCAGTACCCTTCACCATCAAACGTATGTGCCCCATCTTACGAAAACAACAAAATGGTCGTAGAATGCGCACTATCACATCGTCCATTGCACCACGAAGAGCTAGCAAACGCCAACCCACTGACGTCAGCTCCCTTGCGACGATTATGATGTGTGTTTAGTGAATTAATTCCTCGTTGGGGGACTCCGACAAAGCAATAAATACGCGGATGTCAACTAAATGGAAATCGTCCCATAAATAACAGAGGAGGGCCGCCGTAAAGTCAAAGAGTTTTACGACCGCACAGTACAAATACGACCCAAGGCGGACACCGCTCCTCGCCGCCCTCGCCGCCCTCGCCGCCCTCGCCGCCCTCGCCGCCCTCGCCGCCCTCGCCGCCCTCGCCGCCCTCGCCGCCCTCGCCGCCCTCGCCGCCCTCGCCGCCCTCGCCGCCCTCGCCGCCCTCGCCGCCCTCGCCGCCCTCGCCGCCCTCGCCGCCCTCGCCGCCCTCGCCGCCCTCGCCGCCCTCGCCGCCCTCGCCGCCCTCGCCGCCCTCGCCGCCCTCGCCGCCCTCGCCGCCCTCGCCGCCCTCGCCGCCCTCGCCGCCCTCGCCGCCCTCGCCGCCCTCGCCGCCCTCGCCGCCCTCGCCGCCCTCGCCGCCCTCGCCGCCCTCGCCGCCCTCGCCGCCCTCGCCGCCCTCGCCGCCCTCGCCGCCCTCGCCGCCCTCGCCGCCCTCGCCGCCCTCGCCGCCTCGCCGCCCTCGCCGCCCTCGCCGCCCTCGCCGCCCTCGCCGCCCTCGCCGTTTATCGATGGTGAGAGAAGGGTGATTCGGGGTGAGCGAGAGGTGGTTGTGGAAGGAATGGGTTGGAAAGTCGTCAAGGTTAGAGGGAGGCGGCGAAGTGAGAGGAGCAAAAGGGGATGTGAGGGTTGATGCAGGGGAGTGAAGGACAAGGGGAAGTTAGGGTAATATTACGTGGTCGTAAAGGTGTAGGCTTACAGAAAAGGGTGATATGGAGGTAGGATGTATGTGATACGTTAAGAGAAAGCTTGGGAGAAGTATAAAGAACGAACACATCCAGGCTTTAGATATTGCGGGACATAGTGGTCTTGGTAGCAGCTAACGTAGATGACTTACATCTGAATGGGAAGAGCAGTTATACTAACTATACCACCTAAGAAATCATTTATTGTGAACGAAGTGAAATTGCTTCACCTTTTTTGGATACAATAATCTCTCAATAATTTAGTTACACTTTTGAAAAGTAATACCTTCATCAACCAATGTAACAAACATAAACCTAAACATCATTCAGTTTTATTTCTCATGCATTCGACTCGTTAAATATAAAAATGACGAAACTTGTGATTAAAAATTCAGCAAAGGAAAGAAAATATTTAATGAACAATTGAAGAGGTACATGAAACAACGTATAAAATGTAAAAAATGATCGACATGAAAATATCAAATTAATTACAGAACGCTTTGCGGCATCATTCTGAGAAGTGTTAGAACATCGTACATTCTGCTAATAAATACCATGTATTACGAATAGTGGTTAATATTTTCTCTCAAATAGGTAACAGAATATACTACAAGTGTTACTAAACGTGACGCTTCCGTAAAATTTGTTTAATGACTTTTTAAAATTCTAACGCACTGGGAGGTTTCTCAAGATGTGACACAAGGAGAAATGAAAAGTCAATGTTATGACCTATTCTAGAGGTAAGTGTCTGGATTATGAAATGCATTGCGTAACTTTATATACATTAGTTTCTGAGAGCTTATTCTCAATTAAATGTTAGCAACATAACCACTCATAACAAGAGCTCGGATTCTGATGACGTGACATCTTTCCATTGGTGCATTCTACACCTAGCTAACTTCTAAGTATGTCGTGTGTTTATCACGACATGCACCTGAGAGAAATGTATAGTTAGTGTGTCATTTTTGTGTCTGCGCCATTTCAAATTTTTAGGTTGTTAGTTTGGACCTTTGCGTCATTTTGTCATTTTTATTCATTTTACTTTCTTTTCGCATTTTTATTAGTAAAAAAGGTCATTTTTTAAATCATTTGATGTGTCGTTTTCCTGTGATTTTAAATCATTTTATAGGTCATTTTCAAAGAATTTTTAAGTGATTAGAATACGAACCCTGCTAATAACAAAGAAGTATCGCGCGTCATGGCACTTTTCCACAACAGAATGGTTGAAATTCAGTAATACAAGAAAGGCAAGTAGGAATATTTTGCAAGTAAATCATCGTAATCTGAGACACTTCAGTCATTACATACTGCTTTATATCACGAAAGCTTAATTCTGTGCGTGAAAATATATCAAATTTTTCTAAATGAAATACTCGGACCCTACGACGGCGGCGGCAGCTCCTCAAGGCGGAAAAGTTCCCCAAGATAGAATGAGACTACCGTAACTTCTGATTTTTAGCGCTACCTTTCCTAGCGCTACCGTAAATTCAATGTAACACCTCAGACCAAACCTTGGAGCCTAAACGAATCTTCGAATCTTAATGTTTACAAGTAATGATGAATACTCTTTGCCATGTATGTCCGTATTCAAAACGTTATAATATATAATTTACTGTTATCAAACCCCTCAAGAGACAAAAATGTCAAACAAGAAGAAATAAATTTTAAAAAAAGGGGTGAAGTTGAGCCTCTAAGAGAGGGAACCTTCCCTTTCGCCACTTTTCGCGCATGCGCAGTCCAAGTTTTTTTTTCGAAGTGGTCGACCTATAAGACCACCTATGTCACGCACTATCGATATATTCAAAAACAAATGTTTCTAGTTGCATGACGACGTCAGGTCAGTTAAGTTAGTAGACGGCAAGCACATTACAAATTATGAACATTTTAAACTCGAATTGTTAAGAAAAGAGAAGTTGGTGAGTAATGTAAAAATACAAAACTACCACTCCATAGAACGATATGTCATGTGTGAATATTATATTTATTCCTAATTTCCAATGTGCACGTAAATGGAAAGGAAATTATTCAGCCTGCGGCGGATACGGCGCTGAGTGGCGTTTGTGAGGTATCCAGGATCACGTGAAAAGATCGTGAATACGTTTCGTAAAAACCAATATGAGTTTGAATTACGACTGAAAAATGCAGCATTGGTTCCGGATTATGACGAAAAAATGCATCAGTCAGTGGACCCTAGTTTGCGATTACGACGAAAACCAAATTCGTCGTAATCGCAAACTGGGTCCACTGACTGAATTCTTACATCCAGTGCTCACTGCTGATGGCATCCGACAGCAAATCTCCAAGAAAAAGGCCGTCCGCCTTTAAATATTTGCTACTTATGTGTTGCGTTTTGAAACGGCAATTGATATTCTTGGTATGGAAAGAATGTGGTAACCATATAGTAACATAGAGTATGGTTTTGCAGTATTAGCGAAGAGCTTTTTGTTAAAATATGGAATTTATTGCTGTGATTTTCAACATTAGTTTGTTTATTACTCTTGAGCAATGTGAGTGCGACTTTTTGGAAAACTTTTTGTGTAGTTTCGTTCAGCAGTACTAGGTTTTAGTTGTATCTTATTAAACTTAAAGGAACTCAAAACATCGGGGAATTTGGTGTAAAAAATATCTTTTCCTGCAGTAAAATATATGTTCTTGCGTAAAACAATAATTCGTTGACGTTTCTCACAACTTACATGGTTATCTGACGCCTGTCAGTGATTTTTTAGTTTATCGGTGGTAGACTACATAAAGATGGTTAATCATCTCCACCTTGGGAAGATTGTTCCCAGTCAGTATTTTGTTGAAGATGTTTGTAACCCTTTCAATTTCAAACCTGTAAACCAACTCTGTAATGTGATTTATCCACCGTTCAAATATAATAAAATTATTTTACAAACCTTGGCGAGAATGGCACATTATTTTTGGCCCACTGTAAAATGCAGACCATGGGTATCCACCAGGAACTGATGGAAGAAATCTACACAAACGATCGATCACTGTAGCTGTCCTTCATAATTGTCATCTGGACAGTGTATTCACCCGACGCAGCTATTTAGCTGGCGTAGAGAATTTGCCACAGCCGTAATTCGAACCTAGGATCTTCCAAAAGTAGGGTCTACGAAGCGTAAGTTACGAACTAGAAAATGCTTAACCTACGCGTGTACTCGCGTCTCCTCTTGTAACGCAAGTGATCAGCTCAGACTCCATATGTGTCAAGTTAATATTTTTTAGCCATTATAAATTTCGTAAAATCTTTCTGAAAAAGTGCTGTTCTTTCAAAATGTTTATTTAAATACAATATGAATGCCAATAAATATTAACGTACGGCGTTTTAAAAACCACCTGTGTTGTCATCTGGATGAAATATGGGGATAAGTGACGTTATTAACATGGGAAATATTTTATTTCTCCATTGATAAATCTTCATGTGTCACTCGGCTGACGTGACTATAGTATATCATTACTAGTATATGGCTGTGACAATTTTTCGATTTCCTGCATGGCAAACTTTCTTTTTATTACCCATATCAATATTACTCACGCGGGTCACAATTGCAGCTCAACCGACTTCAGACCTTTCTAACAATAACGTGTTTGGAATGAAAAGCTCGACATCGAACTGGAAAGAAAGATTAATAAGTTACCTGGAATTACTGATACTCCAAAAACTCAGTGAAATTGCGCACTAACAAAAATAAAATTGCTGGCTACGTCTACTCGCACGAGTACTCGAGGGTTGACACTCTCAAAAATAATATAAATGTCATATTTATTCTTAGTAAACTTTCGATACCTAGATTCCACTTTTAGCGAAATAAGTAATTTCTATTCAACCAACTTCAAGTATAACAATAAAACATGGATTCAAAACGACCAAATTAGGCTCTCCACAAATCTCATAACGTTTTCCCCGCGTACGCCACCCTAAGCACTAATCAAGACCGCGGGCAACCAATTTCAGCGACCAATTGCGCCGTCGATAATAAACAGATCGAGGGGCCTTCGCCGCAAGACGGAGGGCGCGTGGCTCACCGCAGACCACCTGCCACCGGCGGAGCGGCCGTTTAAATTCCTGCGCGACGCGGCGCGGCGCGAGCCGAACGCAGGGGCTGGGGGCCGCGGCGTGGGGGCGGGTGGCGGGGTGGCGGGGCGGCGGGGCGGCGGGATGGCGGGCTGGCGGGGCGATGGGGGCGGCGGGGCGATGGGGGCGGCGGGGGCGGCGGGGGTGGCGGGGTGGCGGGGGTGGTGGGGGTGGCGGGGGTGGTGGGGGTGGCGGGGGGCGGCGGGGGCGGCGGGGGCGGCGGGGGCCGCGGGGGCCGGCGGGGGCGGCGGGGGCGGCGGGGGCGGCGGGGGCAGCGGGGGCGGCGGCGGGGGCGGCGGCTGGAGCAGGGACTTCAATTTCACGCCACCAGCTGATGGAGGCGGGCATCGCGACGCCGACAATATCGGCTCCCCATTTGTCTCGACGGAGGGGTCTTCCTCGCAGGCCCCCGCCACGCCCCCCTGTCCCCCGGAACACTCCTCGCTCTGCCGGCGGCTGTCCCCACCGACACGTCTGTTCCATTGCTGGCATCCCTTACCCTCCCGTCCCTTGCGCCGGTCGTCGTCCGTTCTCGACGATGTTGCGCTTCCTAACTCACGAATTCAACTCGTCTGTTTCACAGTGTCCAGTCCCACTCGCTTTTTCCAAATTAAATAACTATCCCCGTTATAGAACAAATTCAACAAACAAAATTATCCTTACTGATTGATACTTAACGTTTCCTCTGTTTTCGTTTCTCCTTTGTTCTTTGTTCCATCATTCCTTGATTTGAACATCTCTTTCTAACTCTTTGGGAGTCAATTATTTCCCCCTATTTTTGTTCTATTGAAATCTTCAAAACCAATTTTGATTATTTTTCTTTTCTCATTTCATTTTTCTTTTTTTCCTTTAACGTCCCAAATAATCTCATCGCTCCGTGACCCCTCGACTCATCGCTGCCCTATCTTTGTTGGCTTCCTACGCTATCCTGTACTTCGGGCCACTCCCGCTCCACTCGATCTCACACCTAGTTCTTGGTCCACCTCACCACTCCCGTTTCCCCTTCTGGAGCGCCAGCCGTTACCACCTTCTGGAACGCCAGCCTCTATCTTTCCGCCGCTCCTACTGCCGCGCTATTCGAGCCGATTGCGATATGGACGGGGTAGGAATGAGGGGAGAAACGGCGACGGCAGGGATCCGGCGGTGGAGGCGGAGTTGACGACAGGGGGGAGGTCGACCAAAGATCCGCTCCCCCTCCTCCTTCTGCAGCCCCCATATCGCAATCGGCGAGCCACTGCCGCCGCCGCCGGGGCGTCGCGCAGAGGAAAACCAACCCTCCGTCGAGAGGGCAAGCGGAGACGTTCTATCACCCGGAAATAATTCCACCGCCTTGACAATATAATACGCCGCGCTCCCTCCCCCCTCCCCCCACTCCCGGCACCGCCCGCGGGAAGAGCCAGCCGGCACTCCCCTCCCTCCTCCCCCCCACTCATCTTTGTCTCCCTCTGAGCAGCCGTCCGCGAAGCCCGGAATCGTGCTTTCGCTCCCGCCTCCTCGCTTTCATTCGGACCGTTTACCCACTCCCTTTTTAGCGAACAAACGAAATGATCCACCCTGAGGGAATAACATACTACCTTACTACTTTTATGTATTCGTTTTTTTATTCTTATTTTTTTTCATCATTCCTTTATTTCGACTTCTTTTTGCAACTTTGTGGAAACCAATTGTCTCATCCCCATTAATGACTTTAATCGTTCTTTGCGATTTTTTGTTAGTTTCTTTTTTCTTTATTTCATTTTCCTTGGATTCTTTTAACACCTCAAAGCAACACTTTCTTTTAGAACTATGCATATTTCCCTTCTGTATTCTCTCCGGAGAATCCTCTTTACTTTTTGTGCTCTCTTCTGTTTCTCGTCATTTACTCATCTGCTAACTTTATCTTCTTAGCTTTACCTCAATAGTGTACCTTTTAACTGCTTTCTTTCTTTCTTTTTCTTTCTTTGGTTATCTTTCTTTCTTTTCTTTCTTTGTTTTTCCTTTCTTTCTTTCTTTCTCTTTCCTTTTTCTCTTTCTTTCATTGTTTCTTTTTCTTTCTTCTTTCTTTCTCTTTTCTTTTTCTCTTTCATTTATTCTTTCTTTTTCTTTCTTTCTTTCTTTCCTTATGTCTTCTTCCCTTCTCAAAAAATATTTATAGTCGAATCTAGAACTGGTCATTATAATATCTTGTTGGCCATTTGTACACAAAAACATATAATAATTCAAAAATAATGTCTAAGTCATAAACCGTTGCTTCAGTACATTATAATGTACAGCACATACTTATGAAACAATAAATAAAATTTACACAACAGCAGGCTAGAATGTGTTTTATAAAAACTTCGTCTATAAATATTTGAATACTCAAAATAGTTAAATTTTGAATGCTTTGATGTCCTCGCAAAATTCCGCAGATTTTTCTTGTTTGACATACTTCTTTTCTTACTTTTGCTACGTAGTTTCTTCGCCTTCTTTCTTTAACTCATTATTCATCTGGGAGCATAACGATGTTGACTTATTAGGAACATCTTATTATTTTTACTTAAAGCTACTAATGAACAGAATGACATGAGCAGAAAAGGATTCATATACTTGATGATCCCCAGTGCAACTAGAGTTTCTAATAGCAACTATTTGTTCGATTCATATATTTTCTTAAAGCTACTATGTAGTTCCTTATAGCTATTATTTTGTTTATTCATATATTTGTTGTCTTATAGTTTGTGTTGCTATAGTTTCTTATAACTACCAATGGTTTCGCTTAATAATAATAATAATAATAATAATTATTATTATTATTATTATTATTATTTATATTATTATTATTATTGTAATTTTTCAAAGAAAAATTCACTTCCTTTTCCTTACTCTGTTTTCGATTTGGCCATCTGCCGGCGAGGTCAGCTGCAGCCCAGCGCACCTCCCTCGTGGCCCCTGGCTTCCCTCCTCACTCGGCCTTCCCTTTTCCCCGCCGCTGTCGCCCTCTGCCACCAGAGGCGCGACCGCCTACAAAGTGTTTTTGATATCTCAAACGCATTCCGAACACTGGCTTCCGATAGAAAGATGACAGATTTCTTTTGAGTTCTTTTTTATCGAATCGCGAGGGGCCTGCTTTGGCGAGAGGAGTTCACTTCGAGGTATTCCGAAAATTCACTATATCTCTTTCCCATACAGATGGAACCGAAAAACATTTGGTCAGCATGTTGCGGAAAATGTGTTTCCGAGACAGTCAAGCCACATGTCACAAACATTTTAAAATATGCCTATGCTTAAAGATTATCCTCAATACAACTCAACTTGGTTTTGTTGTTCATAAAATACAAAACAAAGTCAAGAATGATGTGTTGTTTATGAAAAGAAAATTCATGGTACGACATTTGTTTACAGGTAAATACAATTTATATGGGAAAAAAGTATTTAAACGCCAATCTTAGCTTTTAAACAAGATCTCCACACATCAATTGTGTTTGCGGAGCAGGCAAAACCTAAGCAAGAAATCGGAGTAAGGACGCCGTTGGGTCTCCCCGGTATTGTGATCGTGTGAAGATATATTTATTATAATTAGGGAGCGAACTTTAATGAAATGTCATTATTTTTCTTTTTACTTCAAAAACTGCCGTTTAGTACACAAATTCATTTTGCGTCACGACAAAAGGAAATGACCCATTTTTATACGTAGTTCCTTTGCAATTTTTGTTGATTTCAACTAATGAGTCATTTTGTACGATTTTCCTTCATTTTTAATGCATTTTTTCATTGATTTCATAGAATCTAATATCATTTTAATGGTATTCGGTTCAAATAATATTTACGAGGTGCAATATATATTCTCCATAGAATTCCTGAGTATGCAGCTACCCTGCGTGCTAGTTTTGTGCGTCTGCACGAGGTCTCCCACACAACCTCGCGACTCGCTCCCTGAGCCATATTCTCTCGACCTACGTGACTCGCGACGTCATATCCGCGATTTGCGCGGAAGCCAACCATGTGATCGCCGCAACGCCATGTTGTTCTGGCTGCTGCCAATTCCTAGTTCCCAATATACTCCACACCCTAATCGGCTGACTTTCTAAGCTCTAATCCTACGTCCTCGGCGCCGGCGCGGCACTAGACTTCCTGGCTGGAGTGGTGGCGGTGGCGAAGTCCGTTTGCAGTACGTTAGAAGAATCTCAGAATAAATATTACAAACTTCTAGAGTTTGTAGAGGGGTACGAAGATAATAACTTTTCACTACAGAGTATATGATGAAAAATTTCATGAAACGAAGTTACACCTTGTGACATTTGGCTTCGAGTGGCGAGGAACTCATTATGCATTAGTATTTCGCAGGCCTCGTTCTGAAACATTAAGAGAGATCGGGTACCCATCGAACACCAAAGCATGACGGGTTGCTTGTAAACAGGGGCAAATATGAAAACTGTAATTTCCCTGTATGAAATTTCTCTCCTCATGTTACCTGACTTAAAAGTTGTCATCTTCGACCCCTCGCGTGCACTAGAAGAGTGTAATCCGAGTATGTGATCGACGATATATGAACCTCTGTAAACCAATTCAGGAAGGTTCCTTTATGCACAAAAATGCGATATATCATAGCTTTACGATGTGCGAATAAAATAAACTAGCGTACCTACACTTTCCCTATCCATTTGTCTATCCTTTCCATAAGAAGGAGAGGGAAGGAGAGGAACTACTAATGTACACAGAATATCAAACAAAATAACAATGCAATTGACTGCAATTGATGTTGGAAACAAATTTTCAATAAAAGTTTATTCAGCATTATAGAGAGATGTTCATGGAACAATTCATACCTTTTTAAAAACAACATTTGAAGAAATTATTCAATCTTCCTTGGGAGTTAGCTTTTCGCTTTTCTTGATAGTCACAAAAATAATAGAAAAGATTTTTACTCTTCAGAAAGCCAAGTAAAGTAGTGCGAAAATACCGGATCGGGCAAGTACAGACCTACTCTTTGCAATATTATTTAACTTTCCTTGATTTGTTATGAGGAATCAAGGGGGTTTTGGAGAGTCAGGGTGCCAGCTTGCTGGGGTGCGAAATTTGAACAATTATTCGTATCCTAAACAGTATTGGATTATTTTCTGCGTTCTTACTGTACTTCAAGAAAAGCAATTCTGAGCCAAAAAATAATCAAACTAATATTTTCACCTTTGAGTACTAAATACCGTTTGTTGCCATTAGAAACAATTTAGTAGGCTTAGACTTCACTTCGGTACATGGGAAAGTTGTTCAAACGATGTTTGCATATTGAATATCTTAACGAACCGACACCTTGAGTTTAATATCAAACGGTGTATTATTTACAATATGAGTTTGCGGCTAGGCGTTGATGTACATACTTCCAGATACCGCCAACATTTAAATCGTGTGTTTGGGACTGCGATCGTTGGGCAGTTGTCGAGTGACTGCTCTATTCTTGCTATAATTTTAAATATAGTTGCTTTTTAATTAATTCACTTAGTATTGTAGCCCAGTGCGTTTTGATTTTTGTTTTCCATTTATTTCAAGATACCTTACTTTAGCTACTTTAAAACGTTTGTTCCTTGTGTTGTGCCATAGGACAAGTTTTCCCCCACTACTTCTGCGTACCCATGCGAGAACTCTTTCATGTTAGACCCCACACTCATCTCTATCCTTCTATTTTCATTCTAAGAGGGAAAGAAGTTAACGAAACGTGTTTATTTATGTACTAACACAATAACAAAAATAAAAAACAATGCACTTAATGTGTAAAAAAATTTTCAATAAATATTTATTCAGTGTCATGGAGAATTTTCTTGGAACAATCCCCAACACATAAAGACATTTGAAGTAATTATTGAATATTCTTTGTCAGTTAGGTTTTAGCTTTTCGTGATATTCACAAAAATATTAATTTTTTACTTTTGAGAAAGCTAAGTGTCTGAACTCGCTGACTTGAAAATTTCATCTAATGATAACGAAACTATTGGTACAGGTGAAACACAAACAGTCTTCACTCTTCACTAATCACCCACAATCCTCCACAATTAAGTACACAGCACTTACAGACCATGGCAAAACGTTAATTGAATAGTTTCACTACACGCATAAGAAACAATCTTCATAGGTATCAAGCAACTATAATAGTAATTCTAATTGTTGCTGGAGAGCAAATCTTGCATTAATGATTATGAAAATAAACCTAATCAGGCTGCACAAACCACGGTGAATACAGAAAGCGTAAATATAACATTGAGGAATCTAAGCCTTCTAAGCGTGTCGGCCCAAAAATGGCTACCAGCATCAAGGGCTGAAATATTGAGATGGCCTTGGTAGTATTGAAGCGCGGAACCGAAAATTTAATATCGTGGAATGTCTCGGGAAAATTTTAGTTTTTAAGGCATTAAAACGCTTGGTTTAGCAGTTATTTGACGAAAACTTTGGCAAGTGTTGCGGGTTGCATTTGAATATTGCATTGAATATTTAGATGCGTTTTTTTTAAACAAATTCTTCATATTTTTAAAGTGAAAGTGCAATTCGTCAAGTCTCCTGTGAAATTCTCTTTCTTTAGAAACCTCATTTATAAAGATTGGTTGCGTGTGAGAGCCGCAACAGAAAGGTATACTACTGAAATAATACAGGAGACGATGAGTAATATTTATTTTTAATTTATTTGTTGAGAAAATTTACTCCTATTACATTAGTTTTGAATTTTAAAAAATAGACATTTTATTTTATAATAATGAGTAAGTTTATATACGTATTCCGCGAGATATTAAATCAAACTTTTAGTGAGCAGCAGGTTGAAGAAAGGTTGCTTTACGCGGAATAGAGCGAGGAGAAATATTGCTGTAGAAACTGCGTAAGAGGCGTGTGAAAACGCCTGCGTGCGGTGAGATACCGACCTCAACGCCCGGCGCCCCACGGGCTGCGCACGACGCGGCGCGTCGCAACACGACGGTCTGCCGGGCACCCGAGCCAGAGGCCGTGGGCGGGGCCGCATAACTCAACAGGTTAGCGACAAGAAGCGCCGGAGGCAGCGGCGGCGACAGCGCGGCGGCGGCGGTGGCGGCGGCGGTGGCGGCGGTGGCGGCGGCGGCGGCGGCGGCGGTGGCGGCGGCGGTGGCGGCGGTGGCGGCGGCGGCGGCGGCGGTGGCGGCGGCGGTGGCGGCGGTGGCGGCGGCGGCGGCGGCGGCGACGGCGGCGACGGCGGCGACGGCGGCGACGGCGGCGACGGCGGCGACGGCGGTGGCGGCAGTGGCGGCAGTTGCGGCGGTGGCGGTGGCGGCGGCGGCGGCGGCGGCGGCGGCGACGGCGGCGGCGGCGACGGCGGCGGCGGCGACGGCGGCGGCGGCGGCGGCGGCGGCGACGGCGGCGGCGGCGGCGGCGGCGACGGCGGCGGCGGCAATGGCGGCGGTGGCGGCGGTGGCGGCGGTGGCGGCGGTGGCGGCGGATGACGCGGGGGGCAGTGGTGGAGGCTACGGCGGAAGCTCTAGGGGAGGCGATGGCGATGGCCGTTGTGAAGGAGGAGGCGCTTTAGAGGTGGGGGTGTAAGTGGTGATGGCGGTAGGGACGGTGCGGGATGGCGTGGTGGTGAGGATGAAAGTGCGGGTGTTGATGATGGCTGTGGTGGTGGTTGTGGTAACAGTTTTTGGTGGACGTAAATGGTGGTGGTGGCAGTGATGGTAGTGGTGGTTATGTTGATGGTGATGGTGGTGATGATTGTGGTAGCAGTTTTGGGGGACATGAGTGGTGGCGGTGGTGGTGGTGGCAGTGATGATGGTGGGGGTAGTGGCGGTATCGAGGTAGCGACGACAGCGGTAGCTGTAGACTGAAATGGCGTGGCTTTGACAGACGCAACTGCGCGACAAATGGAAAGCACGTGGTCGAGGCAGAAACGCAGAGTGAGTAATTCAACGTATGGAAGAAAAGAGGCTCAGATAGGGTTCCTAGAAAGGGCTATCTTTGTGTCACGTCCCGTCGAAATCCTGTCGTACATTTCATATCCCTCTACACATCCTAGGGCGAAAATAGGCTCTTCTCGCTATCTCATCCCCTCTTCGTTTCAGAATAACCAATAGTACTTCAAGTACGCAAGAATCAGTAAGAGGCTTCAGGAAGTTACAGGCTTCGAAGCGACATCAGGCATACGACAGCGCGCGCGCGCGCGCGAGAGAGAGAGAGAGAGAGAGAGAAGGGGAAGAAAAATAATTGGAAAGAGGATGATACATAATGGGAGAGGGAGAAGAATAGATAAATATGCGGAAGGTTTACTGGTGTACTTTATTGGTGGAAATGACGTTAGGGGTGCAGATACTTGTATTCGTGGGGTTCATTTGTGGCAGGTGGTAGCGACTGAGGATGTAACTAAGGTTATGGGGTAGTTCGAGTCGTGACAGACTTGGCAATGACTGTAAAGCAAGAAAACATCTATAGCAGCATAGAAGACTTTTTGGAGGCGATGTTGTCTAGAAACATGACTAATAACTAGGGGCGAGGACGGAGGAGAACATTATAAGGAAAAGCGCGACGAGAGAGAATGGACGGTGGAGCAGGGAGTTGTGAGGGAAAGTCAGGATGGAATTGGGCTGAGAGGATAAGGGCGGGAGAGCTGAGACCTGGAAGAGATGAGTGATAAGACCCAAGTGGGCGTAGAAAGGGAAAGAACCAGAATGGAGTAAACTCAACCCTGCAGGCACCTGAGAGCTGCTAATTCGGCTACGGTATCAACAGCCAGCGTTTTCTCACTTTAATGCACTTACGCGCATCTTCCTTCCTACCTTCCTTACTTATGTACTTACTTCCTCACCACCTTTCTACATGCCTTATTACCTACCTTGCACCACGAAATTTCTGTCGCTGCACGACTCTCTCTTGGCATGGTACCCATGGTTAGGATAATCCTGAGTCGAGCACGTATTAAGATCAGAGTCTGGATTTATACGATGTAAAATTGAGTTCCTGAAACGAACTGCCATTTAACTGCAAGAATTGATCAGGATATCTGACTTCTCATTCGAACTTTTAACATACTTTGCAAGACATTTTATGCACAGAAGAAAGTTTAAAACGTTATCAGGAAAATTCTTTAAATTATTTTTATGAAGATAACGGTTTTATATCAGGGACGAGAGGAAACATAATATACAGGTGTTTCAGGAGGAGAGCACAATTTCAGAAGGGGCCAAGGGAAGCAGTTTCGTCGAAGGACCTTGGTTCCAAGAAGCCGACTATAGGCTTTGTCGATGAAACACGGCCAGTTTCCGAAATCGGCATACCAAGCATTTTAGTAGCACTGATGACACTATTTCGGGATGACAGAGGTAAGAAGACAATCACATGGTAGGATTCATAATCAAGCATTACGTATTATATTACAAGAGTAAAACATAGGTATTAACAAACATATGATTTCAGCGTTACAATTTATTACTCTTCATAAATTAATTTATTATTGAAGTAAAATTAATAATCAATAATACAATACCGATATTCAAAATACGTGCGACAGAGTTTCAGACAAAGAGGAAGACAGAAACGTCAGTATAATTAAAGGTAAACGGCCAGGCAACATCACTAAGAGGCACAAACAGCCTGAAACACAGAAGATGAAGAGGCGGGCGGACACTCGCAAACACCACACGCACATTAGTATCAAGTCCACTGCAAAACCGAGCTAATGGCGGGGTGCAGCGGCTAGTAACTGGCGAGGCAGGGCTGCACCGGACGGCCAAGGCGGCGGCGCGGGCCGGCCACGGGTCGTACATCTCGTCCGAGGCAGATAAGCCCTTCGGCCGCAGCGGCGGAGGCGGGGTGGGGTGGGGGTGAGGGTGGAGTGGGGTGGCGGCGTCTCGAGGACGCCGCTTCCCCTCCGCCCCTGCCCCCCCGCCCCGCAAACCGCCCTCCCTCGCGGGACGAGCGTCGTGATGTACGGCTCGGCCGCGACAAGACAGACGGCGTCATGATCTAATGATTGAGGCGGCGGTCGCCACGGCGGCGGAGGCGGCAGGGTGGGGAGCGGGGCTGACTTCGGAGCAGGCGGCGGAGACGGGGGAGTCGGTCGCGGCGACGGCGGCCGAAGCAACGGAGTTGGTGAAGGCGGCAGAAGCGGCGTGGGCGACGGAGGCGGACGCGGCGGCCAAGTCGCAAAGGGGAAACGAGAGGAGGAGGAGGAGACGGCAGGGGGAGGGGTGGGGCGGGCTAGGGAGGGTGCCGGATTGCGTCGAGCTGAAAATCTGGCCATCCCTCAAGCGCCCTCCCCTGTCACCGGCCGGGTCGCGCGGGGCGAATCCTTCATTTGCGGGCGGTCACCGCCCCCACCGCCCGCCCCAGCGCCTCGCCGCCCCCGGCACTGCCGTCGCCGACCCCGCCCCCGTCCCCGTCCCTCGCGCGCCGCTGTTCGATACTCTCCGAGTGGAAAACGTTGACCGCCACGCAGACGCAGACGCATAGGAAATGTCGAGTTGCAGAGTGCCAAAGGATTACGGTGAATATTTTGATTGGCGTGTAGATGTGAATCCAGATAAGTAACTTACGACACTGCGTTATGAGTTTACACCCTACTATGCACTCTGCCCTCTTATCTGAAAATTTTTAAATGTTGAAATGAATTTAATATGTAAACCAATGTTGAGGATGACACGGATAAAATTGTAGCGGAACTTTAATCAACATTCTCTAATAATAATCTAAATAACCTTTCATCATTTTATAATCGCCCAAGAAAGACGATTTTCTGTATTTGGTTGCCAATATTATGGATTTGTTTCAAGATACACGTACGTAATATTCAAAATTTTGGATGAAATGAAGGATGAAATTAATGATGTTTCATTGAGAGTCAATGCATGCGCTTAGAAAGTACAAAATGTCACGACACACTAAGACATCCATGCACTGCGGAAAATTAGAACCCACATCCTAGGTATAAAAGGAACTTGGCTCAAATGACTAAGAAATCGCACCTTAAAAATTGTTGAAAGGTAATGCATGGTGGTCAAACGTACGATACCATGTCATTACACCAAAAAACACTACCAGACATCCATCCTCGGGGCTGAATTTGAAATCTGCGATCCTTCGAGCCGAGACTGACAATTTGTGATTGCCTTAACAATTGCATACCATTCGGAGGAGGGAGGGTTCAACATCAGACTCCTGAAATAAAAAATCACCCCAATTTTACACAATTCCTCTGCATCTTTACTGCGTTGTATTTTTTTTTGAACAAATATATTCATTTATTTTGTAAATAATAAACAATTTATATGTTTCTGGAATGTTTCTAATGCTTCTCCAATGCACATTTTTGCCTAGAAAGCATTTTTTAAACCAACTTTTGAGTGTTTATTGCGGCTCAACCATTCGTAATGTGCAAGTAGTTTATTACACAAAATATGTGTAAAATTGTCTTAAGAACATATTTTGAATTTTCGATGTTTCATCCCCGGACACCCTATGTATGTCCTTTGCCATACCTCCAAAGCTAAAAATATTTTAACACAAATTTGCAGAAAATGATTGTAATGTAAGGTCAAATACAAGTAGCACTGTTTCTTGAAAATATAAAAGTTTCTTTAATTGTATTGCAATGTATTTTAGGTTTTTTCTTTGATCTCTGATTTTGTGCTTTGGAAATACCGAAATGGCATTGTAATGCAATTGTTATCGGCTTTGTCTAGGCAGATGGGCAGTATTTTATTAAAATAAATAATTGAAAAAAATGGTGTATAGGTTTCATAATTTTTCTTTCAATATAATTCCTCTTGAAAATCAATGGGAACAAAATACAGGAATTTATTAACACGTATTTACAATTTCATATTTAGATACCGAAGAATGTCGTTGATTTTAATGGCAAGCCTCAACTGGCACGTTACAATTAGTCAACAATCTCTCAGTATCCATTCCCGCCTCTTCGAGTTCCTCACTTCCCTCATTCCTCTTCTTCCCGCCCTTTCTTTTACTCCTCTTCCGCCCTCTCCCTTCCTCCCCCCACCCCGTTCTCTTCCAAGACCTCTCCGCCTTTCCTCCTCTTTATCTTCTGTCAATTCACTTCTCCCTCACCATCAACTAATGAACAACATAACGGAAAACTTTCAATGGACGCGTCGTACCCGTTGTTTGTTTTGAAGTTTTGAACTTCCTGTCTTTTTCATTCTTCATTTCTGCCACCATACATTTGCTGAAATACACATCTCCACACTTTTGCAATCGTAATTTCTCTAAAATATATACATCACTGATAAAATAGTAAAATGTAGCTTTACGAGTGATTTTGTGGACATCACATTCTGAGTTGTATTGTCTATCATCACATGCTGAAAATCCGATACATTAGATGTGGTCACGCATAGCTATTTTCCCCTCTTAGAATGTTTTGATCACGTGTCTCCCTATCACATAACGTGGTGACTTTCTGGCCTCTTATCAGAACACCCAACGCTGGAGATGCAATTTACAAAAGCATGTGTTTCAGATATTTTTTTTCGTCAAAAAACGTCACCATTTGTCGTCTAAATTTGATAAATAATTCTTGTCCTTTGTGACACGTGCGTGTATGGATATGCATGCTAGGAGGTGTGTGGATATGTGTGCTTTAAGAAACGAAAAACGGGGATTTTGATAGTTTGACATATTTATTCTTCATTGGTATCTACTACTTTCCTTTCTACTTTTCATGACTGAATCCAAATTTCTGAAAAACTTGCATGAGAACACTTGCCTACTTGCTCTGAGGTATTTTTATTTGATCCTTCTTGGTAGCTCATTACCTAACAAACAATTCTGTGTTTTAGTAATGAAACACTTCTCATTTGCTTTCTGGTACTATACGAACTGTAGGGAAAAGTTAATGCTATATGCGAAATTGTAAGATTCTGAAAAAAAGACATATCTTGGGACAGTCAAAACGAAAAACGTTTCTTTCGTGTCAGTATGTATGTTTCTTCCTAGAAGGGACAGTATTTTCTATTCTAGGTGACATTATTGTAGGTGGTATTTCTTTCACTCTCAGGAGACAGAGTTCTTGCAATCCCCCACCCCCAGGAAAAGCCTTGAATTTTGTAGGAGGGTCCTTAGAGAAAGGGGAAGTATAGGGATGACTGTTAGGATAACAGAGGGAGGTATTTGTATCCGAAAAAAACGAGCTTGTTAACGCACAGTACTTTCCTTCATTGGTTGACTGACAGATTAGCGGTTTCCAGTGCGTCAATTGCTTAGGTCTTTGCTCCCGTAAGTGTATTTCAAGTTTTGATCTCAGGAAGTGGCGCTGATCTTCCCTGCGTTGGTTGGCGAGATTTGGCGCAGACCTATTTGTCGGCTTACGGGGTTTTCCCCAACCAAATATCTCCCACCAGCGGGGGACCAGCCCCAGCCGGAAAACGCTCTAAGCTTCCGACTCTCGACATGTGTGGTAGTGTAGTGCGTGTATGTGTATGTGTAATTAAGGTATGGGGACAGAACAAGAAAGAGGAAGGAACGATTGCGGGCCGTCCATGGCCCGTTTTTCAGAGTACTGCTCCGCCATTCGTCTTTTGTTGATCTCTCGGACAGATGAGAATCAAGAGCAATAATGAAGCGCCCTCTACCTTCAGGCAACTGGATCCTGCGCCCAACTCAATATCCACCAATACCGGAAGCTGCGTGGAACGACGTACGGCCGAGTGAACCAGCGATTGCGAGTCTGCAAGTTCAAGCCAGGCAGGAAGCGAATTCGTTGCATATGTTTTCCTGATCACTTCGAAGCGTATGCGGGAAAAGCATCCTTTACAATGGGCTACGGATCGAGCATGAACTTCCCATTCCCTTCCCACTCCCGGACACCAATTAGCATTCTTGTCTTACGAACTCCAAACGAACGAAGCAATAATCATAATGACGCCCTCTAAATTCACAAGCAAATAAAAAAATCAATCAGGATATCCACCTCGAGCAACAGCCAACGCGTAGCATACTATGTAGAGTTATCATCCCTCCGTGTCAATTGGATCATCAAAGTAGAATCAGAAAGTAGTAAAAATAAGGCAGACCAATTCATTTAGAGTTAGCTTTCTTGCCTTTCACTACTTTCCTCACCTAGCTAGAAAGAGTCGTAGTACAAATTAGTCTTATGACTGTTCCCTAAAACATCATACATTCAATACTCTCCATACCCATCAATAACACTCATTCAGCTACACTCACACACAGCAACATTTTGCAGAAGCTACAAACGTCCCCTTCTCTGGCCTCCACCAGGTACGGAACGCGCGCCTCTGTGCACAGCAAGCGATCATGCTAACCATGCACATCCCGGAGGAGTCGGCACCGCCTAACTATAAACTACCGCCCTCCTACGAACTTCAGGCATTTCCTGGGGGTGGGGGGATTGCAAGAACCCTGTCTCCTGAGAGTGAAAGAAATACCACTTACGTCGTCACAGAACTGATGTTGGGAAATACAGTTTTGTAATAGGACTATAGAGTCATGGAACAGATTACCTACAGCACTAACGGAGACATTGCCCACAAACTTCAAGACGTCTAGGTTAAGATTAGATTCTAGTAATAAGCTAATAAGATAATTAGTCTGTGAAGGGACTCTGCATTTAGTAGGCACGCCTTAAACGAAATAATATTGTATTGTATGCATTTTAGTGTTCCCATAGTATTATTTTATTTATAGTATTATAATGTGTATTATGTATTGATTATGTGTATTATGTGTAAAATGTATTATGTATTGATGTATATTAGGTGTAAAGAATTTGCCATCGGGCTTAATGCCCAAAGCAAATTAAATAAATTATCTATCTACAATAATGTCACCTAGAATAGAAACTACTGTCCTTTTAGGACGGACATACATGCTGACACGAAAGAAACGTTTTTCGTTTTGACAGTCCCAAGATATGTATTTTCTTCACTACCTTGCTATTATGCACATATCATTAACTTTCCCCTACAGTTTGCGTAGTACTAGAAAGCAAATTAGAAGTGTTTCATTACTAAAACACCCAATTGAAGTTTTATTTCGTAAAGCAGCCGGGGACGGTACAGCGTAGTTCTAAGACGTCATGCCCTATGTCTCATTGCAGTTACAAGCTGGAAAAGAACGGAGCAAGACAAAAGGCCAGCGAAGTGGGAGAATGTAGGGTCATATTGTCAATATACCACGTCTGTATGATGTGTATGGGTCTTATGACCGTCGTCTAAAACAGCATACATTGAACTACTCCGCACCCTCAGAACCCATCAATACCATCACTACAGCAGGCATATACAGACAGCATGATGCCTTAAGCTACAAATTTCTCTTGCCTCCGCCGGGAACCGAACATGCAATTCTGTGCCTAGCAATCACGCTAGTCCCGCACCTCACCGGAGGCGTGGCCGCCGTCTAACGATACGCAAAGCAGCCGGGATGGGCCACTCGTATTCTGAGACGTCGCGCCCTATGTTCCATTGCAGTCATAAGCTGAAAATAACGGAGCAAGACAAAAGACCGACAAGGAGAGAGATATTGGGGGTCATTTACAACATACCATGACCACGGTCTTACGATTTTCGCATACGTCAGCATGCATTGAACTACTCCGCATCCTCCGTACCCATTAAAGCATCACTTCAGCATGGCTCACACAGACAGCAACATTTTGCCTTAAGCTACAACCATGCCTCCACCAAGAACCTAGCTCGCGATTCTGTGCATAGTCCCGATGTATCCGGAGGCGTGGCCGCCGTCTAACGACACGCAAAGCAGCCGGGATTGGCCACTCGTATTCTGAGACGTCGTGCCCTATGTCCCATTGCAGTCATAAGCTGAAAATAACGGAGCAAGACGAAAGACCGACAAGGAGAGAGATATTGGGGGTCATTTACAATATACCATGACCACGGTCTTACAATTTTCGCATACGTCAGCATGCATTGAACTACTCCGCACCCTCCGTACCCATTAAAGCATCACTTCAGCATGGCTCACACAGACAGCAACATTTTGCTTTAAGCTACAACCATGCCTCCACCGAGAACCTAGCTCGCGATTCTGTGCATAGTCCCGATGTATCCGGAGGCGTGGCCGCCGTCTAACGACACGCAAAGCAGCCGGGGTGGGCCGCGCGTGTTCTGAGACGTCGCGCCCTATGTCCCATTGCAGTTATAAGCTGGAAAATAACGGAGCAAGACAAAAGGCCAGCGAGGTGGGAGATATAGGGGCCCATTGCCAATAAACCACGGCCGTGTGGCGTGTATGGGCGCGCGGCACGGTGCAGCGGTCCGCCCGCCTTAAAGCCGCAATTTATTACCCGAGGGCTGTATGCATGAGGAGGCAGCACGGCCGGCCGCCTGGAGATGCGGTCGCATCGATTCTGCGAGGGTGGGGGAGGGGGAGGGGAGGGGAGGGAGGGCGGCCCGGACGCGCAAGGCGCCCTCCGGCGACGCGGAGCAGAAGGAGACGCTGAAGCGGGCGAAAGGGACATTTGAAAAAGATAAGAGGCCCCAACGCAAACTCGAAGTGGAAATGAGAAAGGGCGGTCGAAAACAAAAAGGTGCGGGTGGTAGTAAAATAGTGAGATTTGAATAAAAATGGATTTTAAAAATAATCCTGAGATACATACGAGTAGAAAGAGATGCAGGTGTAGAAAAGAACACTTAAAAGAAGAGGCTGCGCAAAGACCAAGAGAAAGCAAATAATGAATTAGAAATCCAGTCCCAAAATTGTGAGAGAGGGAGAGAGAGAGATCTGAAAAGAACAACAAAATGTGAATGGAGAATTGGGCAAAAAAAGATTAAAGTAAGCAGGGACTAGACAATGATGTTAATTTTTAATTTTTAGTGTCATGTTTAATAAATTTGAAATAAATTTAATGTAGTCTACATTTCTGAACTGGAACATAACTGCATCAGTTCTTCAGGTTAAAAACAGGTTGAAAGCGTAAATTAGATAGAAATTTATTGGTAAAATTCGAAGAATTTCTTTAAATATGTGGCAAATGTACTAAACAAAACAGTTCCATGTTTAATGCAAAGAATTTCTTCCAAATTTATTTCCAAGACCTTGGTGTAAGTGTTAACATAACGGAATATGCTTGAAGGAAAGATATTTACATATATTTTTAAGGTGGGCTATTTTCTAATAGAAATGAGAGTTTTTCCACTAGTTGATGGTAATTAAACATTGGGCGTTCCAGTTCGTTCCTAGTTTCAGAAGCACCACAAGTTTCATTTAAATTGTGGGAATACTATTCAAACTCTTCCAACATGTTTATCTGTTGTTACATATTTGAAGTTCATGTTCACGATATCTTATCTTTCTTATTATTGCATCCTAGCTCCATTTCTAAATTTATTCGCAACATCGACGAAGATATTATTTCTGCTTGGGCAGTCAAAGCTCAATGTTTTACGTTATAAAGTAATTTGTCTTCATGGTTTGTGTCAACTAAGATCATGATGTACGGCAATTTTGATGCTCAACTACTCATACAGTGTGTGCATAATATTCGAGATCAAATTGCTTCCATTAGATATTTTGATACTACACTTTTCATTCGTTTAATGAAGCTTCTTAGTAGTAAGAAAAGAGTAGATGTACAGAAGCAGACGAAGACAATTGTGGGTAGGGACCCTGGACAGTTGAAAGCCATTGGCCGAACTGTTCATAATGGTAAAGTTGAGGAATATGTATAGGTGAATTATGGGTGATTAAGGAAGATGAATGGATAAGCACAAACGCGCTTAACCAAGACGAGACTAGAGCTAACAATACTCCTCCTCCAGCATCATCGGCCACCCAGGTCGCATTTTTGATGGGTGCACGTTTTTAAGATTTGTTCATCCTTTGCCCTTGAACTACTGTTTGGTAGCAATAAAAGTAGACAATGAGAGAAACGAGTAAACAGAGGCTTTGAAGCTGCAGAACCAGGCATCGCACCTCTCAGAGCGACACACTCAGGGGGGGGGCGGAATAGAGTTGGGCAGAGACAGCGGAAGGCCCGGAGATTGTGGGGCGGGTGAGGAAACGGTCCCGCGTCAGCCATTTCCTCCCGCGGCGCCGCCCCCGCCACGCCCCCTCCACGCCCCGCGCCGCCCGGACCGCCATAATTGGCGAGAACGCGTGCCTGCAAATTAGCGTAACCCGAGAGATCGTCCCGCGTCGGCGGGATGAGGGCGGGCGGAAGCGGGGCGGGGCGGGGCGGGGCGGGGCGGGGCGGGGCGGTGGCGCCCATGATAAAGTGCTTCCGATCCGGGATGGTACACGACGGTGGGCGCCAGGCGATTGGTCATAGCGCACCCGAACGCGAGGGCGTCGGCAGATGCATGCAGTAGGTTAATAACCTCCTGTATTTGATGCCGTGGGTGTGCCAAGTAGTAATGTAATTTCAAGTTTCTTCAATTATACGTATTCAAGGATTGCATTTTTTCTTCAATTTAAAATACACTTTAGTCCGCTCACGTGGGATGGGTGTTGTAACTCAGACTTCCTTCACCGAAGTTCTTCGGTGCAAAACCAACAAGGAGGTAAATTTTGAAAGGGCAGAAAAATATCAGTGTGCTGTGACTTGCTTGTAGTATATAAAACTACTGGTGCTACAGAACGGACATGATATTCTCGTACTAGTTAGTTTTTTAATTTATTT
The DNA here is from genome assembly GCA_031308135.1 of Acheta domesticus. NCBI lineage: Eukaryota > Metazoa > Arthropoda > Insecta > Orthoptera > Gryllidae > Acheta > Acheta domesticus. Next base: position 35,867,455 of record JAHLJT010008756.1, on the reverse strand, counting down.
ACTCTGAAGCTGTTGGAGCCGTTTTCACGAAAATGACGTTTGCGTGTTTCTGAAAATACACACTTTTGAGCTCGTTTTATCAGAAAACTGTTGAATTTTCGAGAAACTTTGTAGGATAATATTTAAAGCGCATGTACTCATAAATACAATAATGTGAACAAATTGCCGATAGTGTAAATATTAATGACGTGAGAGACAAGTCAAAAAACTACATTTGTAAAATTTTTGAAAAAACAAAAATATACATCAAAATGTTATTTGTGTCATCTTTTGCAAAACAATTATTACATCTATTTAGCACAATAACTAAGAAAAGTTTGAAAAAAAATTGTAGACCTTTTTAAGAAATACTTGCTTTTGATATATTTTAATATTGCACATATTTCACGTAATATTGCGCGGAAACTAAAACTCAAAAAAATGTAAATGACCCGAATGAACTATTCCTCTATTCATGCAAGAAATTTAAAGAAGACAATGGAGCTATTTTGAGAAAATTCGGAAAATGTCACTGCGGCTTCCTCTGATATATCACCACAATTTAAAGAATGATTTTTAAAATCACAGAGCTCTGAGTCGAGTCAGATGGACTGCGGAATATCCATTTTTGTAAAACTCCTGTGAATAGTTGAGGCGTTTATATTGCTCACGGACGGTCGGACGTAAAAAAACAACTTGCTTTTGGTATCAGGGTATCTCAAAACATGTATATCCGTTGAAATCTCGTAATCGATTTTCCGGATCATTACCTCACTTTCTATATACTAATACATACGAGTAATTACTCCGTATATACGAACGAATACGTTGATAAAATTAAAACATCCGTTAATTTTGCTTACAATCAGATTCGAACAGTCAGGGATAGTCTCAAGTAACAGTTAAATATACAGACTGTTGTTTGTAGGTCCTTGGCGGCGATAATCAGAGTAACTATTTTTTTCTAAAATAATATTTTTTTTTAATTTTGGGCCTCAAGAAAATGTGCGCATATAATCTCTTTCCCCACACGTCATATAGAGTTTTTACTGTTTTGACCAAATAAATAAATAAAACCTACAAAAACAAATGTAGCTTTTGGAAGTCTCGTGGAACCAAATTTGCAAATACTTAACAAAAAATATAGCCCATATCCGGAGTGAACAGTGAGCAAGTTTCGAAATCCCCAGCAAATATTTGAGAAAGCGATGCCTGAAGTCTTAGATCTTATCTCAGGCAAACGCATCAATTGAGTTGAAAAACATGTTTAAAGCTTCTTAACTACTTGAAAGTAGCACAAAGTTTGAGGAAAATCAATTAAATCATTCATGTTTAACACTGCTAACATTCACTTTTTGCCTTGTCACAGTTTATCACAGTTGAAACGTACGAGTAACATACGAATAACAAACGTAAGAGTACGAGTAACGAGTAACAACGTAAATTCACGTACAAGTATACAAACATAATATTTTGAGGAAATTATTTTTCTAATTATGAAATTGTGATAAATTATCCCAAAATAGTGAGATAATATGCACTCATTTAAACATGTTCGTTGCGCACACCACTTGAAAGGAACCTTTCACTGTTTCTAGTCTATATACCATTTATCATTTGATAGAACTAGTGGAAAATGTGTTTGGCAATTGCAAATTATCTGTTATGTGATGTTAAGTTTCACCTTTGCCGCAGTCGACTGGCCACAGAGATTTTTCAGTACAAAACTCCAAAACTTCCGAAAGTCCCGACCTCACGGATTCGGGTGTAAAGACAAGCGGTTTCCTCTTAGAACCCGACCTCAGCATACATTTATGTTAATCTAATTCAATAATTGCTTGCTTCTATATTTCATTGCGACCGTCTCTTATATACCACTATTTAAATCGTGCAAATTCTAACCCCGCAGTTTGCATCGCAGTTCCCAGCCTTTCTTAGCCAGGGCCATTAAGGAGTTTCAACGGATTTCCGTAATACTTTCCGCAGTGCCTCCGAATCCTTCTTAAAATAAACGGCCCGCGTCTCTAAGACGCAGGACGACCGGAGCGAGCCAACTCTGGTAGCATCTGGCCAATTCGGAGAGCGTGCGAAAGAGACTAGAAGAGAAGAACATCGCGGAAGAGAATTCACAGAAGGAATACGAAAAATCCGAGAATACGAAAATCTGAAGAACTGAATCAGAAAACGGAATGACGAGAGGAGTAAAAGGACACGTTTCGTTTGATAATGTCGCAACAGTATAGCAAAGTACAACTTAATTTAACAGGTTGTCGTAGAATGTCACAGGGCTATAGTAGACCAATTTGCAATATGCTAGGGTACCCTCTTAGAAACAATCCTCTTAGAAACAACTCTCTTAGAAACAATAGAATGGGTGGCGATTTGCCGGCTGGAGTGTTGAAGCACAAGCGTTCGAAGTGGCGAGGCCGCCTCTGACGCTTGTAAATGAGGAGATCCTAGGTTCGATTCCCGAAGAATACAGGGTTTCGACAGCAGCTAAGTGGATGAATCAATATCTACCACTGCCTAAATGATCAATCTGGCTGCTTTGATCATTTTTTCCATTAGTTTCTCTTAACCGTTCCTAGAGATGCTGGAGCAGTACCTTCAACAACAGACCATGCGTGCAATTCTCCCTTCTCAATCCTTCCCTATTCTCATCGTTATTACAGGGCTATGAAATGATCCCTGTTCCCCAAATTATTCTTCCCTATGATTTCGAAATGTTTCAGAGATGCTAAAAGTATGCGGATGTCTAAAAAGCTTCTGATGTAAAGTGAAGCACTATCAAAGAGGGGGAGAGGAAAAGAGAGATGGAGGAAGGGAAACAATACTAAATTAATTTGAGAGTGCTAATCAACATACCGCCAAAGTCACCTGTGGGAAAACTTCTAAATACTGCTGTGGCATACAGAAGTAATGATAAGGAAATAGACACAAAGCAATATTTTTTTCTGTCGCGTGATTGCTTCTGCTGAAGATTAGATGATGTAACCTGTAGTTGAAAAGTATTTGGTTAGTGTTGCAGTTCCGCGCTTCACTCACAAAATTTTTGGTTTTCTTTCCTGTTGCAAAAAACCACTCCACTTCAGATTATTCCAAGCACAAACTGTCTGTAATAATTTTTTAAAAAGATTTATAACATTCCTTGTTTCCTACAATTTTTATTGAAATTAAACATAGATGAAATTATATTTTTTAAATTAAATATATTTATATTACGCGATTGTATTAAAGATTATTTTCATTCTTAACACAACATTTAGGTTCGGTTACCATCTTCAGACAATTACTAGACGTTAATACACTATATGAAAGTACGTATACTCTTAGAATATCCATAAAATGGCGTTGAACAAACTAATTGTTTGGAGTATCCTGGTCTTTTATTCAGTAAGATTGATCAAGAAAAATATTTTTTGTCTTTTAAGTTAAACTGTAGGTACTATATGAAAATACTTGGACCAAGTAAGACAACATACGTTCGCACGCCAGAAAAAAAAGTTATACCACCACATCGTGATTGTCGGCGGTGACACCGGAGAATAGCGTCGACAAATAATTTTAGAGAGCTTATATCTTGATATCTGTATACTTCGTGATATACAGATATTCTTAATAGTCGCGTAGCAGTAAGAAGGAAATTAACGTCGGCCCCCAGCGAAGTTTTTTTCTTCTCTCTTTGATATATTTGATAACAGTAAAACCTATGTTAGCTATGTTGTTACTACTCGTATTTTATCGTTAGTTACAACATTGCTATGTTTATTATTACAATATTTTGAAGTGATAGTTTCGTCTTTCAACGCTTATCGGAAGTTTACAAAAATGCGTGTGCATAAATGCTTATCGAATATTTACAAGATCAAATCTTACTTCAACACCTACTCTTCCCATACTCCCCATACTTTCCTGCTTTGAGGATCTCTTCGTTTGTGAGTTGAATTTGTCGTCTTATTCAAAAATGTCAATACAATTCTTCTGCGGACATCAAAAAACAGAAAATCTTCTGCCTTATGAGAAATTTGATAAGGTCTCTACGTATTCACAACTGCAACATCTAGCATCTGGGTGAATAGCGGCCAACACCACTTCTTTGACCAAATTCTCGTTCTATTTAATGACACTTATTTGTCCAGAAACTGCACACCACTCATGTTCTTCGACAACTTTTGGCATTAGAATCTGAATGTGTTGTTTATCTCCGTGAATACAGACGAACTAGTGAGAAATGTTCTACAGTGCCATAATTGGATACTATTGTCACTACTTTATTGCCTTTCCATTTAGCAATAAGAATGTCATTACCTTTACCAAATTCTTATTACGAAGTGTTATATCTTTGGGAGTACACGGTACGAAATATTTTTATGAAGTTTTATGTCAGGTATGTAAATGGTCTGCCACAAGGAATTATTCATTCGAGGGGTAATATTCTCGGCAGGAATCTCACCAATATCAAGAACAGTCCATCAAGATCAGCCCCCTTTCGCCAAAGGGAGGTGCATCGCCTAAGCAAAACCAAAAAAAATAAAATATAACTATCTGAGCAAACCAAATCTGTATTATTTGCTGTGTAATAAGCATGTTTGTAATAGGCATTTAGAAATAATAGTAAAATGTGTCCAATGCACTGAATCTGATCACTCCGAATAATGTTTGTCTAACGCATTCAAACTATTGTTTAAAGTAAATATTCTTGAAACATTTGTTACCGTTTTTCACTTTTACTAATGATGTTAATAAAATTACTAGCTTCAATTGCAATTGATAATTAATTATTAAATCTGTCATTCTTCATAATGAGAATATTATCTTAATGGGTTCAGTGAGCCCCCATTCGTAATCGAAGTTACAAAAAAATCTCCGAAGTCCTAAAGTCAATGTGTTTACCACAAATGAAAGGGTTCATTGATTAATCCTCTAAGTGTAGTGTATTTTTTCATCGGCAGGTGCCGGTGATCTTCCCCCGCTGGATGGCGAGATCTGGAGCCGACCTACCGTCGACTAGCGGGGTTTCCACTAACCAGGTATCTTCCACCAGCGGGGCACCGCCCCTGCCGAGACAAGCTCTAAGCCCTCGAACGGTCTCCCGGCATGGTAGTGTAGTGCATGTTAGTGTGTGTGTGTGTGTGTGTGTGTGTGTGCGTGTGTGTGTGTGTGTATGTGTGTGTGTGTGTAGGGGTGACTATAGGTCAAGGAATATCGCGCGATCCGTGGCCTGTTTGTTAGAGTACTGCTCCGGCATTCGTCTGGTGTTGATAGAAGAAGTCACGAAAAGCTACCAATCAGAGCAGCCGGATGCTAGGTTTCTTCTCCATACAGCGGTTGAATTCGACCTAGCTAGTGTCGAAAACCCTGCCGCGCCGTCGGGATTGGAACCTAGGACCTCCCGGTCAGAGGCACTGCAGTGACATCAGTTGATGCATTGAGCCACCTCTCCCAGAAAAAGAGTTCGAAAATGATCACCTTTTACCATTAAACACTTTGTGTAAAATTTATTGTAATGTAATTATACGAGTGACATTTGCCCCTGCCTGTTAGGCAACTCCTTACGAAGAAGTGTTTTGAAGGTCACGTTCTGATGCGGTCAAGGAGATTTTATGAACCTTCCGAATACTTGTGCACACAGAGTTTCCTAACTTCACGTGTAAATGAACCATATGTAACTCCCTAACATGAATTTTTTCAGCGCTGGAGCAGCTGAGCGAGCAGGGAGGAAAGCAGAAATAAAATTTCATATTGCACAGGCTTGATAACTCCGCCACTCTTACTGATGTTGAATTCTAAATTGTTTGTGGAAATGAGTAACGTATTATTGCATAAGATCGTCAAGGGACATGATGTAATCTCAACTATTACTACAGTGTCTCTGACCGGGAAGCCCTAGGTTCGAGTCCCGACGGTGGCAGGTTTATCGAAACCAGCTTGTCAGATAGGACGAATTCGCTGTCTGGTGGAGAATTCTAGCGGCCGGCTTCTCTGATTGATTGTTTTCCTTGGTTTCTGCGATCAACACCAGGAGAATGCCGGGGCACAACCCTAACAAACGGACCACTCCCCCGCACAATCATTTCTACCTCTTTTTCGTCCTCTCCTCACCCTACAAACACACTTGCACAAACATGCACTACACTACCACATATGACAGGAGACCGGTCGGGAGATCAGAGCTTGTCCCGGCTGAAGCGGGGCGGTGCCTCGCTGATGGGAGAGAGACCTGGTCAGGGAAAACCCCGCTAGTCGACGGTAGGTCAGCGTCGATCTCACCATCCACCGAGGCAGGGAAGATCACCGCCATCTACCGACGAAAAACATGTATTATACTTGCGGGACTAATAACCTTGTCTTTTGACGCGCTCGGAATCACTAACAATCTATCAATGTAATCCATGCAACACCGGGCCAACGGCGACGGTGCAAGCCGAGGACGACCGAATCCAGCAACGTCGGCGAGGGCGAGAGAGAGGTCGGTGGCGGCGCAGCGGGAAATGGCGGGGGCGGGGCTCGCTTTAAAGCCGCGTCGAGTCGGCGACTAATTCTCGCGCGCGCGTGAAAGTAGCCACCCCGCGGCGGGCGGGTGGGCGGGCGGACCGCGCGAGGGCGCGGGCGCGGGCGAGGGGGCGGGGCTAAGCCGTACAAATGGGCGCGGTGAGCGTAATGAGCAAACACGCCGCCGCTGCCGGCGCGTCCGCAGCCAGCGCGCGCATGCAGCCAGCGGCCGCGGCCTCTGCGGCGGGCGAAGGAGCGAGAATGCACGCCTGGAGCAGTCACCATAGGCGTGCACTGGATGCACAACTGCAATACTACTTTGGAGTACTGAAATTTGCGACAATTGTTTGTTGTTTTTTTTGTTTTTTATGGTCGCATCAATTTCTAGGGTAATAGCAACCACTATTGGATTTAACGTTGCTGTATGAGCATGGAACGTTATGGTGCTGATAGGGGGTGAAATGAACACACACAACCATGCCCGGGGGGACAAGAACCCGCGACCCCTCGGTCCGAGATCTTTACGGCACTACTGTCTTAGCGATCTCGGCCACGGGGGTGACAATCATTTTTTGTTAGGTTGGCTGCGATGAACGTCTACCTACAGACTTAAATAAATCTAGTGTGTTGTTACTGATGCTTAAAATAGTATCTATCAACGAAAATGCCAGTTTTCATGAACCTAAAAGAGAATAAATATTCTAAATTTTAATAAGGCGTGCTATTTGTTTCCGAGAGAACGGGGACAGAATTGACGTTCACCATCATGGCGAATTGTTGCCATTTGTCAAAACAGTGTGTTGTCTCCAGTTTACATTAGAGCTCACTGAAGTGCAGAGACAAAAACAAAAGGGAGGCCAACCTCAATTGCCCCCTCTCCCCTTCTAGGCCCCCTTTTCGATTAAAAATATTTACAAATGACATATTTTACTGGTGAATAGATGAAGCTGACCTGGATTGCGGAGGTGTCTAAGAGCGTGTATCGATTCAGCGCTTCGGTGCGAAGGATCGCGGGATCGAATCCAGCTTTGGGCATGATTGTTTTCCCCTTGTCTCTCATGTATGTGCTGCCGCGGGTTCGCGTTCTGCCCACCCCAGATCATAGGAGATCGCAAGTGTGTTGGCGTCTAGTGCATGGTCGAATATGCGTCCCATCGGGACGTAAAGGGAAACTGGTTTTTGGCTATATAAAAACCCTAGTAAAAAACAAAACATAATACAAGGAGAATGAAATAACTCTAATGATACAATAAATAAATAAAATTGGTTTTATGTTGAACCAATTACAGATTTCCAGATGGTTTGAAGTGTTTAACTAAAGAGCGTCAAAAAAATTTACATACAATGTTTCTGTTTTTATCATGCTAAACGTTATGCAGCTAGACTGGGTTTGCTAATTCAACATAACTGTTGCATTCCATACAGTTATGGCTATTTTTTTCATTTACTAGAGAAACCATTAAGAAATAACAGAGTATCTCATTTGTATATGAAAAGAGCTATTAAATTCATGTAATCGCTCCCAATTCCTTTAGGCCACCATGGCGGCTTCATTCTGCACAAATAATATGTCTCCAATCGTAGAAAATCTATTTCGAAATCACCGCTTCCTTCTGAATACATCTCACCAATAGTATATAAAACATATGATATTCATAAAACTGAAACAAATTTGGTTCTCTTGAAGATCTAAATGGAAGGATCGCAAAAATTCATATCCAGGGCATTGAAGCAGAGACTATAAAAAAGCGGAGCTCAATGAAATTCGCAATCTTCTCCCAGCTCTCAGAGCGCATCGGCCCCCGCTATTGTTCCCGGAGCCTCGACGACTCCACGATACCCCTCAATTTCGACGTTCTGAACCGGCGCAGGATCTACATTTCCTTGCGTCCTTTCCGTGTTATTGGGCGCATTCGCAATTTCAGGGCGGAAAGAAATGGGTATAGGCTGTCCGACATCGCGGTCGGGTGCTATCAATTGGAGCCTCCAGACAACCGCCTCTCGAAATTGTATTCCAAAGCTCATGACTACCTCACAATGCCTTCTAGCTCCACCTGTGTTATCAGCCCAACGCCATGTGACGGTTATTCGGAAACAGAGGAATTGAAATTGAAGAAGCTGATGGGTAATCGGACAAATATGAAGGTACTAAACTGAACATTCACTGACAGGAATAAATTGACTTGCAATAAAATACAAGTATATATTAAAATTTTACAAGATATATTTGAGGGGCTCGCATCAATGACAATAATTTCATCCCCGTTTTGGGAACTTTCATTAATAGTTAAAAATATTTATTGACTGCCTTTAACCCGGCAGTGGTAACGTGACTTTTTGAAACAAAAGTGGTAACGTGGGGTGTCTCCAGATCCTCACACTTTTTTCATGATATATGCTAAATTATTAAAAAATAAATTAATATAATATTCTTCTTCTATTATTAACAATGTTTTGCGTGTAATTAAACAATTTACTAAGAATTTAATTGCTAAACAATTCTGAGAATTCTTCAGGAAAGCATCTAATATTTGCAGTTAATTATTCTAAATATTCTTATTAGTTAAATATTCTATTCCCGCTTTCAGCAAAAGTTGGCGTGTTCTTCCACTCCTTTCTTAACATATAAAGTGACCTAAAATGTTCGTAGTACTTCAGTATTAATTTTGCAGGGGAATCCTAACGTAAAAATACAGCATGCAATACGTTCCCAAACTAATAGAATGTACGAGACTGAAGACACCTTTGATAACGTTGAAGGTAACGCGGGGGTCTCTGGGAACCCCAAACAAAACAAGAGCTTACTACACGGATAAAACTCACTAAAGTGGCAAACTGAGAGCACATTAAATATCATGATACAAAAACAGAAAGGTACTAAAGCAATGGTTAGGGTAGCCAACATGGGAAATACAACAAGCGTGAAGAAAGGATCGTGGGGGTCCCACAGACCCCCGCGTTACCACTCTCGGGTTAAGTGACTAATAAGCAAATATTAATAGTGTTTATTGGAAAATCGAATAGGGTGGATACATTACGGAGTCCGGAATTGAAGTTCAGTGAAACGGTAAACGTCATGTTCTTAGCCCAAAGATGACAGGAGGCAGTGTAAGAAAAAATACAAATGCATATGAGCATAAAAAATTGGGTAGTAATGTAAATACATTCTCCAATAAATTAATGAAACTATGAAAAAGGGAAAAATAGTATAAGCCAATTAATTTTTATTGTAGAGGTGGCCAACATTTTTTCAAACCTCGCGCTCAATTTTGCTGTTCATACTAATTTACTAACTTAAACACCTTTAAATACTCTTTTAAAGTTCGTGGTTGAGGTTGGAAAATGGGAATATGGTTCCGATCTGTTTCCCTTTGAACAGGAAAATGAACATCTTAATCCCGCAACTAAATATGTAAAATAATGTATACCAGTTCAAAAGACACAAGTTATTGGAGGGCCAATTAGAACGACAATTGTGAGAGATCTCTTAGTCCAGAAGACAATTGTTGTTATGAACACTCTCAATGGAGTTCAACTGACTGAGTCTCGTTTGATGTTATCATCTCTAGTGGACTCTCAATGTACGCTGAATGAGGAAACTGAGAGCACTCTGGTATAGAAAATGAGAAGATATTTATTTTTATACAACTTTTGCCAACATTTATAGGTCAAGAAGATGTAAGGATGTACTGCGCCATAACCATCAATTGCGCTAATAATTTCGCGTACATCACAAATCGACAACTCCCGCTTTTGTGTACCTTCATAGATACACACTTTAGTGATGTTAGGATTTGGTTTCTTCAGTAAATGATAATTTTGTTGTTCAATATCCAAAGTTTTTTCCAGTTTATTAAATAAATCATTAAAAGCAGAACTTAATTGCGTAAATGCAAGTAGTTCTGGCCCACAGACTACACTAAACACTCAGATAATTACACTGCGAGGAGGGTACGTGTACCGACTCTCCTCGCACAGTTTGCCCTCGTCGCTCGTGCCCCAATGCGTCAGCCCCCTCTCGCCTCCACCCTTCCCACACCCGACTCCGATCCCCTTCGCCGACAAACTCTTCCCCCTCTCGCATCCGCCCCCTCTCGTCTTCGCTCTCTCTCGTCTCCGCCACCCTTTGTCTCCGCCCCCTCTCGTCTCCGCCCCCTCTCGTCTCCGCCCCCTCTCGTCTCCGCCCCTCTCGTCTCCGCCCCCTCTCGTCTCCGCCCCCTCTCGTCTCCGCCCCCTCTCGTCTCCGCCCCTTCTCGTCTTCACCCTTCTCGTCTTCACCCTTCTCGTCTCTGCCCCCTCCCGTCTCCTCCCCCTCTCGTCTCCATCCCCTCTCGTCTCCATCCCCTCTCGTCTCCATCCCCTCTCGTCTCCATCCCCTCTCGTCTCCATCCCCTCTCGTCTCCATCCCATCTCGTCTCCATCCCCTCTCGTCTCTGGCCCCCTCTCTCGTCTCCGCCCTCTCTCTCGTCTCCGCCCTCTGTTTCGTCTCCACCCTCTCCCTCATCTCCGCCCTCTCTCTCGTCTCTGCCCCCTATTTTGTCTCCGCCCCTCTCTGGTTTTCGCCCCCTCTTGTCTCCGCCCCCATCTCGTGTCCACCCCCATCTCGTCTCCGCCCCCATCTCGTCTCCGCCCCATCTCGTCTCCGCCCCCATCTCGTCTCCGCCCCCATCTCGTCTCCGCCCTCATCTCGCCTCCGCCCCCTCTGGTCTCCGCCCCCTCTCATCTCCGTCTCCTCTCGTCTCCGCCCCCTCTTGTCGCCGCCCCATCTCGTCTCCGCCCCCATCTCGTCTCCGCCCCCATCTCGTCTCCGCCCCCATCTCGTCTCCGCCCCCATCTCGTCTCCGCCCTCATCTCGCCTCCGCCCCCTCTCATCTCCGTCCCCTCTTACCTCCGCCCCCTCTCGTCTCCACCCCCTCTCGTCTTCGCTCCCTCTCGTCTCCGCCCCCATCTCGTCTCCACCCCCTCTCTCGTCTCCGCCCCCTTCTCGTCTCCGCTCCCTCTGTTTTCGACCCCATCTCTCGTCTCCGCTCCAGCCTCCTCCCCCACCACCACCTTCGCTCTCGCCACCATCCCCGCCTCCACCATCTCCTCGACCCATCTCCGCGCTTGTCACCGCCGTTCCTCTCTCGCCAGCGCTCTCCAGGCCGCTTATTTGTTGGTTTTGCGAGAGCTGCGCCGCGCCCGTGCGGTCGCCGATATGAAAGACAATGTGCTCATAAGGGCAGAAGACCCTGCGCAACACTGGAGGGCTGTGGCGGGGTGGGGTGGAGAGGTGACGAGGGCGGTTCGGGGTCGTTGTAGGGGGCGCTGCCCTACCCCGAAAGGTGCCCCTGAGGGCTCAGAGGTGATGTGCCTGAAGGAAAGTAAGAAGGTATATATTTGGCAACGTCGTTTTGTAGGCTTCATGGGTTTTGTGTTGAAATTTCACGGGCCAGAAAGAAGTAGTTGGGAACGAAAGGCCACAGCTTAGTGACGATTAAATAATATGCATCAATAACTGGGTAAGAAGTAAAGTTTAAAGGAAATTGTGACAAATGAAGTTTTAAAGGTAATTGAATGTGAAGAAGATAGCATGTTGGTTTTTTTATTATAATTCTCCTTGATCGGCAGTTGTTGCCTTACAAAGGTTTTTAACAATTTTTACAATAAGCTTATACATAATTTTTCGAGGTCTTCCATGGTGGAACCTCTTGTTAACTGCTTGTTAATTCAACACTGAATATAAAAAACAGTAAATGTACAAAACAAAGAATATTTACAGCAAAGAGTTTCTATTCTGTCTTAATGTGGGAAGAAATGGTCTGTAGTAATAATTGGCATGTTGGTTTTAAAAGAATATATACCTCTTTACACGTATTATTTCAAAAATATTAGTTATTTAGTTACTTTTTAGGGGCTAGAGGTGTACAGAAAATGAGGAAGAGGTCGCCCAAGAATAAAAAAATAAAAGTATCTTGCTTGTGTGGTCAACTTCATATGCGTGATCCAATACACCAAGTTCCTACAGTAATATTCGGTGACAAACAAAAACTAACGGAAATTGGACTTTCACTTTACCCCGTTACGTATAGCACCGCATGTGTTTCTCCTCATTATCACCATCACCATTACTATTATTATCGTCACCGTCAACATCACCACCATTAGCATCATAACCTCCGTCACTATCACCATCGCTTCCATCAATACCACCATGTCTACTACTACTACTACTACCCGTATCACTACAAATACCACTACCAAAGAGGCAAGTGCTTAAAGAAGAGTTGCCTGAAGTAGGTCAGCTCCACTAAAATCCCTGCCAACCCTCCGCAGCAGCGCCTCAAAAACGACTCCGCTGGCCGTTTCTCGACTGACAGGAAACGGACGCTGCGTCTGAGCGCAGATTTTACACGGGGTCTCGACGGCTAGCGCTCCCGAGTACGAAACAACTTCCCGCAGCAGAGTGCATCGTTCTAAGAAGTACGCTAAAAAGAGCCAGCAAGACGGTATACTTATCTAAAGGACAAATCCACAATGACAGTGTGTGTCTGCCATGAAGAACTAACTTAGACAATAGTGTCCGCTAAGATAGTGTGATATACCAAAATGGTAATCGATAAAAGCAATAGAAATGTGTATAACGCAAAGGGAATATCATTTCTTCAGGAGCCAGGGAGATGACATATAAGCGAGTGATCAGTTGATGCAGAGAACATTTTATAACAAGTGAATAGGGGAGCTTTCAGGTTTTTAAAAAAGATGGCCAGATTCATTCTCTCTTTAGACGGGGTAGCGATCAGATCGAATATTTAGCAATGGTCGGGAAGAAAATCAATTTTTGTTAAATGAGATTAACTTAGATCAGTAGGGACTAAGTAGACATTGAAATAGACCTTGGATTCTATTGCGTGGTGTTCAAAGACATAATATGTGATACAGAGATAGAATAAAACGTAGTATTAGGGAAAGATTAGGGAATTTTGTTTGTGGTAGTAAGTACAGTTAGGTATGTAGGCGTCCATCCATGACGCGAGTGATAGGGCAGTCGGTAAACTAGTAGGCGATACGGGGTAGAGTAACTACGATATAACTCAGTAGACGATAGGGGTTAAATATCGCGCCTATAAAGGTATTAGAACAGAGAAGACATTGTGGGGCATCCGAGAAGATCCTTCGTGGCGCCGTCGTATTTGGAGAGGAAGAAAGCGCGCGAAGAAATCGTATGTGAGAAACTTTTGAACTGTCATTCCAATCAAAAAACCGGTCATGACCAAAAGTTTCCAAAGCTTCAAACCTGCATTGTGATATTGTAATAATTCATATTCATTTAGAATTATTAATGATTGTAATAAACTCCAATTTGTTTATTTGAAAAAGAACTGATGATCATTTTAAATCAGTGCAATCCAGAATTTTTTAACAGTATTTTCAGATTCCTCGCTACTTTGTATGAAAGTCAGATCGAGCAATTGATTGCAGATTAACTAGGTACCAATTACGAATCAGAACCCAATAGACTGAGCGAGCACTGCATTGTCTTATGTTAAAAATCAATTTTCATACGAGAATTAATAAAAGTTAACGTAATTATTCTCTGGGGCCCAATTCAAACTAAATAATCAATTATTCGGAAGTAATTACGATCATAAATTAAAACAGGATGATAAGAAGCCATATAGCATAATTCAATATGGTAACGTTATTGACACGAATCATACTAAGAGAAAGTTACCTATTTTTCAATAGAAACAAGTTCTCCATAGTGAGGAAATAGAATAAAATTTGAATTTTTGTTGTTCCTTTCTCCTCAGAGATATTTTAATAACAAATTTGCTAGAGTATCGATATAGAGTATTTTATCGTTCCCGTTTAAAATTTACGCGATTATCACTGAGTCCCAATAGAACTGTTTCCTATTAGTGCTTTAAAAATGCTTAGTATTTGCTATCAAGTGTCACCTCTCCTAATGAATCAATCATTCTCGAAGTTACATATCTGAAGGCACTTGCAAGTTGAATCATTAGAACCTCTTAAGTAAATCCAACATTTCATTTCTTAATCTTAATTAGTAATCAATTAAACGTGATTGATGGATCTTTACCAAAGATTGCATATCGTTTTTAGTATTGACTTAATAACTATTAAGCACAACAAATTGATCTCAAATTGAAGGTCGCGAATCTGAGTGATGAAGTTACGCCGATGAATTATGTCCCTGAAGATGAATTTTCATGAAAAAATATCCTGCAATCATGTTAACTCAATTGCTTCCATCATCTCTAATACGATCACAGCTCAAGATCAGCATTCCCTTCGTCCGTACTTCAACTTCCGCGACCTCCACCCCCAACACCTCGCGTCGGCCGTCTCTTTCCGCACCGCCACCACCTCCGCGGCCCGGCTGCTGCGGGCGCCAACGGGAACCGGAAGTGCGGATGAACGCGCAGCCGAGGGCGGAAGAGATCGCTCATACCGCGCGGGCCGGGAAGGGCAGGGCAGGGCAGGGTTGGAGGCAGGGGCGTGTGCCTCTGAATCCACAGGTCCCCGCCTGCTGCTCTGTCGAGCCGCCCCGCCCCCGCCCCCGCCCTCGCCACCACCCGCTTCCTCCGTGGACCTCCTGAGGCGTGGGCGACGCGCCAATTTTCTGCTTCCGGGGCGAGAACCGCACGGCACAAGCGGAGCAGTTAGGGGAGATGATGGACGAGTTATATCATGTAGTTGATTTGTCATTTCGCACAGACTGTCTTTTGAAGAGAGAGCATGACACTATCGTCTGTAGCAAACATAGGTAGAAAAAATGTTGTTACATTACATCTCTCAAGATAAAATGAAACAATAACACAACTTTTATTAGGTTCTACATAAGTATTTCAGAGTCTCATTTTTATTTAGGAGATTTCGAAAGATCGAGGTTCTAGTTTCGAGTCCTCATGAGCACGGATTTTGACGCTGAACCAGTAATTTAAACCTCGGACCAGAAGATAAGTACGATCCTTTCTTTCTTATTCTGATTTCATGCTCATACTGAGGAGGGAGCGGTGGATTGATGTCCATTATCATTTGACTAATTAATTATAGTCTAGAAAATCCCCGGTAGACCTGAATGTATGCCGATGGGAGGATACAGCTCAAACTGAACTCTTATCCCGTATGAAGAAAGAATTGTTTTTTGGTCAACCGACTTACCAGATGTGTTTATACTAGGAAACGAGTTTTTTATCACGAAGGTAGGAGATAGACTATCTTAAAGTACTTTACTTCCTCGAACCTACCTCCGAGTCCTCCTTAGTAGTAGCTTCGTAACTCAAGTGAGAGTCATTTTACGAGAACTCTCCTGAAACAAACCTCCTGACCATTTACATGGAATCTCTCTAGCGGGGACCCTGTTGTTTTACTGAATCAGTTTGAGGAGTAACTACATCTACTACAGTGGAGTACTATGATGTCATCAATAACTAGTACTTGAGCATCATGTGCCACCAATAATTTAGCGTTTTTTAGTATTTTAATTCAGTCTATAGAGTTAGTATAAAATTTGCAATTTTGGAAGTTTTTGACATAACTTGTTCTTTTATAGTGATATTCGTATTATAGATTACTATTAGTTGGTTCAAATTTGTATTTAAAAATAAAAATGTCAATTGCAAATTAAGATTGACTAGAGCGGATCAACTCCAAAAGGTTCTATCATGTAAAACTACAGAATATGCCATATGTTGATTCAAAAAATTACGCTAGTTATGTTGAGTTTATTATTAACAACATTGTAGTTCTCTTTTCATATTTATCAATTTTATCACTCTGTTTTTTGTCTAGGTAAATATACTCGTGATAATCCCCGGGATGCAACGGGGTGTTTCAGCCAATCATACTCGGCCCCCCTCATTCATTATATACCCGAGTGCTGACTACACCAGCGCATACCAGCCCTGAAGAAGACCGTGAAAATGATGGTCGAAACATCGGCTACACAGCCTGGTACGCGGCGTCACCCGGACAACCGAGATCTCATGTGTGTATCAGACAAAGAAAAATATTACCGACAAATAAAAGAAGAGAAATTATAGAAGAGGTCGGCTAGACCGACGGACAGCGGGTGGAGAGAGCGACTCGGCCAGACGGGAATTCCTTTGAGGATTCTCCTCTCGACCGCTCCGTAGGCCTGGCACTCTCATCTGGCCCGTTCCACTCCCTTGCGTCCGGACCTCGCACATAGGCCCAGCGGAGACACCGATTCCGGCTCCGGCGACAAGAGCGGCGCCGGGTGGGGCGGGGCAGAGTGGGGTGAGGGGGCAAGGGCGGGTTGGGACGGGGCGGCTATTGATCTGAGCGCTTTGGGGCTCGGACGGCACCGGCGAAGAGGCTGCAGCGGTAGGGCAAGGGACGAGGGGGTGGGGTAGGGAATGTGGGTGTGGGTGGATGAGAGAGCAGTTGGTTAAGAGGGTTTCGATGAGCAAGGCAGAGATAATGGTTAGGCGGAGAGAGCAGGCCTTATGGCCTGAGCCTCGCCAGAAATAAAGACATTATTATTATTATTATTATTATTATTATTATTATTATTATTATAGATAATCGGAATGCAGGGTAAATTAGCACGATGGGAGAAGCTGGGGATGCCGGAGAGGTGTGGTGACAAGGCAAAGAGAGCCTGACGGAAAGCTGGGAAAAGCTAAGGTAAGAGGGATGCGGAGAAGACATCCAACTGGAGAAGTCGGTTTGGCGGAGGAGGTGGGAGAATAAGCAGGCGCGGGAGGTAGAGAAGGCCGACGGAGAAGACGAAGGAAGCTGGTGAGTTTGAGAGGAGAAGAGACGGGTCGAGGGAGGCTGGAAGTAGGAAAGCGAGAAATAGGAAAAGCTGGTAGTCAGGGAAGGCTGGGAGGTGGAGGGGTGGGGGAGGCAGAGAAGTCGGGAAGTGGAACGGCTAGAGAGGCGGTTGAGCGGGGGATCGGGAGAGACAGAGAAAGCAGGGTTTGGGAGGCTTGCTACTGTGGTGGGAGCGACGGCAACGAGGAGCAAAGAGGTGTAGCATCGGGGTGCGGGGGGGGGGGAACGAAGGTGGGAGAATGAGAGTGAAGCATGAGTTGTGAGAAAAGTAGTGGTGCGGAGGGGCCGAGGCGAGTGGGGGAGACGTGGGACCGAAGGATGAGATGGAAGGAAAATAGTGATGGGGGGGAGCAAAGAGATGCAACATCGTGGTGCGGGGGTTCAGAGGGAAGAAAAATAGTGATTGGGGGGGGGGGCAAAGAGGTGAAGCATCGGGGTGCAGAGGGGAAGCGAAGGCGGGAGAATGGGGGCGAAGCATGAGGTGGGAGAAAAGTAGTGGTGCAATGGGGGGGCGAGGCGAGTAGGAGAAACGTGGGAACGAAGGATGAGACGGCAGAAAAATAGTTTTGGGGGGGCGAAGAGGTGCAGCATCGTGGAGCGGTGAGAGGGGGAAGCGAAGCCGGGAGAATGGGAGCGGAACATGAGTGTTGGGGAAAGGGAGCGAGGCGAGTGGGCGAAACGTAGGACCGAAGGATGAGATGGAAGAAAAATAGTTGTGTGTGTGTGTGTAGGAGTGAGAGCGGGAGAGATAGGCTCAAGGAATGAGTTGGGAGAAGAGTAGCGGTGCAGTGAGGGGGACGGGACAAAGGTCGGAGAAGCGCGGCCGAAGGGCGAGACGGGAGGAGAGAAGGCGGTTAGAAGCAGCTGTTGTTGCAGCAGTCGCTGCCGCAGTGCAGCCCCTCGGCGCTTGCACCTTCTGCAGCGCCTCTGCGCCGCCGCAGCCGCCGTCGCGAACCCTACTTCTAATTGCGCTCATTGTCGGCTGCTCAGCAGCTCAGGAGCCCTTCGTTATTTGCCTATTCATTCTGCAAACTAATGTCCAATGCTGGCTCATGGATGCTATTAATGTGCCTTAGTTTGGATATAGAATATATTTAGCATTTATATTTTATGTAAAAATAATATGCTCATAGAGACGGTATGGAATAATATAAAAAATATTATTATTTTGAAACTACAGAACTGTTCTCCAATTGCACTTAACACATTGTTCCTTTATTTTTATTTATAAAATGTAGAAGGTATTTCTTGCATTTCTAGTCTCATCTGTAATTAATCTTATCTGTAAATCCTTTAAGTTGTTGTGTTTACATTGATAACCAAGTATCAGTCTATCTCTTATTAATTACTGGGCAGCTGTTTGGTAACGCAATTCACAAAACGCGGATGTGACTCCTGACCTCTTGCTTCCTACGTTTCACTGGAAATTAATCTGTAAACGAATTCTCGAGAAGGTATCTTTTAAACACCTCTTACATAATTAATGACGACCGTTACTGCTGTATGCTAGTCTCATCTAAATTCCGCAAAAACCAAACTAAAGAAATTACAAATCATTCAGAACCAATTTCTCAGAATAATAACAGATCATAACATCACATCACGTACCTAGCCACTGATTTTTATCATTATTTTCCTCAAATCCCTTCCCTTGCAACCTTCAGTCTCGCAAAAAACCTTAACCATCCTAAATTTCAACCCACAAAGTATTTACTCTGTATTACTCTAATGAAATTTGTAACTCTCTAGTACATTTATTCTTCTCATGTTCGCCTTCTCAACTGAGTTATAATAATTCTATCAACAACGTAAATTTAAATAAATTTTGCTTCACTTACACAGCATAGAACATTGTTATTATTTAAATTTACCACTTAATTCTTCTATTTACATTTCTTTTCTTGGTTCACATTGTTTCCGCCATGCGTAATTCTCCTCACATTCTACTCACTGCTCGTAGCTGTGTGTAACATTCTCTCCCACGTTTCCTTTATTTCGTTTCCTCAATTTGGGAATGTATCATCTTATTTTTTCAATATATTGCAGTTCTTCCATCATCATTTTTTACCCGAATTTTGCATTACACTAGTCTGTTTTAAATCCTCAACCCGACCTATACTCCCTTCCTTGTTCATTACTAGACCTCTGAACTTCATGTACTAATAAAGTTACAAATATGCAAGCAACCATGCATTTAAAATTGGATATTTATTCACTTAAAATTGAAAATATATGCCCTTAAAACTGAGGATATGCGTTAAACAAAGATATAGTTAGCAACAGTTAATATTTATTTATAGGTAATCTTTATTTTACTCTGTAGAAAAGAAAGGTATAATAAAATTAGATTTTCAAACATTCTAAAACAAAACACTTATTAAGCAAAAGAACCAACAAAATTGTTACAAGATGCTGAAACATTCAGCCCAGTTTGCTAAGTTCATGTCCATGAATAAAGTTTCAGGAAGTAAATCAATTAAAGCGAAAACAATCTTATCAGAAGACTTTCGGAAATATGTTGGTATTACTGAATTGGCATGGCTAAGGTCACTTTTCCTTTAAAACAGAAATTCACGAAAATATCTGACTTGAACCAGTTTGTACACAAAAACCTGTAATATATGCACTTAAATATGCCGCATAAATTAAAATTGGCAGTTCAAGAAAGAAAATCTCAGAAACATGCAAATATGCAAAATAAAAAGGGCTAGATTTGTTTTATTTTTGATAAAGTAATTGTAAATTATTTTTGGTAAAGTTTTGGTAAAGTAAAACACATTTCTTTTCGATATGTGTTTGTATGTCTTTATGTGATCTGTATAAACCTTGCCACCGAGCGAAAGCTCATCAGCAGGAAATAATAAATATTATTATTTGCGCAATCAGTAAAAATATGCACTTGCATGACGTTCCGCGGGCTACTCATTATCCTACGTGAACCCAGTACTCCTATTTCTTATTCGGTTTCATCTTCTCCGCATTAACCTTGTTGCACTTCTATCCGAGTGCTTCTTTCGCGTGGATTTTCCCTTCCCCGCGCGCGCTGCGCGGCGCCCACCCTTCCCCAGCGAAGCGGGGGACCGGGAAGCGGAGGGGCGGCGTTATGAGGCCGTGTTTTCCGACTCATTGGGTCCGAGAAGCGCCGCCGCCCGCCGCCCGCGCGAAGCCCGCGTGAAATACGCGAAGGGGAGGCGCCGCCGCGCCGGCCCCGCCCACCGCAGCGCCCCGGCGCCCACAACGCCCACCGTAGCTGTTGCCACGTGCGCAGTCCCCCGTTGCTACGCTCTTCCTCATTTCCTTCCCCTTGCCTGGTTTCTTTACCTTTCTCGCTAAGTCTTCCGTTTTGTCTGTTTTTTTTTCATTTTGATTATCTTCTTCTTTTTCATGAATCTATATCGTCTCCTAAAACATATTCTTCTTATTCATCATCTACTGCTTCTTCAATTTTTATTCTTCCTTCTTCCCTAACTTTTTATTCATCCTTATTTATATTTTTATTTTTGTTCTGCTTCTTCTCTCTTTTCGCCCACCGCGGCACCCCGGCGGCGCCCACAACGCCCACCGTAGCTGTTGCCACGTGCGCAGTCCCCTGTTGCTACACTCATCCTCATTTCCTTCTCCTTGTCTGGTTTCTTTACCTTCTTTTGCTAAGTCTTCCGTTTTGTCTGTTTTTTTTCATTTTGATTATCTTCTTCTTTTTCATGAATCTATATCGTCTCCTAAAACATATTCTTCTTATTCATCATCTACTGCTTCTTCAATTTTATTCTTCCTTCTTCCCTAACTTTTTATTCATCCTTATTTATATTTTTATTTTTGTTCTGCTTCTTCTCTCTTTTCGCCCACCGCGGCGCCCCGGCGGCGCCCACAACGCCCACCGTAGCTGTTGCCACGTGCGCAGTCTCCCGTTGCTACGCTCTTCCTCATTTCCTTCCCCTTGCCTGGTTTCTTTACCTTCTTTTGCTAAGTCTTCCGTTTTCTCTGTGTTTTTTTTCATTTTGATTATCTTCTTCTTCTTTTTCATGAATCTATATCGTCTCCTAAAAAATATTCTTCTTATTCATCATGTACTGCTTCTTCAATTTCTTATTCTTACTTCTTTGAATCTTTCTTCTCTAACTTCTCATTTATCCTTATTTATATTTTTCTTCTTGTTCTTCTGCTTCTCTCTTTTTGCTCACCGCGGCGCCCCAGCGGCCGTAACGCCCACGAGGCTCGTGTCGTAACTGTTGCCACGTTCGCCTTCCCCCGTTGCTAACTCTTCCTCATTTCCTTCTCCTTACGTGGTTTCCTTACCTTCTTTTGCTAAGCTTTGGTCTTTTTTTCATGAATTTCTTCTTCTTCATGACAATCATCGTCTTCTAAAACATATTCTTCTTGTTCATCTTCTTCCAGGGAATCATTATCTACTGCTTCTTCAATTTCTTATTCTTACTTCTTTGTATCTTTTTTCTCTAACTTCTTATTCATTCTTATTTACTTTTTTCTTCTTGTTCTTCTGCTTCTCTCTTTTTGTCTTCGAACCAAGACCTGACTTATCCAAACAATAGAAGAACGTGGTATCAGAGGAGTAATTATACACAAATGACAAGATAGATAGTGTAGTTCATACCAGGAGAACGTGAGGGTTTGTATGCATTTCCTTTTATGTTTTTGTCTGCGCTTTATTCCCTTTCTGTGTTCTTTTATAATTTCCTTCCTCATTCCTTTCGTATTTGTGCCTACATTCAATCGAGATACTGGCAAGCAACGTTAGTTGATATTATGAGAAACCGGTGGTATGTTCTGGTTTAGTACACACATTATTATAATGAAAGACCTGAGAAGCTGTATGCCAGGGCTCTGAGAATATGGCTGGACTACCAATGTAGACGCTCGTTTTTTAAATACATTTCAATATTTTTATACTGTACCCTTACATCGACTTAACGCATCCCAAGGAATAAAAAGTCACTCTTAACGGCCGGCATTCTTTAAGGATTTTATAGTTAAAAACAATTAGAACACTTAAATTGTAGCTACAGGTTACTTACGAGTACACTTATTATAAGAAATGGTATTTCTTCTCTATGTTTTTTTCTAATAAGAAGGTGGTATTGGTAAGAATACTAAACGCCACACGGTTTACATCCTATTTACATTCTATTATTTTTCATCCCAAATAAATTAACTACTTTTTGTCATCTAGGTATGTCAATATGTTTTTGCTACTTTGAAAATCGGTAGATGGAGTTTGGCCTGTTAGTCTTGGAATTTTTCATCTCTTCCAAAAGTCATCGAAACCCTCAATTACGATAGAGGGGCATTTTTAATGAGAAATAAATAGTAACTTATGAGAAAATGCGAAATAAATAGTAGTAACTTATGAAAAAATTATTCATTAGTTACTAAGGTCAACTTCATATAAGATCCTATTTACTATCTACATTTTGTACTTTGATGCTGATATACCTGCCACAACGTCGATGTGATCGATCGTCTTTATCATTTCCCTGCTTCCTTTTTCCAATTATTTTGGTGACAATATGTACACAATATACCGACATCTAGCGATGCCCTTCACTTCCAACATTTACTCCAGCAGAGATATCTTTGCAGATACTATTAAAAGTACCTGGCCATAACCATCAATTACGATTTCTTAACATCTAAATCTTTTGCAACCCCTTTGGCAATCACCAACCATTTTCATTCAATAATACCGCTGGGGACACAACACATTGTTACATTACTTTTTATTGGCTTCATCGCTTTACTCAAAGCCGTCACTACCAAATTCACTGTCATCATTTTTCGTCTCAAGCGCACCTCCCATGATTTTCCGATGACGACATCCCGATTTCGTCTGATTCCCCGCGTTCTCTTATCCATCACCCTGATCAACCCCGCCTTGTTCACCGTCGCCGCCGCGTTCGCCTCCTCCGTCACCCTCCACCGCATCGCATCCGCCCCCGATTTCGTCGCCGCCGCCGCCGCCGCCGCTGCTGCTTGGCAATGATATTACGTTTCGTGCGCGCGCCCCGCCCCGCCCCCGCGCGCGTATTCATGAATTACAGATAAATCAACACGGCTAGCGCGCGCCGCCCGCCTCGCTGCGCCTCGCCTCGCTCCACCCCCCCCCGCTCCGTCCCGCACCCCCCCCCGCCACGGCGGTCTCTCCGCTGCAGGCGTCTCGCAGTGGGTCCGCTGCTACGATGTTGCTTGTTTCTAGGGCGAAACGTCTTACTTACCAAGTGATTGATTGAATTATTAGTGATTCCGGGAGCGTAATAGGTGAAGGTCGTTAGACCCGTAAGTGTAGTGCATGTTTTTATCGCTGGAGTTGGCGGTGATCTTCCCCCTCTGAATGGTGCCGACCTACCATCGGCTAGCGGGGTTTTCCACAGCCAGATGTCTCCCATCGGCAGGGCACTTCTCCAGCGGGGACAATCTCTTACCTCTCGACCAGTCTCCCGGCATGTGTGATAGTCTAGCGCATGTGTGTGTGAATAAGGGGTGACAAGACGTGGAAGGGTAAGGAAAGATCGCGTACGTTCTTGGATCTTTTGTTAGGATACTTCTCCGGCATTCGCCTCACACTGATCGGAGAAACCACGGAAACTACTGACCAGAGCAGCCGGCCGCTAGAATTCTCCTCCAGACAGCGACTGAATTCCATCTAACTATGTAAGTGGCACCAAAAATCCTGCCATCGTCGGGACTTGAATCTAGGACCTTCCGGTCAGAGACAGTACAGTGTCATCCATTGATGCTAACTCTCCCGGTCTTATTATCTACCAAATTATTATTTTATAGTAGGGACAAACAACTTGTTATTCTTCATCCTTTTGTAATTTTGTTCTGAATTATTCATTACAATAATCATTCAGAATTTGACAGTACAAATATTTTCTCACTTGTGTGCATTGTTCCACTTTAATGTCGGAACGTGGTTCACGGGAAACGTCAAAGCCATTGATTGTTAATGAGACTTTAATTTACAATTTCACGTCTGTCAGTACAGGTCTGTCTGTACTTGGCGCGACAGCCCGCGTACGGGCCATAGCCTACCAGCAGCGTCCCGACATTGCGGCCATGGGTCAACCTGAGAAGTGAGTTTTCCCATCGTTACACAGCAACATGTACTGGGATATTGCAAGGAAAACGCACACTACTTCTTGCCCGATCGGGAATCGAACCCGGGGTCGCGTCACGGAAAGCGTGCACGCTGACCAATGAGCTAAACCGCGAGTGCGTCACCACAGGCACTGCACTTAAAGTAACTTATTGCTATTTATTCTAGCAGAGAAAAGAAAAAAAGCGCTTTAACGGCCATCTGAAGCACTACGCTTTTGTCGTCAGAATCGCCTATCTTAAGATCCAAGATGAAAGTCCATTCCAATTCAGAAAGAAATTCCATTTTCAGAAAACTGGGTCTTACGACATTCTGAATTTCAAACATAGATATTCAAGAACGAACTCCCTCAGAAAAAAGTAAATCCAAATCCTTGTCCAAGTTTCATAAAAACGCAAACTACATCCTTCCTAAATTTCATGAGAAAAAATCAAATAACCCTGATTAAAATTTAACTATAAAATAAAAGCAATTCTGTCACTAATTTTGCAACACATAAACTAATCTTGGCTCGAGTTTTACATGAAAATCCGACTTCAGTAGAATGGATTTTATCACTATAGTTTCTCCAGAGCTCAATATCGCGATTCATATGTGGAACAGGGCAAGATTTTTAAAGGGCGGAAAATTCTGACCAAGCTTATGACATTAAAAACACAGGCACACGAAAAATGTTGTCAGACCCACCATGTTTTTCGATGTATTTTCACGCGCAGAATACGAATCTGAACCCAGAATTGCGTGTTTTTTCGCAAACATCTACCGTCAAATTTTGTATTTTTTTGTTTCCGGAGGGTGTTATGAAACTCAAAGACTTTATTTGTTTCTCTATGAATGTCGACGCACTAAATCCGAAGCCAGAATTGTGCCACCCTCCAGTTTAGTTTTCGCGCAAAACACATGTAAACACTAGATTGGTGTCTTGTATTGACATTATACTCTACAGAAGCCAAGAGTTGATAGACCCAAAGACTTGGGTCTGTCAAAGACCGATAAATTTACTCAAAGTCTGGTAAATTTACAATTTACAATTTTACGGTGTTTTTCGCGATTTAAAAAACTGGTGGTGGGGCAATTCTGGTTTCAGAATCGGGGTCAGCGCGTCGATATACGTAGAGAAATATGTGTCAAATATTTCAGTCTGACAATTTATTTTCGTTTTGTGCGCCTATGAAATTATTTACCTATTTGACTATAGGGCACACACCGCCTTCTAGACCCAGATGCAAACGTTCCAGCCATCACGCTGCAACCTTCCTCAGAACGAAATGTACGCCATCCTACGCTTCCTTAAAAGAGTATGCTGGATAAATGCCTGGCAAAATTAAATCCAATTCCCTCAGTTAATACAAACCTGTCCTCCCGCAAAACTCACACACAAGTAACATACACAAATCCAAAACTACCCGTCTTGAGGCACTGAAAATACAAAGTAAAAAGGTCCTAGGTTCGAGTCCCACCGGCGACAGGATTTTCGACACTAGCTTGTCAGCTAGGTCGAATTCAGTCGCTGTCTGGAGAAGAATTCTAGCTGCCGGCTGCTCTGATCGGTAGTTTTCCGTGGTTTCTCCGATCAATGCCAGGCAAATGCCGGATCAGTACCCAATCAGTACGCGCAAATCTTTCCTTCCTCTTCCTTGTCCTATCCACACCCCTTACACTTACATTTACACTAACATGCACTACACTACCACACATGCCGGGAGACCGGTCGGGAGCTTACAGCTTGTCCCGGCTGGGGTAGTGCCCCGCTGGTGGGAGATACCTGGTTGAGGAGAAAACCCCGCTTGTCGACGGCAGGTCGGCGCCGGGTGTCGTCATCCACCGGGGAAAGATCACCGCCACCTCCCGATTGAAAAACACGCACTATATTTACGGGGCTAATGACCTCTGTAATTGACGCGCCCGGAATCACGAACAATCAATCAACGAAGTAAAAGTCCTTGAGGTATCGGTGTCATGTTTGGCCCCACTGCTCGCCGGGAGCGGCGGAAGCGGAAGCGGGAGCGGAGCGGGATTGTGGGAACGACGTGGAGGGCGCAGACGGCGCGGCGAGCGCTGCCGCGGGTGGGGGCGGGGCAGGGCGCGGTGGCCGGGCGCCCAAGTGGCAGGTACGAGAGATTGCACGGCTGTGGGGGGCGGTAAACTGGCGTGATAGAAGCGAGGGGGAACAGATACTGGCTGTGCGACACCTGCTGGAGACTCCGGATGCAACGGCGAATGTCCCCTCCTAACGGAGGCTGGTAGGCTATGTTCCGCTATTATATTTTTATATACGAATATTCCAGTTCAAATAATTCGCATGAAGTTCAATATATTTTTTTATCTCATAGAAAACTTTATCACAACTTATTTCCTACATTTTCCATGAATCGTTTCTTCCCTAACCATAAAAATGAAAATGGGATGGATAATGTTTTGTTTTCGCGGAGTCAATGGAGCTTGCTGGCTTCGCTAGTTTTTTCGTGGCTTCCAGACAGCAGGTAAGGACTGGCTCAACTTACATTTCATGTTTCTGTTACAAAAATGTTTTTTCTCGAGTTCTATTCAATTTCATCCACTTTCTTGCGTAGATTCAAATTCCTGTAATATAAAAAAAATTCTTTCCCTTTGTTTTCATTTCACATAATGTTAGTTCTGTTTCTAAATTACTAGTAATCTGCCATTCCTAATGTTAATCTCTTGTTTTATTGTTATCTCTTGCTTTTAATTGTTTAATTAATTGTTTGCTATTTTCTTGTTCTAGAAAACTGACGATGATGGCTAAGCCATCGAAAGCTGCTCTTAAAATAAACAACATTGTTGGCAATGATAACACCTGTGATCATTTAATTCGCTAGTCTGCTGTTCTACTCGTATGTTAGTAACAGGCTATGTTACTAGCAGTTTTGCTGATTCATTTTTTACGCAACACGTTGTTTCTGTTACTACTCTTTATTTGTAAAGGACGGATAAATTCCAAAACCCGATTAAAATTGTTGGAATTATGAATTCGCACCTATCATACCTTGATTGTACTAAGTACGAGTAATTCAGTAACGGTCTAGATCTCATATTTGAATTTTATATCATAAATAATATTCGAAGGTAAGAAAGTAATGATTGTGTTTTTCACTACGAATTCATCGCAGTCATATGTTTCGGGTAAACACATAACTTTAGATAGTATTCCTTTGGAATAAGGGAAATCAAGCTCAAAAGGCAGCAATATTTATGTAATATGTAGTTTTCGGATTCCTTTTGAGTAGAAATCATATTTATTGAGATTAGAAGAGTCAGTCCACAGAAAATTTAAAATAACATTAAAATAATTAAAATGAAAAAACTGATTTTTCATAATGTCTGACATAATGTATGACTGTAGAAGGTATTTTGTTGCAAAGAGTTGTTTCCCATTCTTTTATTCGTTCTTGATTGAGTTTCTTTATTTGTCTTGGATGTGAAGTTTAAATTCTACGTTATTAAATTGTAAATAATTTCCATTCAATTGCAAGAAATTATTAATTTTCCTAAAAATGGTCTCTGAACTCTTACGTTTAATCATTTCATTGCAGTGAACAGTAATGCTGCATGTTACGACTGCTGTCAGTGATTAATACAAAAAAAACGTTTGTTTTCCTTAAATGTTCCATCTAACATGTAATTTTGATAACAAGCCATTTCCATTCCAGGATAACAAGCCATTTCCATTCCAGGATAAATCATTTCCATATGTTCAGGGTGCATTTTAGATCGAGATGTCATCAAATATTTATAAAAAATATTTGATTGGCTTAAAAATCATTAAAATATTTTTAAAAAGAAATTCATAAGAAAGGTCACGAAGTAAAGAGAACCCTCTAAAAGCGGAAATCCCGTTCTAGGAGACATCCGCGCCGCGGTCCTCGGTTCGAAGTACAGCGCTCGGAGTCTCCGACTTCGCACAGGTGCGGGCGAGAGATGTTCGTATGAGGGAGGGGGCAGATGCGCCGGCAGACTACACGCTGGAGAGAGGAGGGTCTTCCCCCAGCGCGAGAATAGCGCTGCAGGAGCTGTTCGCAAGGGTGGTTATTCCCAGAAGCGAGAGGGGGAGGGGGTCCTGTATTCCATGCGCACTCGCGTTCTGCAAAATGAATGAAGAGGAAACTGAATATTAAGAAACCAATCTTTCTTATTGCATCATATTTACTTTATGAAACAATATAGAAGAGGTCGTTGTACACGCAGGGTATTGCTCGAATACACGCAGAGAGAGAATTCAAGAAACGACTCCCTTCAATGCCATAAGAACAGAGGTAAAGATGATGAAGGAGATAACTTTTCTGTATTTTATGTAGAATGGTCTACACAATTTCACCTTCAGTTTACATTGCTTATAATAGGATACTTGCCAAGAGAGAGATAGAAATAAAACCGAACGAATCAAGAAAAGTATGTGATTAATTTAGTTTTTCTAGAAATACATGTTTTCCAAGAAAAATAGAAGTTCGCCGGAATTATGCTGATAAGAACGATATCGCATCAACAATACCGCTCTTTGCAAGAAAATTTGTTCCTACGTTTACGGTCACTTCATTTTCGTCTTACAAAAAGATGTAAGAGAAAGTTTTGTACCTCGGACCCATTTTGACGTTTGTATTTTAATTTTGTTGTTTCTGGACAAAAATAGACCTAAATATTTTTTCTGAATACATCGCACATATTTTTTGAAGCATATATTCTCACGGCATCGTTGATTTATTTGCAAATTTAAAAAAGTGTAA
Organism: Acheta domesticus; assembly: GCA_031308135.1. NCBI lineage: Eukaryota > Metazoa > Arthropoda > Insecta > Orthoptera > Gryllidae > Acheta > Acheta domesticus. The sequence goes on along the minus strand of JAHLJT010008756.1, from coordinate 35,838,322 downwards.
TTAGGATTTAAAACGAAATAAGGCATAATTAACCTTTCCAGGTGTATACAGACTCTATTAAATGTTCAAAACGAAGGTTTAACAAACATTGGATAAATCAATTTCAGATGTAAACTTTTGAAGCTGTTGAACTAATCCTCCAGTAGGAACGTGATGTGGAAGCTTCATTACATCATTCTTGTCTATAGGAAAAGCGGTAGTATCTTCCTTCGAAATTTTTGAGAATTCAGATCTTTTTTCGGGTATTGCATGTCATAAGTGTAATCTTATAAATAGAATAATAAATAATATAATAAAAATTAATAATTTCATAAATTATGTTTTTTCAACACTATATCAATGGCTTTTTCCATGTTCTCCTTGATTACATGTTTTCTCTTGACACCGGTTGCACTTCGTGGCAATTTTGTGTTTTTGAAAATATATTGAAATCAATGATAACTCACATTTAGTTGTAAATCTAAACGAACTAAACAGATTACACCAAATAGAATATTACTATAATTTGGGGAGTATTGTACCTCGGATCTGTCCAAGTTACAACCCTTTAGATAGATCCAAGCTGTTGTCATATTGAAGTGTCTCTTTTTATTAGAATGAGCTTCATTTCAAACGCACAAACTCTTAAAACAATACGGAATTAGGAATTACTTTTGCTTTCATTACAAAGGTGATCTTGCATATTGTTTATCCATAATTAAGAAAAACCAATGAAGAATACTTACTTTTGACAACTGATTTTACGTTTTTAATAATTTCTGTTGCAGATGAATTGCTAAATAAATAAATTAAATTAAACAGAGACCACTATTGCCATTTTTATGAACTACAGATAGTAATTATTCATTTATCTCAGTAGAGAGAGCTAGAATTGGCCTAGGTCCAACGTGCATATATGTTCAAAGTACAACACCTACTCCTATCAGATGAATCACGGGTATAATGAAGTCATTAACCTCGCATTGACTTATCGCAGATCTTCTTACTGACAAACTGTAATCTAATTATTTTATCCATTTTGGTTATCTATAGTGAAACCACAAAATTGAGATCAGTTTTCTAATAATTAGAACACAAATTTACAGATAATTAATGATCCAGTATCATTTCGTGATAATTCACAATCAGTTTTGTAATAATTCATTTCTTACCTTTCAGCTTTTTCAGGATCAATATACAAATTTAAAAGAAAATTCTAGTTTATTGGAAGTTAGTTTATTAAAGAAAATTATTGGATTATTTCAAAGTGGATGAATCGCTATGTGATATTCGTATCGCAACATCTTACGACATTTATTTCGTAAATAACTATTTTGATCATCGCCGGTCAAATTCTTTTAAGTAGAATGAAAAGACAAAAGACTAATTACATTATTCTCAAAGTATTAAAGAGAAGAAAACTCAACGTCTCAGAATTGTGAAAGACTTAAAGGTTAAAGCGATCTTCCGCATCATTCGAATACCATTTATCCACAGTTGAAGATCCAAGCGAAGACGAAGGCTCTCAAAAAGACTTCAGCGGGCGCTGGGGCGCGAGAGAGACTGCCCGCTCGAGGCGAGCGGCGACTGGGACATAAATGTCCGCAGCGATGACTTCCCTTTGTGGAATCGCCTGTCAATACACGGCCGCTCCAAACGGCTTCGCAGCCGCCAGCACCGCTGTCGCCTCGCCCTTTCCTTCGACGTCTTCGAGTCCTGCCTCTTCTACCTCACGCCCCTTCCGTCCCTTCAGGCCTTCTCTCTACCCCAAGTCTTCTTCTCCTCCGCCTCACTTCCTCTTCCTTCGACCCGTCCCGCTTCCTCGACCCTGCCGCCTCCTGCATCTTCGTGCCCCCACCTCTTTTCCCCTTCGTGATCCGTTTTCTATCCTGTCCCCTCCTCTACCCTATATCCTCTTCCTCACCTCTTCCTTCGCTCCTCCTCTCTTTCGTCTGCTCTATCTTTTTCCTCCACCCCAACTGCACATGTGTCTCCAGCCTCTGGAAAGTCCACCGTGCTACCGCGTCCTTTTTCGCCCACTTCCTCCTCCTCCTCCTCCTCCTCAATAATCCCTCTTTTCCTGAATTTCTCTTCCTCATTTCATCAGCCCCTCCTCCTTGTCTATCCCATTTCATCCGCCCTGACTCCTCTGCCTATCGCCCCCTCACATCCCCGTCTTCTCACTCTTCGTTCTCCCTTATCTTACTCTACCTTACTCTTTCAGCTCTACATCAATGTTGTCACCTACTTCCCAAAAGTCAGAAACCTCATCATTACTTTTCCCAGTTTTTTCTGTTTTCTTTCCCACTCATACATTTGTTTTCCTTCTCCCATATCTTTTCCTATCTTCTCACTTTCAACTTCCTCCGCCAGTGTAACCATGGCTCGTCGTGATCACAAAGAGAAGCTATTTGCTGCATCGACGAGGAATCGATTTCGAGGAAAGCAGGCAATGAAGAAGGCGGTTGAAGAGAGACAGAATATGAAACAATTAAAAATTTAGCAGTTCAAGTGAATCCAAAATCGTTTAGTATTGAAACACAGTTGATATTACTTCCGTACAAATAGAATGATAGATCATTTGCTATCATGTGAACGATTAAAAATTCAAATGTAAAGAGTGTCTATTATTCAAATTTCAATACCGATGGTTACATTTATATTTAAGGCAAAGCACGTGTGTGTAGAATAAACGTTTTCCAATATTAAATGCAAATACGTTAAAATTAATACAATGGGAGTACGTACTAGTAAACAAACTACGAACAATTACAACAGAAAAAGGCTGATAAATCGCTGTAGTTCAGCGGAAGAAATTAATCAAGTAACATTAGCGTTATAACCTTGTCAATAACTCACACTGAGCGCTAATTCTCGCAAATGGCCATAAGCGTGGAGAGCGCCAAGGCTGTAACATTCAATTAGCGATTCAAGCCTCAGGAAGTGGTGGGCGCGCTCGGGACAGATAGTTATTGCGAGATATAAAAGCGGGCGAGGATGAAGCAAGCGCTGTGGCGAGCTTGTTCCATTCACTCGCAATCTCGATTTATGGCAAGGGCTTCGACCATGGCAAGATTGTTCGCGCATCCGAGGCCATCGAGAAATTGAAGAGACGAGTAAATGATGGAATGAAAGAAAGAAATGGGTAAGGAAGAAAGAGGAAAATAACAAGAGAAATAAGTAAATAATACTGAGACTTTGTTAGTGAGGAACCGTTTAAGAACATCTTCTTCTTCTTTTTTTTCCCTGCCGTGTTTAGGTCATGTGACCTGTTCTGGCACCAAAGAACAAATGAAGTTGGATATTGAATGCCAAGAAGGAAAAATATAAAGAAAGAAACAAAGAAAAAAGGGGCAGTAAGAAACGATCATGTCGAATATAAATTGATCGCGCGATTACAATATATATTTTATTGGCGTTTTCAATCACTTTTTAGATGAATTTTTACTTTCTCGCATACGCACGTATAAATGAGTTGCTGCAAAAACCTGTGGTTTTTTGATAGAAAAACTCATATTTTGAAGCCCTAATACAGAAAAAATGGATAAATCTTGTTCCAATATGATATAATTTACTTTCTCTAAGACGTCATGTAGTCAGATTTCACGGTTTGTGCGTTCTTGATACCGAAGAATTGGTTTACGACAAATTATCCATCCTTCTGACTGTCTGTCTTTTGTCTGCCGGTTCGTCCGTCCGTCTGTGTGTAAACAATACTAGCGTCTAAAATAATGTCAGGTTTTTTTCTCCAAAATTAATATTCGCCGGTCGATCGGGCCTAACTTGAAACGTGACTATTTTGTAACACATGTTTAAAATTTTGGGGGTACTTTAAATGATGCCTCAGGGATATTTTCAAACTTTTCTCAAAAATCTTTCCATTTTTCTTTAAACCTCTTGTAAAAATAGTGAAATATACTTATAAAAATGGTACAGGTCCAATTTTCACTGTTAAGTGAGAGTTTACGAAAATTGCAAAACTTTAAAATATTATCAGCGTCTTCCTGAACTACAATATTTGAAATGACCAATTAGCATAACTCGGAAGCGTTCGATCAGAATATACTTTCTGGTACCGATATCCAATAGAATATCACATCACTAATTTAAGCAAATCCACATTACTTTAATACTAATATTGCTCTCCAGTGATTTAGTCGTTCGTAGATTACGACAACTCCGCAAATATCATCTAGAAATGCAGTTAATTTATTTTTGTAAATAAAACCCCCTCATGTCATGCCAGTTTTAGTTGTAGGGTTAAATTGAATTTATATCAAACAAAAAAGTGTAACATTGCAGAGAACGGCGGTCGGGGAGACAGGGTCAGCATTTTTGGCCAAAAATTGTAAGTTCTAAGACGTACAATAAGCAATTGGAAAAGTCATCCATGTAACTACTGTCGGCAGCTATAACACGGTCTTGCGCAAACAGGCTTCTATAAACTTACAATACAATTATCATGTTCAGATTCCTTGACACACTACGGTATTTATGAGTCATTGTTACATCATTAGAACAAATCAGAATTTGCGAGGTTTCTCGTACGTCTGCTACTGCAGGGCACTGGCCATTTTTTCTCAAACGCCAACCAGTTGTGCGGAGATTCACTGGCGCCGCGGGTGTCGTGGGCGCGCAGCGGTGGCGAGTGCGGCGCGTGAGTGTTGCGGGTGTGGCGGAGAGAAGGCTCAGAAGGGGCCAGATTACTCCTCTCTGGGCCATCCTTCGCAATAAGCAACACTAGCCGCGACCGCCGTCTCCGGCCGCAATATCCCGGCGCCGCCGACGCCTCTTCCACCGCCGACCCCTAGATATATACGCCCTGTCGACTTTCTGAACACACCCACTCGCGAGCGGACCGTACAATGGCGCGAGATAAGTGGCCATCTGGGAGACGCCGACCGCCCGAACCGCCCACACCCAACCACCCAACCACCCGACCACCCGGGCCGCGCCGTGGCCGGCGCCCCGGCGCCACCCCACCACGCTCAGAAGCGGAAAGCCGAGGCGTTGAGATTAGAGACGCGGTATTGAACCCCCGTCGGGGGGCGGGGCTAGGGGCGGGGACGGGACGTCCCTTGGCAGACAGCGCGGCGCGGCGCCCCTCAGCACCTCACGCCCCGCCCCATCGATCTGCAGCGCCTCCCCGCCACGCCCCGCCCTCCTCCCCGCACCTCCGCGGGGCCCCGGCGACTCGCGCCCAAAAGAAGCTTGATCTTCCGCAGACACCTTTGCCCGTATCAAAGGCGCGAAAGAGGGGACGCGACGGCGAGGAGCTCGCTACAAGAAGGCGATAGCATGCTAAATAGTGCGCTAGGAAATGAACGAACGGGGCGGGAGATAAGCGAGCGGCGCGGCGTGGGAGGCGGCGTGCATCTCGAGGAGGATCCCAGTGGGCGGAGGGAGGGAGAGAGAGGTGAGGGCGGCTGACGAACGGAGGATAATAGAAATCTGAACAAAGTGAAGACGGGCGTGAAAAGGACAACGTTCCAGATAAGGCACAAAGGAGGCCGGCGAGGAGCGCCGGAAGACGTGAAGGGGTGGGGCGGATGAGGACGTTGAAGGTGGGGGAGAGGTGGGAGAGGAGTGTGACGAGAGCACGTGTGGACAGAGGGGGGGGATTTCCATGTACGTGCAGGTGGAGCGGGAGAGTCGCTTTCTTCGGAATGCTATTTCGAGGAACTGTACTTACAGTGCTTAACATCGAAGGGCGATCCATGTCCGAACACTAAACTTTGGTGAAAGGGAAAATTTACATTGACCGATGTGTTTTATGGATGAAGCAATACGAAAGTACAGATAAACGAAAGTAAGTAGTAAATATACATAAAAATTTTAGTGTTAATTTCACAGCTTAAGAGGCCATAATAATACACATGATGAAACTGAGATTAAATCCTAAAATGTTTAACAATACAGTAAGTGCAATGATTTATTGGCGTTTGCAGCACTCACTGAACATACGTTCGATCGTCCGTTCAGAATGTCTGCTCTGTTCCCAGAATGTCATGGCATTAATCTATTTAGAAATAAAAGGGATTGTGCATGTGTCTGTCATGCATGTAGACGCAAACACTACTTGCCCGACTGCACTGAAATGTTCACACTTGGTTGTTATTAGTATTGGAAGTATTTAAGGAGCGGTTGTAAATAAATCTGACATGCGTGGGGGTTGTGTTTGCAAAGTTAATCGACGAGGTGGGTTCCACGCGCTTTCCAGAGAACGTTGCTGGAGTGCGATTAATGGATATCTTGTTTAAGCACACGCCTCGCTTCGACACAATACAGAATAACATCGAAGTTGCACCAGCTTTCTCTTTTTCTAAGAAATCTGGTCGGATTTTTCAAATTTCATACTCTTATCCGATAATCAGAAAACATAATTTAGATTGAAGAATTTTATAAAAATGTTCACTTATTTTTGAAGCTGAGGAAAAGTAGTCCCTGAAGAAGAGGAAAATAGTCTTTGAAACGTTGAGATTTAAAAAACTTAAAAATTAAGAGAACATTTTAATAAAATTCTTCAATCTAAATTATGGTTTCTTATTAATGTGTGTTTGACTTCAATATGTTTCATTGAAAATCACTGTCTAAAATAAATCTGGACTGAAAACCTAAAAACGTAAATCTCAATGATAGTCTTTGTCAATGAGCGTTGAAAAATTGAATTATACCTCTCTTTAAGTCCGAAATTATGAACGCATCTCATTACGGTCAGAGACAATAGAAGAAACAAGTACATTGAGATATGCATTTCTCTGGTCTATAAACATATGTAATAAAGTAGGGAAGCACGTTATTACTCCCAAAAATCTGTCCACGTTTTTTACATGTACATTTGAAATAGATCTCCTAATAAAATATCCTGCATTTTTATAGTACACTACTCCTAGAATATTTACGATATTCACGCATTTTCATTAAATTTCAGATAATGTAATAATTACACCGACTTAATCTTTAAGGCGATTACCATTCAAAATTAATATTCTCTCGCCATATGCTACGAACATTTGACGACTTGTACCCTAAATCTCATTTATTATCATTTGCATAAAAGTGAAACGAATAAATTGCGTCATATTTCTCAATGCAATGCAAAGCAGGTATCACGAGAACACGGCGTATAAATTAACTCATATCTTGGCGTGTCAAAACTACTTGGAGCACATGTACCCTCCCCCGCGAATGTTTATGTATTCGTCCACTACCCTTCAAAATCTGTATTTGTTACCCACTACTCCGTGACTCGTAAAAACTGTCACACGTGCAACTACCTTCCGCTACTCATTTTCTGGTAACAAACTTCCATCGAACATGCGTATCACCCACTTCAACATTGTCGCCTACATCGACACTTTCATCTCGACATGAATCCTTAAACCCTTCCCTCGTCGCACATGTAGTGCCGGGCATTCAATTTTCTGTTTTCTCCTGGATTCTGTGAAAATACGAGAATATTTTCTATTCTGTGTTCTTTCCTTCTTTCTTCGTCTCTCCTAATATTGTTTGTATCCTTTTTCGCGCAATTTTACATATCCTACTGCTCAACAAGGTTCTTTCGCAAGCATTTCATGCAAAATCCTCAATAAACATTTCTAAATATATTGAAAGTAGTGCGACAGCTTCATTGCACTTCTATCCTTTGCTTCTGCACTTTCGCAATCCAGTTTCTCTCATAATCACTTTCATATCATCCAATCTTGCTTTTACCACCCAACTCCGAATTCCGATCATCTCAACCCAATCACCTTCAGACCATCCCTTCACCTGTTACCTTTCCTTTAACTCCTTCGTCATTACTTCCGTATCGCCACATTTCTCTTACTTTCCCTCTTTTTCGACTTTCTGTCGCCTTTCACTTCGTTTTCAACATCTTCCTCAGAGTTCCGCTCGTATCTGTTAACCACGCCCCCTTCCTCTAACACCATTTTTCGTATAAAGAGGAATAAAACGAGAGCCCCTTTTAATTAAATCTTTTACTGCACAAACACGCGTCGCTCGCGCGGCGCTTAAAAGTGAATTGTTGAGTAATTGTCGTCGGACATCCATCGCATTGTAATGAGATTGGAAAAAGGGCTGCAGGACAGTGACCTCCAGGCAGTCGGAATGGAAACTCTCCTTGTTCACGAGAATCGTGGACCGATGAAACGAACAAAAATTGATTCTCTCTGACAAATCTCTCAAAGTACTTTTCGTGAAACAATCTGAATGTCGCGATCGTAAAATACGCCTGTAAGAAATTTTAAAGTTATGGAGTGGGATAAAATGTAAAGTACGTTCGTGACGATGTTGCAGTGCGTCACTGCAAAGCATACGTTAACATTTCATTGCGTAAAATCGTGTTTCGCTCATATACTTTCTCTCTTACACAGACCATTGGCACGAGAGTGAAATGACATCAAATATATGCACTGCAACGGACAAATATGTGCGTTTGCTTGTTTGCCTGATTGAATTTATATATAATATTTGCGTTGTATTATAAATTGTCTCCCATAGTTCAATATTTTTGTTTAATTCAGGGCCTTCTAAAGAGAAAAAAAGCAATATTTCGTGAATCAACAAGATTTCAAAATATAATCTACTGCAATTCCTAATATAATTCTTCGAATTATGCGAGTATGATATCATAAATATATTGATCCTTTTCCCAGAACAAATTCTGGCTAATTTCATTCATTTTTGATCAATTGCAGTTTTGTGGTCGTCGGTAAATGAAAATTTAGGTATCATTTTAAAAACAATATATTGTCGAAAAAATATAATTCATTACAAATTCCAATAGCGCATGCAGTTGCGAGTTCGTAAATGAAGTTTCGTTGACTGGGGTATCCTAGGTTAGAGCCCCGTTGGTGGCGGGATGTTAGATACAAGCTAAATAGCTAGTTCAACATCCTCATTCTGGATAAGAATTCTAGGTGCTGGCTGTTCTCATCGGTCGTTTGCGTCGATTTCTTCCATGAATTCTGAAGCAGAATACTTCTTACGTGCAACAGACCACCGATTGAGTTACGCTTAGGGCCAGAACTGTCGCTGACTTCGCGGCGTCTCTGAAAGGTAAGTCTTAGGTTTCAAGCCTCAACGATGGTGGATTATCGACACTAGCTATATTGTTGAGGCGAATTCATCTGCTGTTTCGAGGCGAATTCTAGCGGCCGCCCGCTCTGCCGGTAGTTTTCGTGTTTTTTTTCGATCAATACAAGGTGAATGCCGGAGCAGTAAAGCAGTACACTAACAAACGGTACAGTAAAGCAGTACACTAACAAACGGTACAGTAAAGCAGTACACTAACTGCGCGCGATCTTTCTTTCCTTTTCCTTTTATTCACTTCTTATGCCCACTTACATACCTTACTATCGACCATACGTGTCAGAAGACTAGTCGGGAGCTTAGAGTTTGTTCCGGCTGAAGCGATGCCCCATAAGTGAGAGATACCTAATGAGGGAAACCCCTCAACCCGACGGGTATGTCAGCGCTGGGTTTCGCCATCCAGTAGGTGAGAGGAACACGGTCGCCTCCCGAGATAAAAGAATAGTATATTCTTCAACAAGCATATAATGATAGCTATTATTCACGAGTTGATGTTTACGACACGAGCGACGTAGGAGCGAGTGTCGGAATTTCTACGAGTGAATAATAGCCATTCTACGCAAGTAGAAGACTGTAATTTCTCTACGACTTTGAAATCAATATTTTAAAAATACTAAATGGGCGACCTAACCTTACAAAACGGTGTTCGTGGTTCATCTCACGACAGTTGCGAAGAGCCCCAGCAGAGGACGCAGCGCCTCTGCAGGTGACTGCGAGAACCCTCTGCCGTGTATAATGAACAAAGACGAACGTGATTGATTGACAGCCGTTCGAGATTAATATTCTCGCATAGCTTGTGGAATCGGCATCATTACTGTTTACGAAAACGTGCAGAAATGTGTATATATTCTGCAGTAGTCGTAGAGAAAAATTACTACACAAATGGGATTAGTGACCGTAGTATTTGACGTGCCCGGTAACCAATTAGTTAAGCATCAATCAGTGCCACGAAGCGCGCGCGATTCTTCCTTCTGCATCCTACTCTTACTTCCACTTTTAGGGTCGAACAATTAGCCAATATCACATCCGTCTGTGGCTAATTCATCATTCACTCAACAAATTCTCCGACAAACGTTGAAGATTCGAGAAGCTGCGAGTAATAGGACTAATATAAATGGATCAGTGAGAATGGTCATAAGCCACAATGTTTTAAGCTCTTCAAGTTGACCACAGTACGATTCTCTTTGAGAAATCTTATTCTCATACATTATAATATTTTTTCTAGAAATATACCAGCTTAAGACATGCCTGATTGTCTTGACATGTGTAAATCATGTTAAGACAATCAGGCATGTCATAAGCTGGTATATGAAATGAAACATGAAACATGAAAAATGAAACATATCAAACAATTAAACACCTGCATAGGAAGAAATCAGCTGGAATAGACCAAATTCTAACCATACTTTTACAAAAACTAAATAAGAAAACTATGCGCTACTTAACTGCAATATTCAATTCAATGTTAAGATACAATGATGAAACACTTGATTGGTTACCAAAAAACAAACCGATAAACTATCTTGGTGTATTAATGGATACCAGACTAACATGGACTAATCATATAAATGACAAAATTATACAAGCAAACAGAAGACTATATAAACTATAACCGTTAATTAATAGAAAAAGCGCCCTCAAAACCGAATGTACATTAGTTCTTTCCAAGGCAATAATTCTTCCCATTATAATGTATGCACGCCCGATATGGTACAACACTGCTGCAACTAATATAAAGAAAATACAAACCTTCCAAAACAAAATCCTTCGTATAGCTGTAAACGCTGGTTCATTAGAAACACTCAATTACACTCAGAATTAAAAACAGAAACTATCCACCAAACAATGCTCAAACGCTCACATCATTTTTTCACATATTTACATAATATACCAGCAACTGACTATTATAACCTTGGTTCATCAGCAACAACCTCCCGAATCAAAAACAGATTTCCATATGACAAATATTTAATACATAAATCTTTCAGAATTTGGACAATCAATACAAAAAAATCTCTGAAAAATAATAAACAATAATGAGGAACCTGTTGGGCTTCCCTTAATTCTACTTATATTAAGGAATTAATATATTATATGGATGTTATCTCTTGTTCCATTGATGATTGAATTGTAATGCCTGTTAGTTATTTACGTTTGTAAATTTTGTGGTTTTAGTTCATTTAAATGAAAACAATCTCTGTAAAGCAATTATGCTGGCCTGTGGAAAAAAATGTGTAAATCATGTCGATTTACTTATGATCGTAAGTACTAAAGGAGATGTCTTAAAACTTCATGAGTGTGGCTTATGATCACTCACTGCCTTTCACATAATTCTTTCATTGCACCAACAATCACCAATTTCAACATATCTACTAGGTAATCAGATGTGTAGGAAGTTTTCTGTCAATGTTCCAACAATCAAGAAAAAAATAATCATTTTTATTATTCGAATCTCCAAACCAGATAAAGGCATTTAATGCTATCAGCATATTCTTACACTCCCTGTAAACGAGTATTTTAACAAAAAGGAAAGGCCAGAAATGTATAATTAAAAAACTAATTGAAATGCTATTCATGATTAATAGGATGTTCAATTTCTCTTTATTGCAGGTTAACTATTGTAATTATGTCCATTTAATGAAAATATAAGGTAAGTGTTAAAAATCTTCGTGGGAAGAGCATGTTGCTTGAGATGTAGAATAAAAATGAAGTTTTTGGTAAAAATTACAAATTATTACAAAAGGCAATTTTGCCTTTTAAACTTGAATCCGTTAATTTCTATTGGCCCAAACGTTCTCTCTTGTGTAATTCTGTAAACATTTCTGTATTCTTCCTACATCTTTCCACCGCCTTGTACTCATTCTTATTATTAGTATCTTTCTTCCCCCTTTCTTGCACTTTTTCATTTTATAGCCCATTCTTGCTCTCGTTCTATTATCCTTTTTCTTTTATGTTCCTAATTAAGTTTTACTTTCTGGTATTCGTCATATAGAACACGTTAATAACTCTTCAAAAAATCTGCAAAAACCTTTTTGGGGTCCACGATGTTGCAAAAGTGTTTTGTTTTTCAAAATGTCCATTTGTTCATGCCTCCATCTGTCGGACATTTTGATGAAAATGGCTTCACATATTTTTTTCTTTTAATCTTTTATTCTAATAGTACAAAGTTTGCTTAATAAAACGTAGGTATGATATTTGTTAGAACTTTGATTGCAAACATTCGAAAGTAGCCAGAAGACCATTAATTAATGTATTTCAATTTTAATGCAATATTGACAAATCCCACACTATTGTGGAACTAACGTTTTTGTAAAACTGTTCATTTTGGAAAAAGTATGGAAATCTGAACTACGATGAACGTATTCATTGAACGTTATTTCTTCAATATTTAAAGTTATAGAACTGAGGTTGTGTATGTGTACGAAATGATGTGTTTTATATACATTATGTACATAGGATGAAAAGCACCAATTCTGCAATTAAAGGATACAGATCAAAATATACCCATACACATTTTTCAGTCCGATCCAACAGTAATACATGTTCACATACGTGGCTAGGTGAAGCGAAGGCCCATGGACTGAACTCCGCCTCCCAAATACATGAGCTTACACATTACATGCAATACGTCTATATTGTGCAGCTGCAACACGTTTCCTAGTCTTGAAGCTGCATGAGCAGCACTCCACACACCACCTAGTGCAAATATAAGGAAGTAATTCGCCCACGTAGTCCTTTTCTCTAGTCACTGTGCAGTGACATCTACAATGACGCCGAAAACGGCAGTGGTGGGAGTGGGGGCGGGGGCGGCGACGGGAGAAGTAGTGGCAATTACGGCAGCAGAGTGGGGGTAGTGATAGTGGGAGAGGTGTGGCAAAGACTCGCGACGCGTTCCCGAGTGCTCGCGCGAACGGTGCAGTAATTGGCCGCAGATCCGCGAGGGCGCTCTGGTGTCGCCGGGAAACCCCCGGGCGGCGGGCCACGCCGCGCGAGCTCTGAATGACGGCCTCGGCAACGCCCGTGTTAATTGCATTCTTCGCCCCGCGGCTTCGGTTTATCGCACGCGGTTCTTTCTCCTTACTCCACCTCACCCACCACTCCCATCCCGTCTCCTCATTCTTCTGCTACCCTCCTCCTCCCTCCCCCTCCTTATCGACCCCGTCGGCCGCCCCCTCCCCATACACTCGTTCACGCTGCGCCGCCTCCTGCACCCTCCATTAAGGCGGCCGTTCGTCTCCGGACTCGCTTCGTTTCCGAACGCAGCGCGCCTCGCGGATTCGAGCGGAACCATAATTCACCGCAAGAATGTCCGGAGCGGCTCGCGGCGAGACGCGGCGCGGCGCTGAGCGGCGTGCGGGGCGCTCCGGAAGAAAAGAGGAAGAAATAACTGCTTTGTTATAGAGACAGAGTGGGGTGGCTTTGGCAGACAGACTTAAGTGAGCGTTTTCGATTAGTGGGCTTGTGTCTGCGGGGGGAAAGGCGTGGGGTGGAGGGACCGCGACCGGGGTGGAGGGGTGATGGCGTGTGATGGGGGCTCATCAGGACCATTATCTTAAAGGCTAATAAAAAGGGTGGAGGGGATGGGAGGGGAAGGGGGAGAGTTCGCCAAGGGATGGGGAAAGGAGAGGGTGGGGCGGGGAGCGGCGCTGATGCTATAGAGTGGCACGGCGCGGGGATAATGAATCGGCTAATTGGTGGCGGGGGCGGAAGGGGGCGGGGCGGAGCGGATGCGCTGTTTGTTCTGTCACCGTCCGAGATGGATGACACCCCTACTTTTCCTCGAGAGCCGCCGCCGCGGGAAGCGCGCTGCAGGCGCCCCGTGCCGCTCGGTTCCCCCTCCACCCACCCCACCCCCACCCGGTGGCTTCCACCAACCTGAGGTTCGCGTCAACCTGACGTCTGGCTCTTTATCCCACCCTTGACCTGGCTACACCGCGATCTGTATCGCGCTCTCCAAACTATTTAATCAGATCCTGTGTACGACAATGACTTCGCGCTTTCTACTTTATTCGAATTGCAGGTCATACAGAATAAATTCCTGCGAACAATAACCAATGCACCCTGGTTCATCACAAACAAATAACTTCATAAAGAAATTCAAATAAAGCCTATCATACATCACATCACTAAGTTATCCCATAATTTTTATAACAATATACCATCAATTACACAACTATCCCATTGTAACCTAGGCAAAGCACCCAGAAACGCAACCAGAATAAAAAATAAATTTCCCAAGCATATGTTTTACATACAAAACACTTTAGATCATTCTTTGTGATCATTGGGTTTCCTCTCCCTAACAAATAGTTGTAAAGAAGTAATGGTTTAGTTTTTTAATGTAGATTTTAAGCATTAAAAAATGTTAAAAAGTTTGTAATGTTAAACTGAGCCATGTATCCAATTCAAAATAAACATTATTGAAAAAAAAATTCAAATTCTACCAAACTATACTAAATGAAGGTTGGATTTTTTTCTGTCTTTCTAGAATTTCAAGTTGTTTTTTTCCTACATGGTATATTTTTTTCTTACTCTTCCTACTAAGTTTTTTTATCACCTTGCTATCAGTGAGGCGTTACCACAATGTGTTGCAACATGCAACAATGACCGCTAATTCGTATGGGATACATTTTGAAAATTAGCATTGTTAATACCCCTAGCAAGAAAATGAAAATGGATACAAAAATATAATAATTAAATATAATATTTTCATATATTCATCAAAACTACTCGGTTTTGCGCACATTAGGGGAGAGTTAGGTTAACTGGACCGGTTAGGATAAGTGGCTTGCTGTGCTGCAGAAAAATTGCGTTAGATCCGCGCATCCTAACAAACATTTCTTAAAACGGCAATTGCTCTAGGAAAGGAAGCAACCTTCATTTATTTTATTCGGAAAAATAACAACTCATCTAAATGATAAATAATATAATAATATATTACTACAATCACTTGTAATAATTTACAAATGTTTAATAAATAATGTTACTACAATCACTTCTGATAATGTCTGAGTGATTTCCCTCCACCGTTGGGACCATTTTAGATCCAAGGACAGTTGACCAATGGAGAATTTGTTGTGGACAAAAGGCTCCTATCGCGGTCACTCCATTTCACCTGCTCCTCATTAACCCATTGCTCCATCATCAATAATGACACAACAATATATTTATTATTACATACTCAGCAAAATCATTCATCCATTGTGTTCAGCGTAATGCGATGAATAATGAAAGAGTTGACGTGGCAAGGTAATTTCGCACATACAGCTGAAACCATACGCTAGTACAGTAGGGCGTTTAGAATGAAATGTAGGTTACAGAACATTCGCGCAACACATACACACATACGCGATTAAAATAAAAAAACAACATTTATCTCAATCGTATCACGTCACCTGAAAGAGAACACACATCACTCTTTACAGAGATGGTCTTTCTCTCGAAGATCTGGCAAACTGGTGGACCTCGAAGAGAACGCATGGACCCATAAACGTGGATCTGGAAATTCACCACTGATCAGATGGGTGGTCTTAGTTTGCGTACGCAACCTTTTGCGAGATACGAGTTGTATTGTAAACGGACACTCAGATCACGATGTCTCTCCGGCACAGAGTTACACAGGATAGTTCACAGTTTGCAACTCGTAACACTTAGTTCGAAAACCATACGTAACACTCAGTTCGAAAACCATACGAATTGTATTCTTAGGCGATTACCGCACTATTTCGAAATATTCTTTTGAGATGACATGCATACTTGAGCAATTGCCGTGATAGCCTTACATATGTTGTATAATGCCAGTAAATTTTACGTGGCGTGCAACACACTCGTATGCCACGGCGAGTTTTCAACATTAAAATGTTGACTTAGCTGCTGTGCCCGGCAATCTCGCGCATTGCGGTTCATGTTAGAGGTAGGGTACATTAATCGCCCAATCAAACGAGCGTTTTAGAAATGTTTCGGAACACACTGCGAGCGCTGATCACATCACGCAGTCAAAAACCGTGGTCGATTCGCAGAAATTCGACAACTGGCGCGTCGTGAGACGTGGGCGCAATTCGCAGAAATCGTGCAAAGTCACGCGATATAGCTTGTGACCCACAAGTCCGTAATTAGTTTTAAAACAGGATGAATGACAGCGCAAAAAATTCTTATGAAAGCAAAAAATGCGTTCTAAAATGTCCTCGTAAAACCCACCGAAAATTAGAGTAATTACAGTATGTGCACGAGTGACTTTACTTTGCTTAGAATTGACAACATTCGAGGTACGACAATAAAGCTTAGATCCAGGTGTAGAGAAGTTACTCTAAGAGGGGGCCAGTTTGACAGGTCGGGAAAGAAATTAATGTCATGTTGAGCAATTACATTGCAAGGGGTGGTGATGAAAACCATTTACTAATGAGATAACTAAACGAATGCATTGATGAATTGAGTACAAGGAGATAACCCGCAGTTATGTTGTCAGCAGTAGCCAAGCAGTAGCTGACAAAGCGGTCCCTTCTTCTAAAAATCTCTCTATAACATAATGATGAAAAGGGACCTCTATCACGAAAAATATACAGATTTTGTAGGTGATTTCGGCGCAATTTCCAGGCAGCTTTCTAGTAGTTACTAAATGACGCAACTTTCTCGTACATAATTGAACATGAGAACTTTGTAAGCACCCAGCCGAAGGAAAATACTTGCCATGACGTAATCTAATATGACATTTACTGTAAGAAATTTAATAAAACAAAGAAAATAATAAAGGTAATGTATATACTTGGGGAAATATCTCATTCACTCCTTCCTCGCTCTCTATTGTCGATAAAATCTCTCTTCATCGTTTAGAATAATAAATTGCAAATCCTGCACATCTGCGGCCACATTGAAAATGGACTTCCGTTCGATCTCTTCCATACATTGCATGTAGCATGCGTAGTCACTAGCCCACACCATCCCCGCCTCGCACCGTCTCCCTCTTCGTATACCCCTCGAAACCCCTTTCCCGCCACGCCACGTCACGTATCACCCCACTTCTCCTCGCCCCTTATTCGTCTCGCCCCTTACCCTCTTACCAGCATCTCCCCTTACTCGCCTCGCCCCTTACCTGCCTCGCACCTTACCCACCTCGCTCCATATCCGCCTCCCCCCCTTACCCGTCTCGCCCCTTACCCGCCTCGCCCTTACCTGCCTCGCCCCTTACCCGCCTCGCCCCTTACCCGCCTCGCCCCTTACCCGCCTCGCCCCTTTCCCACCTCGCCACTTACTCCCCTCACCCCTTACCCCCATCGCCACTTACCCTCCTCGCCTCTTACCCCCCTCGCCCCTTACCCCCTCGCCCCTTACCACCCTCGCCCGTTACCCGCCTCGCCCCTTACCCGCCTCGCCCCTTAACCGCCTCGCCTCTTACGTGCCTCGCCTACTGTCTCTGCTTTTCCCGCCCTCCCCGCCGCGCTTCTGTCCGCATCTCGTCTCATCTCACCCGCACCTCCTCCACCTCATCACTCTCCGCCTCGTCACTCTCCACTTCGCCTCTCTTCTCCCCACCACCACCACCACCCTACCCGCCTCCCTCTGCCTCACCACTTCCCGCCGCTCCTCCCTCCCCCTCGCCTCGCTCCGCCCCGCCCCGCCCCACCTCACCCCACCCCACCTCGCCCTACGCACCACGCGCAGCGCTAACGCGTCCGCGGGCAATCGAATCGCAGCGTCCGCGATGGCGCTGCCGCGGGCCGTTTCGATTTGGCTGATGAGACCACTCTTCCGCCCCCGTCGCCCGCATCGCCCACGCCCGCGCCACCGGCGGCGGCGACGGAGGCGGTGAGCTCGCCCATCGCGCTCCCCTGAACATGTCATTAACATTTATTTTATCTTCTGGCGCGATGGTTTGGAAATATTTTCGGACGCCCCGCGTTTATCTGGAATGTTGCAGCAACGCGGCGGGAGGGTTGGGGGAGGGGAGGGATGGAGAGGGCGGGAGGGGGGTAATGTAACGGAGGCCAATGGGGCGTTGATTTAGCGCGAGCCGGTTCGCCGAGGGGTGAAATATTGAAGGCAGTAATGTTATAATGGGCCGTAAACCGGAGGTGCAGCTGGCTTGCGGCACATCCTGTGTAAATAATTAACGAGCCCGGGGTCAGCGCCGATATTTACTGTCGGCGTGAGGAGTAACTCGCCGCCGCCGCCGCCTCCGCTGCCCCTCTGCGCTACAGTTCCGTCCCTCTCCTCCTCCCCCGGCCCGTCCCTTCCCCGCCCCTTCCTCTCTTCCAGTGTGCTCTGGCGCCCGCAGCCGCCGCGGGCGCCCGAGCTGCAATCACGTGGTTTTTTTGCGGTCGCGCTGACCGCTACGGCCTCCGCTTGTTCTTCCCCCTCGTGGAAACTCTTTGTAGCCGGCGCGCAACTTGGCACGGGAGGAACTTACGGTTCGCTGGCTCGTCCTTGTTTCTCTTGCACCTTGATAGCTTGTGAAACTTTTTTTTTTTGTGTCTTCTTCGCTTAAGTATGCGTCTTTCGTTATTATCGTTCTACGACATTGCAGTATTTTCTGATTTTCGTGCTGTGGGCTAAATCAAGAAACTGCACTGGCCACGTTTCATATAATACGTGACTTTTCTCGTTTTAACTTCCGTACTTCTTATCGTTGATCTTTTCTATACCACTGCATTATTTTCTACTGGATTAACTAGGATTAAAACCTAACTATTCGAATGTAAAATAATACACATTAGCTTCTTGATAACGGCCACTTTTCATTGTGTTTCTCATTTCCCACCGGCATCTATAAAACATCAGTATTTATCAAATTTTATTCACTATTTATTCGAATGAATTTTCTACCTTTAGTATTTCCATTCGTTTTCATTTCACACTTAGGACATTTTTATTTTATTTTCCATTATATTCGTTTGATATGATAATTAAATTCTCATTGACACATCTGTTTATATTGACATTTTTCGCTGAGAAATGAGTGAAAGAATAATTTGAGAGATAATTAATAGTGCCGGACATTTGGCGAAATCAATTTTTTAAAATATCACCTTGTAGATTGTTTTGTTAGATACATTTTTCATGGCGAATTTCGCCCTAGATCATAGAAGGAAAACCTCAGGAAGATGACGAAACAAAATAGATTTTTTTTTTATCTTATCTAAAGCTAAAGTTCAGATCTATAAATCAATACCTTTAGTAAGGTTGGCTTAAAATAATTTTCGCCTCTGCAACACGTGCGGTTTTGGATAGGGAATTAGATAAAATAATATTCCACTAACATTTTTCATTCCATATGTATTTCTTAGCATTTTGTTGTATCTTCAGAGTATAGAAGCATGACGTTCAAAATATAAAATATTTATTTTCAGAACTCATGAGCAGAAACTAGTACTTGCCTTCACTGTTCATTAATTGTAAAAAGTTACTTTGCGGTACGCAAAGTAACATTGAAAATAGTGAAGACCGCATAAATCAACTGTGAATTCCACAGAAAACAAAATACTAGAGCGACATGAATCTTACTGACTGCCACGTCGTATATTGATAATGATCTAAGAGCCTATATACCGTTGTGTTTCATGAATTTATAGGAAAAAATACACGAAACTCATATGAAAGTATCTTAGCGTAATCATTTCAAAATATCGGACTCGACTCATATCGTTCCCTTGTCCATCAACATTTAATTCAAAAGCCAAATACTCAGTCTGTACTAGTAACGAAAATAACTGTATATACAGTACATATAACAAATTCGTAAAAACAACGGAATTAATATATAAATATAAAATGAAGAAAGCACTCATTTATTCCAATAGCATGTTCATAGATTGGCACGCACCTTGCACTGCTGATATGAAGTTATCATATTGCGGGAGCGCAAAAATTCGAATTATAGAGTATAAAATTGCATCATATTTCGGGTGGGATGGGAGCTCCTCCTAGAGGCAAGTGAGACCAATCACCACGCAAGAAGGCACAAGGGGGGAGCGGGCGTCCACTGCATCGCCTGGACCGCGATGACCGAAGGGGGGAAGGAAGGACGTGGAGAAGCGCAGACAGGGCTGGGGCAGAGCGGTGTCAGAAAGGGCAGGGAGGAGAGAGGCGGAGGCAAGACGGGAAGTTGGGGCCAGGCGGTGAATAGTGGTGGGAGGGAGCGGGGGGCGGGGTAAGATGGTGCGAGGCAGTGACAGGAGTGGGCGTGAGGGGCCGGGGAGAGGGCGGTCCAGGGGCGGGTGGGGCAGAGCGGGGACGGTCCGAGGAGGGTGGGGAGAGGCAGGGGACGAGTGTGGGAACGAGTGCTGGAGTGGCGGGGAACGTGGGGGGGGGAGGTGAGTCGAGGTGGTGAATGGAGGCGAGAGGGCGCGGCGGGCAACATTAGTCGAGCCAGGGACAGGGGCGACATAGTCGAGCCAGGAGTGGGGGACCGGGACACGACGGCACAGGAGCTAGTGGAGCAGAGCAGCGACGATCCGAGGAGGGTGGGAGAGGCAGGGGACGAGTGTGGGAAGGCAAAGGCGGAGTGGTGAATGGTGGCGGGAGGGGAGCGGCGGGGCTAGATGAGTCGAGCCAGGGACAGGGGACCTGGGCGTGAGGGGCGGGGTGGGGCGGGGTAAGAGAGGTGCTAGCGGGGTAGAGTGCTGACGGTCCGGGGAGGTCGGGGAGAGACAGGGTCCGAGGGCGGGACAGTGGAGGCGGGGCAGTGAATCGCAGTCGGGAGGGCAGCGACGGGGCAAGATGATAGAGAGCGAGGGACAAGCGGCATGGCGTGAAGGGCCGGGGACAGGGCGGGCCAGGGGCTAGTGGGGCAGATCGGTGACGGTCCGGGGAGGGAGGGGAGAGGCAGGGAATGAGGGTGGGAAGGTGGAGGCGGGGTGGGACATGGAGGCGGGAGGCCGCGGCGGGGCAAGACTGGGCGAGGCAGGGACAGCGACGTGGGCGTGAGGGACCGGCGGGCGTCCGGAGGGTCCAGAGAGGAGTGAGCAGCACCAGGGCGGCGGCGGGCGGCGGAGCGAGGGCAGAGCGCTAGCTAAGCAGAAGCACGGCGGAGGCGGATCGGTGGCGGAGCGGCGGGAGCGAGGACGGCGCCGGGGATGAGGGCGGGGGCGACGGCGAGGGCGGGAAGGCGCAATCCGAGGACGCGCATGAACCGCCCTCAATTTCCTTCTGGGCGCAGCTGCGGCCCGCGCCGCCCTCATCTAGGCCAGACGCCCTCGCGTCCTCACCTCTACTCTCCCCGCTTCCCTGGCGCGACCGCCCTCGCTCCGGACTCTGCGGACATCTTTATTCTCGACTTCGGTCTGCTTGGCGTTCCTTGTTAGTAGTTTGCTCCCGATTTTGCAAAAGAATTATACGATAAAGAAGCCAACTTGCGACGACTGTCAGAGATAATGATTGATGAAACAAATAACAGGCAAAGGAAATGTTTTGAATTTGCGTAAAATGTTTCGAAAAACTAAATCAACTCAAGTATGAAACAAGATCAAAAATAGATTCAAGAAATGATATCTACGTAATTTTCTAAATAGAAATGTTCCCATAAAAGGGATTGCAATTTCATCATATAGCGAAATAGTGCTCATTACGAAAATCATTTTCTTTCCCATTAAAATAGTTGTCGTTGTTATGAAAATAATGCCATGGAGCTACTCTATTCAAGGAAGCAATCAGGGTGAAAGCAATGACGCTTCTGACTGAATATTTGCTCAAAATTTATTTGTTTATAGAACCTTTATAATGAATTCCCATTAAAAGTATGTCTTATTCAACAATTTAATAAATTTATAAATCTGAGATTGGAGTTCGTGGATTATAAAGGTCTTTGAATTTAGATATTCTTTTAGTGGCAAATGCTAACATTGTATGACAAATCCTAATGTAGTGATGGTTGGTTCATTTATTTTAGTTTTACCAATCATATAACATCAATTCTGTGACTAGAAAAAATGTTCCCTCACAACGCCTGTCGTGAAGCATTTTTGTAGTTAATGAGTCTAGTACTTCCATGTTTCTGGTCTGGTTCCCTAACATACTTCTCGACACGTTCCATAATACCATCACAATGTCACTATCAGTAGTATTTTGATCCTAAGTATTAACTAAAAATAAAATATTAACAGGGATGGTAAGTTAGACCTTAGCTGTAGTATGTCAAAATCCATTTGTTTTATTTAACCCCAAATAATCATTCTAACGTGTCAAAAACAACTTGAGATCTCAAAACACAAATGTAGATTTATAACGACTTCATTAAGTTGGAACTGAATTTTATAGTAATTATTTACCTGAAGGTTCAAAGAGTGTCATTATCACTAAACATGGTTAGGGGGCAGAGGGGTTAACAATTACTTAATCATTGTCCGACAAAAATGGTTTGATCAGCATCATATTTCATCAAACATTTAATACATGACAAATCGACTTTGTCTTACGTTCTCTTACATTCACCGCTCTCATTCAAAACTTACGTACTCGAGTGTCTCAAAGGAGAAAATTACAATAAATGTGTTCCTAAATATGTAAATTATCTTACAGGGAAAATCATTTTGTCATATTTACAAACTTCCATGGTGGGTGTGAAGTGTGTGCACAGAAACAGTTGCAATCTAGACTACATTCAAAATGTATACTTCTTCAGAGGTTTTATGCTGCAACCAGCTAAAAAATTGTTTTGAAGAGTATCATAATGTAGATTTATAATGTTCCAAAATTAACAAAAATATATTAAAAACAAGTGTAAAAACAGTTAGTCCAAACGTATGCCTTGACATGTCGTGTGCCATGTATGCCACCAGGATGACTGTCGGAATCCTCAAGTACCACCTTAAAAAATGTACAATAATAAAAATAACATTTTGAGAAAAAGTGTTTTATTGACATATTTGATAAATATGAGATAATAAAATCGGCCATTTTGCAATTTTTTCTAAGGTCAGGACACTAAGAATTAAGTATTTAAATCTCGATATATTACGAAAAGTCATCACCCACATAGCTGTTCTAGATTCAGTTAAATTCATGAAAAGTGACCACTTTTAACAACCACGCTACCAATAACTAGTCATTATTAGTTTTTCTAATTCATCACCCGTCATCAGACATTCACATGGTGAACAACTGTTCTTCATCTTCCCCTCTCCCTGACACTATCAAACTACTCGACAAGTTGGAGCATTACCATCTCAGTTTCCTCACTGCCAATTTCATCCCCTTGTTCCACACGCTTCCCTCACCGCCCCCGCGGCGGGGCGTCGCCAGCGGACGCGGCGCGCGCGTAAACAAGGCGGGCAGATAGCGATTTGATGACTTTCGGAAGGCGTAACGCGATGTTTATTATTAAACTTCCAGCTGCAGTTTTATGCCACCCCGACGCCGCGCCGTGTCGCGCCGGAGACGTCCGTCTCGCTTTTCCTCCCTCGCGCCCCACGTCGTGACGCCCGCCCGACGCCGACGCCTTCTTCGCCTTCCACACTTGAGTTTCCAATTCCTTCAACAGCGCTGGCATCGACTGCAATGGCCCAGAGGCAACACCGTTGCCCCGCCAGCATTGTGAACCGGGGGGTTGCGTAGGTTTATCGTCCCGCCAGGGTGGTGGATTTTTCGGGACTAGCAATGTAGTTAGGTTGAATTGAACCAGTGGCTGCTCTAATCGGTAGATTTTCGAGGATCGTTTGATGGATACCTGGCGAATGCTGGATTGATTGATGTTCGTGATTACGGGCGCGTCAACTACAGAGGTCATTAGACCCGTAAGTGTAGTGCGGGTTTTTTCATCGGGAGGTGGCGGTGATCTTTCCTGGATGGCGAAATCCGGCGCCGACCTACTGTCGACTAGCGGAGTTTCCTTCAACCAGATATCTCCCACCAGCGGGGCACCTGCCCGAACCGGGACAAGCTCTCAGCACCCAGCCGGTCTTTCGGCATGTGTGGTTCTGTAGTGAATGTTAGTGTAATTGTGTGTGTAGTGTGTGTGTGTAAGGGGTGAGGATAGGACACGGAAGCGGAAGGAAAGATTGACACCGTTCCGTTGCCCATTTTTAGGGAACTGCTCCGGCATTCTCCTGGTGTTGATCGTAGAAACCACGGAAATCTATCGATCAGTGCAGCCGGTCACTAGAATTCTCCTCCAAACAGCGATTGAATTCGACCTAGCTGACAAGTTAGTGTGGGAACTAGTGCTAGTTGGGGACTGCATGTGGGGGGACCATCAGTTGATTCACTGAGCCATCACTCCCGGTCATCACTGAGCCATCTCTCCCGGTACGCGAATGCAGGAGTAGTACGCAAACAGAAGGGCCAAGGGTCATGCGCAATTTTTCCTATCTTATCCTTGCCCTCTCTTCCCCCTTACATAACACACTTCGTACACTTACATGCACTACATTACCATATATGCCGGGAGACGTGTCGAGAGTTTAGAGCTTGTCCGACTGGGGCGGTACCCCGCTAGTGAAGGTGCCTGGATGGAGAAAATCCCGCAAGTTGACGGGTAGTTCGACGTCGGGTCTCATCTCCCAGCGAGGAAAAAAACCCACCTACCATGTAGACAAGTTGCGCAACGTTACTGGACCAATGATAATAATTATAACAACGCTCGGGAGGAGGCGAGGTGTAGCGGTCAGACTACTCGCCTTCTACCAGTGGAACCAAGGGCGCAATCTCCCAATTCCTAGTGGTATTTTGGTGACAAAACTAGTTCGCTGCAAATTTTCATGCGGTTAGCCCGTGTCTTCAGCCTTTCATTCTAGCATTGCTCCTTCATCAGTCATTCACCTTTCACCCCCTTCCGCAACCTTCATGATCACCGCCACTTCTATCCAAAGGCGCAAAATAACTGAAAAATTGACACGGCAAACAGGGAAAGATACAGGAAGATAAGGGGAGAGTGAAAAGAAAAGGATAACAGGTGTTGAATTGGATAATAAGGAAAGAGAAGAAAGAGAAATTGAAGGGGAGAATGAAGTGATGTAGAAGGATAAATAATATTGGAGGAAAATAAGTGTAGAGATGAAGACAGCAGGAGGAGAAATATAGAAGAAGAAGAAATAGGATGGAGGAATACACATTTAACTGAGATCGATCACCCCCTGTAGCTATCAGACACCACCATTACTAGCTATCAATTACTGTGGTGACAAATTAATTTCTAGTGGTAAGAAGATTTGTGAAGACAGTCAGGAATAATATTGTGTTAATTGGCATTCCCATTCACAGTGAGTATTGATTCAAAAGTAACAATAGGAAATATCATGGTGTATTTAAAAAACCACAATAGTTAATTATCCCTAAATTCGGCATCTAGTTGTTCGTCTAGTTCATAACCTTTCATTATGGATCCCCCACAAAAGTTATATAAACTTCCGTCTAAAATCTATGAATTGCCAAAGTTAATTAAGATAATACCGATTTAATACATCATTATTCACAAAATATTTTAATTTCATACTAATGTAGAAGGTGATAAATTATTGACAATAGGAAGCCTTCTTGTAATTCAAAACCAACGTCGCTTTTATAACACAATGAAAATAATAACATAAATAAGAACATTATCTTCCAATAGATCAATAATAATGTAATGCAATTTGTAAGCAATATCCACCTCAAACATTGTTTAATTTTATTCAGTATTATTCACTTTAATAACGATTATATAATTTACGCACTCCTCAAATAAATTTAAACCTGAGCTAATAAAAGAATTTAAACGATTTGGCAAACGATTTAATTATTCAAAAACTTTAATAATTTAAAATGTCTTCCCTGGAAGACATCAAATAGCATGAATTTAATCAGGCTATTTTCATTGTGATGAATAATGAATAATCGATATAAATGTAGTACCCTGGTTCACATCTAGTTTCGAATGCAAACTCGTACTCGAGCAGCATGTAGAAGCGCGTGGGAGGAGCACATACCGTCCTCCATGACGCTAACCAGACAGAAAACTTTAATGACATATTCATCTCGGCCTTCTCATTTTGTTTTCTTCCTCCAAGAGTTTAGGTCTCTTGAATCAGTCGCACATCCACAAACACAGAAATGACGGTTGACTTTTGGGATATCAATCGAGTTCATTTCAATGATTGGCGAAGTTTCACGTCAAAGTATGTATATCGTTCAATGCCCCGTTCGTGCATTACGCCCACCTTGGTAAGGATGAACTTATTCAACATACTCGTAATAGAATTGAATTCAGTAATAGAATTATAGTAGTTCAATATTGGAATAAAATTGTTCAACTTTGTGGCATACCTGATATTTTAGTATCCTTTAGTAGTCTGCACACATTGTATGTGATGGCTGCATTCTCACCACTACTCTTGACAAACGTTCTTATAGGAAATATTATATCACGAACACTGGATATAATCAAAGTTATACTCTCACAAAATGTCGCTTTTGCGAATTAACTTAACTTCGAATAGTTCTCATATCTTAATCACCGAACTGAATGGGCTTATTACACTATATATATAACTTGAAGACTGCTGTACCCTTCAAGACCGTTTCGTTGCCAGTTACATCGGTCACACCCGCCCCTCCTTCTTGAACCTTTCCGTCTGTGCAATAGCGCGTATCACTCCGTGACCAATCAAAATCGTGCGTCTCCGTGAGGGACTGACCACGGGACGCAGGTGCGCGAACCTTGGTTGTGAATCGCGCGCGCTGTTTCCTCCTCCTATCCGCTAGAGATCGCGACCGTGCGCTCTGCTCCTTCCGAAGTTGGTCCGCGTCAGTCATCCGTCAGGCACCGATTCCGCGATCCAACTCGTCCTCTCGTCAAGTAAAAGGAGAGCAGTAACAGACCATTCGCGATTACTTTACGCAGTTGTGGGTGGCAATCGGGCTATGAGAGTTTCGTCTAAGTACGAATAATGCAAAAATTTAATGCAAATATAGTAAAGTCGGGTAAATCGGGAAGTGCATATAAATAGGGAAACGCCTCATTTACTCATGTTTATGTTATTAGGTTCGTACCTTGTTTGTACCAATTCGGCAATACCGTAGGCAGTTTTTTGTGATACACAAACGCGGTTCGTAAAAACTATAAATATGGAATACTTATCCCAAAGTTATCGAAGGTTCGTAATACTAATTTTTTGAAGGGAAAAATATTAGTACATGAAAAGTGTTAATTGAAGTGTTATATATTGTAGTATCCTTTCACGGGGTTACGAAAAGGTTTGAACCAAAAAATAATGTCAATTAGGAACCGGGAAATATCAGAACGTAACGTTGAGACATTATGTAGCATTTTTGCGAACGAGAACATGCGTTTAGTGGTGCTACATTCAATTGTTAATTGTTTTTGTAGTAATTAAAACTCAAGAATAAGCATTTTAATATTTGTATAGAAGATGATTTTAATATTTGTATTGCAAGACAAGCCAAAAAGCGTAAGTGAAAATAAGAAATAAAAAAGCTAAAGAACGAGCTGCAAAGAAAGAAAAGAAGTCACTTAAGTTTGGAATTGGATTTGTATTTCTCCATAACAACACTTGATGCTCCAACAATAAAATCACAACAATTCGATAAAGTGCAACACTATTATTTAATCATTGTACTGTATGTGTGTCAATTTTTCTGTTATTTTGCGTTCGTTGAAACTTCTTTTTCCAATTCCCGGTGTACTCGACCAGTTCTGATTTTTTCGATTTTCCTCTTTTCCTTTTAAGAGCTATAAATTAATAAACCTGTGCTTCTTGATAATCTGTTTTGACACAATAAAAGTTAAGGACCTCTCTGAACGACAGAGCTTGGAAAAATTTAACAGTTTTTCTATGGTGTATGGAATTTAACAAACGCACTTCCTGGATTACCCAACAGGATATAAAACAGTGCTGCTACAATCTCTACTGCGTCGTCTCTTTCGATATCTCTATCACACGAGTATTAATTCTACGATTCTCAAGGTTTTCACAGATTTTCTTTTGCTTCAAGTGCTGCAATTCAACACAATGTTTTGACAATCATCGGCTTCAGCCTTACAGAATGTTGAATGTATTTACTACCTTTTCCATCTTCTCCATTGTTTACTTTGACTTCATCTCTACTGCCATTTCAAATCTCGATTAATTTCAGACCCGAATTATGATGGTATTTCGGCAGGTTCGTAAAAATGTATCTGCATCTGTCATATGCGTAATCTTACTTTCCTCTATTCTCACTTCTGCACAATAATATTATTCAAACAACTGCTAATATTTCAGTGATTGTAAGTAATCTAACTTAGAAGAGGATCGCAGCAGATATCTTTGCCTGGCCCTCAGCCAAAGTATTCCGGCAGTTATCCGGTTCTTATTTTCCAACACTCTTTTTACTAAAATCTTTCAATGGTGGCTATAGCGTGTTATCAAATGGTACAGATGTCAACAGCATTTCATCATTAAAACTTCAAACTACTCTTAAGGTGCCCACTTCAGCAGTGAAGATATATTAACTATTGGCTAACATTTTGGCATTGGCTATTAACTAATAGTTTGGCATTGAATTTTTTCTACTATCGCTACGAAGTTTCTTCGATTACATTTCCCCATTATGGGGTTGTTATTTTCATACTAGACCTAGCACTTTACGCCATCTCAATCTGGATCAGATGAGCTGAAACTAATTTCCACAAACTTCAGGCCATACAAAATAAATTCTTAAGAACAAACGTGAATGTCCCTTCGTCACAACCAATTCTCAACTTCGCAACGAATTGAACTTGGGCCCCAAAGACCAACACACTACATACATGTCAACTACTTTTTATTATAACCTACATCAAATCCTAGGCCAATCACATTTCAAACTTTCCAAAAAAAGGCACCTACCAAACAAGAATTCAAAACAAAACTCCGTACCATACATTCGTAAAGAAATTGGATAATTTAGATCCAAGCTGAGGATCCGAAATGTGATTTCCTCCCCCATTGTAATAGCTTGTGAATAGTAACACTAACTGAACTATGTATTTTTTTAAATAATAGAAAACAGACCTAATACAACCACCCTTCTCTCACTTTGTCTTGCACCGGCGTCACTATCTCCGCCTCCCCAACCCCCTCGTGTTTTAACATTGGCTGTAAGTCAGGACAGAGTCGGCGAAAGCATTCTAAACTGAAACATAATTCTCGCGTGTAAGTCCGCAGCGGTACTTGCCTCTGTTTTATGTTGAAAGCAAACTCGGGCGGCGTTATGACTCACTGCCAGCGCAAGGCGACGGCGTCGGCGGCGGCGGCGGCGGCGGCGGCGGCGACGACGACGGCGGCGGCGGCGGCGGCGACGACGACGGCGGCGGCGACGACGGCGGCGGCGACGACGGCGGCGGCGGCGGTGGCGGCGGCGGAGGCGGAGGCGGAGGCGGCGGCGGTGCAAGCTTTTAGGGAAGGTGCCTTGCAGCGAAGAAGCTTCTATCTGTCGTCCAACTGAGACGAGCACTAGTTCACTGTTTGAATGCTTGAAACCTACACCCTTGCCTTTCCTTGCTGCAACCCGCGTCACACTGTTGGCAATCGCCAAGTATACTAAATACCTAATGGGCTGGCGTATGTGCCGGGAGGTTACAGTCAAACTTTCCTATGTTAAGCGTTTTCAATTACAAAACTAGTGGTAGCAAGTACAGGAAACTCGATCAGTTCGTGAACAGTTCGTAGATGTGATCTTCAGGGAAACTATTCTTAATTCATTGTGTATAGCTTCATTATTTAGCACATCTCAAATTTAGCCGCCGAGAACCAAAGTGGTGTACGTCAAAAAACATACTTTTCTGAAAATGACGTGTAAACGAAAAACGCTGTAAAATTATAATCTTTGAAAATAACCTTAAATGTTATGAACGTGTTAAGGATATATTCTTTTAACTTCTTACAGATATTTTGGATGTAAACATTGTTTTTTAATTAAGTAATTAACTATTTTGTTGACTTTCTCCATTTTGCACTCAGCGTTTCTGAAAACTAAGACATACACTAAAATAATTATTTATTCGAATTATAATTGGTATACACAATTGTCGTCTGAGATATTAATATGATGAAAAATAGGGAAAAATAAAGCATTGTTACGATTTTCAACCTAGTGGGAGCAATTTTGAAGTTACGAATTTCACATATGCACCCATCACTAGAAGTGATTAAATGTTGTTTTTTCGAGATACTTCTTCTGTGATGGGTGCAGATAAACAAGAAGCTAAGTCCCTGGAAGCTGTTGTTTCGTACCACTTGTGACTTACACCAAAATTGTATGCAGAGGTATGAGTGACTTGTTGGCTATATCTGCATTGTGCTGGCCTCTAGCAAAGAAATATTGAAGTTTGACTCACACCATGTTTGCCCGTGATGGAACAATGTTCATGCGCTCAACGTCTCAATTGTACAGCATGTAAATAATCTTATTTCGACACATTTTATCGTTTTCAATGTGTCCTGTTAATGTCCAAGATTCGCCATCGTATATTAAAGGAAAGCTTTGCTAGTCCTCGTACATATTAAAACACGAACGGGCATTTTTAGCCAGAAAAGACATTGAACTCTAGTTGTTTCACAAGTACTTCTTTGTGACTAAAGCAGTGCGGGAAGCTTCGGAGATGGAGGGAAGGGTTGGGTAAAATAGGGAAGGGGTGAAAGAAAAGAGGAGGGGGAAGGCGACATCACGAGATGGACGGTGAATGAAGGAGTATGGGACGGAGAAGGAAGGGTATGGGACGGGATGGGAATTGAGAACAGAAGAAGGGGAGAGGGAGGGACGGGACGAAAGAGGAAGTGTTGGGCCGGGAAGGGAGAGGATGAGGAGGGAGAGAGTGGGCGGGTGAAAGGGAAGGGGTGAAATACAAGAGGAGGGGAAAGGTGACAGGGCAGGATGGACAGGCAATAGAGGAAGAAGGAAGAGTGCGACGGGAGGGGAAATGGGAGCTGGACGGGAGACGGAGAGATGGGGCGAAAGAAGAAGTGTCGGGACGGGAAGGAAAAGTAGGAGCAGGGAGAGAAGGCGCGAGTAAAAGAGGAGAGGGGTGAAACAGAAGAGAAAGGGGATGGCGACAGGGCAGGATGGAGAGGGAATGGAGGAAGAAGGAAGGATGCGGAACGGGATGAGAAATAGGAGCAGGAGGGGAGAGGGAGGGATGGGACGAAAGGGGAAGTGTCGGGAGGGGAAGGGGGAGGAGGGGCAGGGCGAGAGGGGAGGGGCGGCCGCAATGCGGAGAGCACCCGGCGCCGCCAATTAGTCTCGCCCATTGATCGGAGGCGGTGGGGGCGGCGGCAGAGTGCGCCAAGTAGACGACGAAAGTAATGGAGAGATGGTGATGATGAAGAGAGGAAATGTCAAAGACTGATCTCAAAAGAAAACGCATTCAAAACAGTGCAAAGAACGAGATGGTGAAAGAGAAATCAGTAAAGGAAATTACAGAGTATTCTTCAAATGGAAAGCGATAAGGAATAGCAATGTAAAGGATTTAATTAGATGAACAGATTATAACAGCAAATTAAAAGTATTTGTTGGTTAGAATTGGAGTAATTATAAAAGGAGAATGAGAGGAAGATGAGCAATTCTGATTGAAGCAAGTATTAGAGAAAAGAAGACATTTTATTACTTGGGCATTCGAGTAGATACATACATACACGAATACAAAGATAGAGATGAAAATTTAGGTTATTTCATTCGGAAGTAACACACCAGTGTTTTCGTCATAATATAGTTCGAGAACATTTCCTTACTGTTATTACCTGAGAAGCATAGATTCCTGAAGATTTTTTTTGTAATTTTCCACTTTCGTCGTACCCTGAAGGTCATTTCCACGTCTCCAGCGTTGTTGTAGACTCTGGAAGTCTTTGCGTCATATTGCAACAGCGAGTGTATTGTAATTCTTATTGCCGGCTGGCAAGGTCAAGCCCAATTGTTGAGTTACGCGCGATCTAGTGCCGAAGAAATATGCACTAAAATTCTTACAATTTTCAAATTCCTTTTTACGTTGCATCCAAAAAGGAGATTGTTTCACTTCAGGCACAAATGTCTAGATAATAAAGACGAAGACAAATCATCAAGAAACTTCTCTGGCGTAACAAAGCATTTCCCTGATGATATAAAAAAATTAAATAAGAAAAATTGTTCACCTAACCGAGAAGCAGACGGTGTGTGTTTCTTTTAATCAAAAATGAATTATCCTCTATCTATCAAAAATATATAATCTTTATTAGCGAAGAATTTATTTTAATTTTTATGTATCTTTGCTGAAGTAACTAATATGTAAACTGGCTGGTGTACTCACTCAAAATACAATCAAAAATATGTTGTAATAGTTTATGTGAATGAGATCAGCGTGTAAAAAAATGTCCGAAAATTAATTCCTGATTTTAGGAGAAATTTATGAAACTTATTGATAACATATATAATGATCTGATAACTAAAAAATCTATGAGATATTTGATTCTATAAAATATCACAATGATAGAAAATATAGCTCTCATAAACCTCAGAGAAAATTAGAGACAATAAAGTATTATTGTTGAGTCCCAATTTTTGGGTAACGAGAGAATGTGTTCGAACAAAGATCAAAATTGAAGAAAAATTATGAAAAATTAAATGCAGAAGAATAGAGACTTCAAATCGAGAAAAAAGTAGTGTAACATAAGCAATGAAAAATTATAGAAATATCAACAATATAGCTGAGTATATTACTTTGTAAATACCAGTTGCGACCAATGTATTAGTTAGAATTCCAGTTATTAATATTTATATTGTTTCTTTTTTCCTTCTGGCCAAACTGCATCATCTACAGTATTTAAAGTACCTAAAGTTTTCGTTTGAAAAGAAGTTTAAGATTTCTATCACTTCAAAAATTTCGTGATTTTTATTTTAAATAAAAAGTAGTGGCCATAGATATGTCATCACTTGCTCTTATTAAGCTGCTTTTAGTATAAATACTAAATGTTAATAATATCTCCAAATTAATAAAATAAACTCATATCTGCCGTTACGTATTCATTACGTCGTTTTCAATTGAATGCAAGATAGTCTTTTCAAGATAGGCGTTTAGTTGTGCTAGCTGCAAACTATCGAAAGCAGGCGACTTTTGTGAGTATATAAATGCAAGGACATGGATCTTTTCAGAAAAATCATGTCTGATATGGATATTTTCAAAAAGTTTCAGTGATTTCATTTATACGTTTTTAATTTAAGATGGATGATGGGGAATCCTGTTATTGCCAACCACACAAATGCATATATTTGGTCAATGAATAACATTTCAGAAGCATATTTAACTGTGTGTTCAAACTGGATAGTGATTGTATTATCCCATAATTTGTAAACCTCCGTCATTTCTTTCGTTTTGGGGGAAAAGTACTGAACAATATTTTGGGGTTTTCGATTTTCTTTATAGTGCATACGTTAAGTTTTACAGTTGTAACTTTTCGACAGCTCCACTTTTTGTGTAATTGCAAGGGTTCAGCTAGTTAGTTCTTAAATATATACAATGTAGGTACTCTTTAATTAATTGGCGATTTATTCAGAGGTCCGCCATTGAAT
Source organism: Acheta domesticus (assembly GCA_031308135.1). Classification (NCBI taxonomy): domain Eukaryota; kingdom Metazoa; phylum Arthropoda; class Insecta; order Orthoptera; family Gryllidae; genus Acheta; species Acheta domesticus. The sequence continues at coordinate 35,804,767 of JAHLJT010008756.1, read as the reverse complement.
CACACTCGCAACATTTTTATAAGCTTACTTTGTTCCATTCAAATGAATAATTGAAGAAAAAATATAAGAGACACTTTTGACAAAATTTTGAAGAAGTCCCAAGAATTTAGTGTGTAATACCCCTCCAAATTGAAAGATCTGTTTCACATTCTCGGGACCACCAATGCGACTAGATCTATCGTGCAGCATTCAATTTGGAATCCTACAAATGGTTTAGACGCTAGTGTTGTTTAAAAAAGGACGGACAGATTTTTACTTTCCTGTATACGTACGTATACGGAGTGATTTATGTAGTATAGGGAAAGTTATGTAATGCTGCGCGAAAAAAATGGCCAATTTTCGGCGGAAAAAAATTAATGGCCAAGCCGTGATACCGAAAAAAGTGAATAAAACCAGTTGGTAAATTAAGAAAAAAATCCCCTAACACGTGGTGTAGCCAGAAACCCTGTTTTGTGGGTCCTTGATATCGAAAAACCAATTGGAAGGAAAACGTCTGTCTGTCCGTCTGTCCGTCTGTCCGTCTGTCCGTCTGTGAACATTGCTAGCGCCTAAACCATACGTACGATTTCTTCCAAAATGGATATTCCCCGGTCGATCTAGTTGTAGTCAAAGCTCTGAGATTTTGAAAAAGATTCTTCAAAATTTGGGAGTACTTTATATGAAGCTCCCTGGGGATTTTCAAAATTTTCTCAAAGACGGCTCCAAATTTTTTTTCTTTAAATTTCTTGTATGAATAGAGTAAAATACACTTATTAATATAGCATAGGTCCGATTTTCACGGATAACTGAATTTTCGAAAATTGTGAAAGTTTGAATTTTTTCGGCGTCTTTCTCCAACTACAAAATTGAAGATAGAGAATTTTTATTCAATTAAAATTTGTTCTGCATGTAGAGTTCTTTCATAAAGGTCATGTAAATGTTTTTCAAAATTTATATAGTTGTCGTGCAATATTGCGTGCAATATGTGCAATTTTAAAAAATTACAAAAACAAGATTTTCTCAAAAACGGTTCCACATTTTTTCTTTAAAATTTGATAGTGATAGTGGTAAATGTACTCTATCAGATGACATTAAAGCCACATTGCTCTATAGGTTGAATTTTTCAAAAATTACAAAAATGTAAATCTTTTTCACATGTTTCTCATGTCGACAATATTTATGTTAGCTGTGATTTTTTCACATTATTATATTTACGAGTACATGTGCTTTAGATAATGTTAAGTAAATTTTCACGAAAACACAACGGTTTTCTGTGAAAAGTAGCTCAAAATTTCGCATTTTCAGAAACGCTCAAACGCCATTTTCTCATATATGGCTGCAAATTGTTTCTTCGAACTTTCGTAACGGATAGTGCTAATTACACTTTAGTATAGCGTAAAGTTTATTTTGAGTTTTCTTTTTTGCCAAAAATTACATAATTGTAATTTGTTTGAAAGATCTCTCACATCTTTAATATGCACATTACCAGCAATTTGTAAACATTATTATATTTGTCAGAGTAAGTGCTTCAAATAACTTCAAATAAAGTATTTTGAAAACTCAAACATTTTCTGTGAAAATGAGCTTCAATTTTCGCATTTTTCAGTAGTGCTAAAACGCCATTTTCTCTTAAACGGCACGTACTTTTTAAAAGAAAATTGCCATTTATGACTAGGTTTTTGTGTTCTTTAATATTCTAAAATTAATGTTTCCGTTCTACCAATAGGAAACCGAAAAATTAAGAAAATGACAAAAAATGTACTTTGGCGGTGATAGATGACAGCTGTCAAGAAAGAGTTTGTGGCAATTCCGAATAGGTAGCGAAGACACAAGAAAATAGAAAACTAATACGGGAAAGTCTGTGCCATTCTGTAGGACCACTGGTTTTGAAAATACGTTTTTGGTATTAGAGACCTTCAGAAAGTAAATTTTGACAACAATACCCCTTCAAGAAAGTAATAAATCATGAAGAGGGGCAAGTAAAAGTTTTTTTCTGGTATCAGGAACCAAACAAACTTGTTAAATTTCCTCTAGACTTTAGATACGCGAAAGTAAAATTATAAAACTCAAAACCACTCTTAAGTGACATGTCTCCTTTATCTCAGCGCCTGAAGTATGCATGTGTGGTTTTTCGAACCGATCATATGCCGTTGTTATTAACAGTAAGAAAGGTGTGTGAATATTTAATTAATAAAAAATAAATCAATAAAAATAAATAAGAGTAAATAATAAATAAAGTAACAAGGGAGAATAAAAATCCTTCAAATGATCGTTTGGTGAATTCCTTAAAATCTCAATAAGTATCCAAAACAGCAAGCTAAAAATAGATAATTTTCTATCACAATTCCAAGATATTGTTTCAAAAAAAACAGAACTTGTCTTCTTCTGAAAAAAAATCCTCAGAAGCAGGTGGTTTTATTTATTCTAGTGGTTCGCGTTATTTGTAACGTTTAAGTAATGCTATAACATTACTTGAACATACATGATAATTACCCCCAATATTATACTTCAAGGAAGACGAGTGTCCTGTTAATGACTGGCAGGATGAAAAATTTTAAAGTTAAGCAACGTTCGATGGTTGTTCCTGGTGATGGAAAAACCATTCAAATGCAAAATTACCACTTTGTTAGTAATTTATTGGCAGTGAATGTGAAAAAATTGAAGGTAATAAATAAAGAAAAAAATAATGTCCAGAAAAACGAACATACTACATGCAAATTTAGCCAATAACATTTTATAATATTTCAACGCAACATTTTCACGATTCGGCAAGTCAAAAAGCGGCACGTAGAAGCAGAATACCAAATATTCCCGAATCGAGAAGAAAAATGTTCTGTAAGTACAGCAGTACGTCGCGCAACTTCCAACGAAAACGAAAAGGCAGTTTTAACTGTGATGGGTCCAAAGTGAATAAGCGAACGCCGATGCAAAAGACATCCACAATGCAGGGGCAAATTCTTAAAGGCGGCAGGCGGCCTCCTGGAGGAAGAACGGCGGAGGTCGGAAGAATATGAATGAGACCGTAACAATAATGACACTTGATGACGGCGGCGGAGGGGCGGCCGAGATGGCTAGGGCGGTGCCTGAGGCTGCTTCGCATGCGGCGTGCGCCTTCAGCCCGCTGCCCCGCCTCCGCCCCCGCCGCCGCCGCCGCCGCCGCCCCAGCCGTCCAGCCGTCGCCGCTCCCAGTCACTGCCCCCTAACCGCCGCTTCCCTGATGCAGACTCCCACCCAGCCGCAGCCGCCGCCTCCTTCTCGCCCCCGATGCAGTCACCGACGCTGATGTCACCACCGATGCCACCACGGACAGCGTCCGGTCTTCGCCGCACCCAGTCACAACCCCAACAGCCGTTTCCCCGATGCAGAGTCGGACGCGATCCAGCAGCGGCCAACGCCCCCCTTCTCGCCCTCAGTCCAGACACTGCCACCACCATCCGACCGACGTCACCACCGACCACACCATCGACACCATCATCACAGCCCTCTAGACGACATCTTCCTGGCGCAGACTCCGATGCCACGCAGTCACAGCCAATGCCCCTTTTCGCCCTCCCTGTGACCACTGACGCTACCCATTTGCCACTGCCTCCTTCTCCCTTTCTGCTCATCTGCCGCCGCCCATTTCTCGCCTTCAAAATGGTCACCAATGCCGCCTCCTACGCCACCGTCCGAACCTTCGCGGATACTTACCCAACCACCGCCGAACCCTGTCATAATCCTAGCAACCGTCTCCCTAATGCAGTCTCCAATGCCACACAGCCGCAGCCGCCAAGTAGCCACTGACGCCGTTACTGCCGACACCATCGACGCCTTCACCGATAGCTGCCAACCGCCACCGTCACTATTTCTAGCTGCCATCTCCCTGGCACAGACTGCCACAACCGCTGCCCCCTTCTTGCCATTTCTGTGACCACCGACGCCGCCACTGTCGCTACCCATCTGCCGCCTCCTCTTCATCTGCCCATCTGCCGATGCCCGCTTCTCGCCATCGATGCGGTCAGCGACGTCACAATCGACGCCACCGCCGTCACCGCCCAGCCGCCGCCACCCGCAGTCAAGCCTCTAGCCGCCGTCACCCTGGCCCAGGCTCCGTCGCCACGCAGCCACAGCCGCCGACCCCTTCCGCGACCTCGGACGCCGCGGCCATCGCCACGGCCCATCTGCCGCCGCTTCCAGTCACTGTAGAGAGGCGACTCAGCCTTCCTGAGCCGTCTCCTGGCGACCTAATCAACCACGTCGCCTCAGCTGCTTTTTGCTCTGTTTTTTCCTTCTTTTTTTTCTTACTCTTCACCGAGTGTTACTACATACGAGCTTGCTTATATATACGAGCTTGTTAAATACGATACTATATACGAGTATTTGTAGCTTCTTTTGCTTTCTGATCTTCAATAGACAACTTCCAAATTACCAATCTCTAATTCTGTTTTTTGCATCTTCAAGCGCAGTCTATTATTATTTTCACACCTGATCCTTCCTCGCCTTCTTCTTTTAAGGACCCGTTTGTTCACTAATATGTTTGGCCAATTTTTCTTGTACTCTGCATTCGACACCTTATCTTTTTAAATACGAAATCACTATGTTGCAGTCATACTTTCTTTTACTGCTACGCGTACAGTGAAAGACTTTACTTTTTACTGTGTTCATTATAGTAATTTCATTTCCATTGAACTTGTTATGTCCCCTTCAATTACAGTTTAGTAGTTCCATAATCCATTTCATTTCTTAAATGAGTCTCAAGAACTTTTGGTTTGCTTGAAAAATTAACACTCCAAATAACAGATTGTAGTTTATGTCGTATCTTTGCTTTAAATTTAGTCCCCTCTGAGTTTTACTCGTATGTATCTTTGAAAGCAATTACCACTTTGCCTACATCTAAATGTTTTACTTCCTTAACGTCCTTACTTCCTGAGTCTACCATGTGTATTCCTAGTTTTGGGGTTACTATTCATAACTAAGTTTTCGAATTCATTTTGTATTGCACTCCAAGAATAGTTATTTTGCAGTTCTACAAATCTTAACATTCATTTTCCAGCAGCTCTTGTATCCTAATAAATTACTCTTTTTGGCAACTTCTATATTATTAGTGAGAAGTGCAGTCTTACCCCTCTCAGTCTAAAATAGTGTTGACTCACGTGAGCGTTCGTATACCGATCTCGAAGCAGCACAGAAGCGCATTTTCTAGTAGTCTAGCGTTGAGCGCAGGTCTCTTAGGTTGCAAGGGTTCATTGCCGAAAACTTAATTTTCTTGAATTTCTCCACCTCAATTCGTGGTTTTTGCGCTTTTTTTCTACGAATTTGTTTTAAAAACCGTCATAGGTGAGTCGCTACAATTATGAATGATGTGAAACGCTGAAGAATAGCTAATTTTGTATCGAACGCTTCACTATTATGTTCAATTATTGTATTAAACAAGGGATAGGGAGTTTCGTTTATGTACAAAGGAATACGAGTGGATTTTAGCACATTTCAACGCTTAACCATTATTGTTAGTAATATTGTCGGTTTTCCTCTACATCATAACTAAAGATGTTATGAGTCGGCTGAATATAAAATCTACTCCTCTACTTTAGGTTGCAACCAGGTACCAGGAGCTGATCTAGGGTCTGCCTCTATAATACTTTGCGCAAAATGCGAGCTGTTCCAAATAAAGCAATTATATATATTATCGTTAATAATAATAATAATAATAATAATAATAATAATAGTAATTCAAACTGCACCAAGCATTAGCTTTGGGAATCACACACCAGTGATCGTATATTGCCATATCGATATATAGAAAACAAATTGACATTCCAATACATCGTGATCTGAGTGTGCCGCACGCGACCTACGAGCAGGGCTTTGCCAGCCCTGGACGGAGCCGCAAGGAAGGGCTGGCGGCAGAGGGTCAACTGACAACCGCCGTCTGCGGGTGCTGGCGTCAACACGGCCCATTAGTGTGGACCGGCAGTCACCGGGCGACGCCGCTTGCGCTGCAGGGCCGGCGCGGGGGCGGCGGCGTCGCGTCGGGTGGGCCAGAGTGCTCACGACCCGCCGCCGCTCCCGCCACACCCCGCGCCACGCCACACCACGCCACGCCACGCCGCGCCGCACCGCGCCGCGCCGCAGCATCAGGAACGTGACACACACGGCAATTACCACCAGAGGCCCAACAATGCCCAATCGCACGCTCTTCTCTCCAGCCCGCCCAGCCCCGCCCCCCCCCGTTTCACCAACCCACCTTTTCCCCCCCGTTCGCTTGATTGCACACACGCGACGTTGCCAATCAAGCTTCGCCATCACGTGCATTGTTGCGGGGCCCCTCTCGCTTTCGTTTTAAACAGCCACGCTTCCCTCGCCCCTCCCGCTTCCAATATATATATATACATCGCTGTTTTAGTATCACTTTATTCCGAAAAAAATCCGAACCCTGTATCAGCGCGCCATCAGATAGGCTCCTTCGCTATGCGGCGCTGCCGATGGCGTGAATGCTCAGCGGAATGAATTGGATTTAGCAGATTTCCATTAGGGATGGCGCTTGGCTCGGCGCCTATCTACCTTGCGAACGCGGCCGCGCTCCGGGTATTATTGTAGGAAGCTGGAAAACACGCCCATAATAATTTCGTTAAGTCATGCATGTAATTACTCGGCCCGTAATAAAGCCGTCAGAGGCGGAGCGGCGGGGGCGGGGACGGGGTAGCGGGGGCGGGGCGGGGGTGCAACGGCTCGCCCGCGGATTACCCTGCGATTGGGGCGCCGCGCAGCGCCGCGAATATGAAGCTGCCCGCGCGGCGCGCCGCCCGGGCTGCACGGGAAGTCCAGATGGACCAGCAGCGGAGGGGGAGAGCGGTTGAACTGAGCTGTCCGCACGGGGAGTTAACCAGGTTAGCGGGCTTCCTGCCGGACGAAAACAAAAATCTCTCGACTTCAAGAAACGTAAAAAAGAGTTTATAATAATTAATCTTCTCTCGGTGTTATAGGAAGTATTTGGAGTATACGTCAGATGTCTTGAAGAGATCTGAACTAGCTATTTAAGTTAACATTTTAGATATTTAAAGCATTGGTTTACGAGTCTTTAACAAGTCTTTTCGTTGGTATTCTCATGTCATTCGTTGTGTTGTTTTATAGTAGTACATAGTTTGTCCATGCCTTTCAGTAACATTTCCCGAATTCTTTCGTCGAAATCAATAATTCATCTGCGAATTTAACTAGTTTCCGTTTTTTATAATAAATTATTTATAGTCTTTTTGACTTCTAATCAAAGCATCGAATGAAAACTTAAAATTTCTTCCCCGGTTGTAGTATGTACCACCTTTGGCATTCCAGTGTTATGGATTCTACTTACCTGGTCCATGATTCCCATTAATTTTCGTTTTTGTCGTTTCAATTAAATGTAAAATCATCCTCTTTCATTGTCTTCTCGAATCAAAGATTCTGTAGTAAATGGGATCTTGGTAGTCAGTACTCAAGTTTCGCCTCCCAATAAACATGTTTTCACTGCAGGTATATTACGAGAATTTTATGTAGGTATTTTTTAATATTTTGTTCTTGATATTTTTTCATTTTCCACAGAGAATTGTAGCTTTCTTACTTTCTTTTCGGCGTCAACCTCTCATAGAAAGGTAGATCATACTCAAGGAATCGAAAATGCAAACTTGGAAAGTTGGCTTGAAGGCAAGGTGACTTGAAAAAAAGAAACTTGATTGACGGAAAGATGACTTGAAACTCTTCTATCCTTAAGTTATTTAGTAGTGTTTTACATCTATTTTTCATTTTATTTCACCTTTTTCTGATTTTTCTAATAAAAATTATTCAATAAAATATTTATCGGTATAAAAATGAACAGTGGTGTTCCTCTCCTTAAATTACAAAATCTTGCCCTGTACTATTTTAAACTCCGTCTTCATTGGAGAACTCTTGTAAGTATTTTTATCCTTAATATTAAATTAATAATTCATTTTAAATAAAGAAATTAATAAAAAATAAATAAATTATTTTTTAAATTAAAACAAGACATTTAATAAACATTCCTTACTCAAATGTGATTAATGTTTGACATGCATTTCTCTACAATCCGCGAAAAAGAATGTCAATTTTAATTTCCGTTTGTTGGTTTTATTTCATAATAATTTTCATTTTTAACTTACTTTTACATTTAAAATACTACCTACAAATTGTGGTTTGAAACTGTAAAAAAATCGTTGAAAATACAAACAAAATGTTAACTTCCAAATTAAAGAAATATGGACGGCAGAATATTTAAGTGATCAGTACGTTGTCTTTTTGTAGTGCCAATTCCTATGCACCTTCGATCAACTCGCCCGGTTTTTCAATACGACGCTCGAGTACTCCAATTCTCTCCTCCCTCATCACTTCAGTTTTTGCGCCGCCCCCTCCATTCCATCACCACTGGATCACAGCGCTGTCGCGATGTCATCGGCATAACTGTCCTTCCCCGCAACCCCCCAACCATCCCGACACTCTACCGCCACCGCGACCCCGACATCCTCGCCGTCTCCGGCACCCCCCTCCCCCACCGCTCCCCTCGCTTTCTCCGCCACCCCCGCCACCGGCAGTCGTCACCCGCCGTGCAGCCCCGGCGCGACCCGCCCCCGGTGTTCAGTTGACCCTATTGATTTATTTACAGTGCCGGGTGACCGGGGGCGGCCCGAGGGGCGACTGGGAGCGCGCTCCGCGGGGCGGGGCGGGGGCGGCGACGAGATCCGCGGTGCAGATGTTGCGGCGGCGATGGAGGCGGTGATGGGTGGCGGCCGGAGAGGCGCGGGGAGGGAGGCCTTATCGATTCTCAATACCGCCTCCAGTCGAAGACAAGGTTCGGAGCGGCTCGGCGAATGGAACCGGGTGCTCCCGCGGCGGAATGGCGGGCAGGGAGAGGGTGTCGGAGAAGGAGAGGGTGTGGGTGTGTGAGGGAGGGAGGGAGAGAGTGTGAGAGACAGGGAGGGTGTGAGTGTGTGTGAGAGTGTGAGAGACAGGAGAGGATATGAGAGAGGGAGAGTGTGAGAGAGGGGGAGGGTGTGGGAGAGGGAAAGGGTGTGGGAGAGGGAGAGGATGTGGGAGAGGGTGTGAGAGAGGGAGAGGGTGTGAGAATGAGAGAGGGTATGAGAGAGGGAGATGTGGGAGAGAGACAGGGTGTGGGAGAGTGTGAAAGAGGGACAGAGTGTGAGGGTTGGAGAGGGTGTGAGCGACGGCGAGGGTGTGAGCGACAGAGAGGATGTGACGGAGAGGGTGTGAGAACGAGAGTGTGTGAGGGAGGGAGGAAATGAGAGTGGGAGAGGGTGTGAGGAAGGGAGAGGATGAGAGAGAGGGAGAGGGTCTGGGAGAGGGGGCGACGCACGCTGGCGAACGCTGGCCCTTGCCCGTCGCCCGACGCTTGGCCCGTGTGAGTGCAGTGCACCTTCTCGTCCACGCGATGCAGACTTGCTTTGCACTCCCAGTTGGGAACTGATAGTTTGGTATGAGCGATTCGTAGCTGGTGAACTGTTCGCCCGACACTCAGAGATCATGTTCCATTTCGTTTTTTTCTTTTCTTATAACAATTGTCCTCCTTCTTCTTCGTCTTCTTCTTCTCTTCAAGGGTTAGGCGGTTGCCTGTTCCGTCTTCACTCATCAAACCATTTCTACGTGGTCTTCCTACACACCTTGTTTCTGTTAGGTTGTACTGTAACACTTGTTTAGGTAGCCTGTTATGCTCCATTATTTCTAAATAGTTTTTTTCAGTCTTGTTTATGTATTTGTATGGAATCATTTAAGCTAAATATGTTTCATTATTTTCTTATATCTTCATTTCTCTGCTTATCTAGCAAAGTACAACCTTTTACTCTCCTAAAAAAATTCTTCTCCGTAGCTTCAATATTTAATTTTTCTGTTTTAGAGAGAATCCAATTTTCCCTCCCATACAGGACTACTGGAATTGCCATTTACAATTGTCCTATGCAACTATTTATATATTTCTTCTTGTTTTGACGCAATAATGTTACGAAGTAATGAATCCAGTTGGAGTTAAAAGCACATAATTATAGACACTTCCTTTACTTCGCAACAAATTCTTCATAGATTTCAACGTTTTACTTTGATGATAATTTTGGCTGTTAGAGTTTTCCATGCATGATATTCTTCGATTTACGAACCCCAGAAGGTAAAATGTCTGTGCGAGACTCCGAGAGTAGGTTCAATTACGTTTACTCCATGCAAATGCGACGCACTATTTTTCGTGCGGCTGACACGACCATAGTTTTGTGTGATAGATTTAAATGCCTGCTAATTTGATGTGCGACACTACAAAACTCGGAGATCAGTTTGGCCAGAGAATGGCCAAAGACCGTTGATGTTACAAGGGCGTAAAATTCCTAGAAGCCGATCCTGCTGGCAACGCTAAAAGAACAGATCGAGAATTATGTCAGTCACAAGGCCTATGAACATTAAGTTATCGCACATTAATTCGTAACTAATTTCACATTCTGATGAATCTTAAGAAACCATTTTGACCTCATAAATTTCAAAATTTTGTATCAGACACTTTTCTTAGCAAATATGTAAGTGAATTTAGAATCATTCTGAATACCCGTAACTCCTCTATCATTTCTTAGTACTCTCTTCTTGGAATTTTACCAAGAAGAAGCGTATTAAAAATTGCTAAAGACCTTTTTCAAATAGGAAGGCCTACGACACTAAGCCATTTTCCAGAAATCATTAAATTTTCAACTGATTTTAAAAACACTGAGGTTGAAATTCATGTTAATTATTAAGAATTGTACAATAAATAGCTGATCTCTATTTAATTTAATAGATTATGATTAAGTAGTAAAGGAGTTGCTTTAGTAATTTAAATTTGACTCGTTCAACATATTCTTCACTCCAAAATATTTCAACTCTTGCGCATCTTGATCTTCATATTGTAATATACAAAATATTACAAGGAAACAAACACCGCGCTATACTCTGGACGGTGCGAAGCGGTTACTAGGTGACGAATATTTGTTTACATGCATGACGTAAGAAGGAACTGATTGTTGGTTTCCGGCGTAAGATATAAACTCTTTTACACAAAAAAAGCATGGAACATAAATAAGCAGGTTATGTAGTGGTCAGAAATGGACGACAGACATTATCAATCGGAATGCGAGATGCTTTTGAAGCGCGGATGGTTTTGGCGTCTATTGAAAGCACAGCGGTTTTTTTTTGTTTGGTAGAAAAAGAATTTTGTTTAGAAGCTCTCTTGGCTCTGACCTTTCGAAGGAGAAGCATCGTTGTGGTAGCCGCGCGAAGGTTGTCTGATTGATTTAAGTGGGACATCGCCGTGTTATGTGTAATAGGGAGCATAGAATTTGGAACATTAGTTGAACGTTGATTAATTATTTTAATTCCGGACTTGACAAAGAGGTTAAAAGACATAAGCAGAAATTTACGTGAAACGGAACAGTTCGTGGCTAGGAGTCCTCCCGTGACGCAGACAGCGTTATAGATGATAGGCCTAACAGCTGAGAACTCGAAATTTTTGTAAGGGATTCAATTCAAACATCAAGAGAGAAGCAGATGACTTCGGCGACGACCGGCGTGAAGATGGATTTTCGGCGCGGAAGCCAAGGATGATATGAACAGCGTAGCCTCATTTAACAACGCCAAGAGAATTCGGTACCGTCATTTAACTAAATGCTAGCAATTGCATGCAATCAATAGAATTTATATTGTTAAAAAATTCAAATTATTTCAATAAATGAAATTATTGCTGTGCCAAATCTATACGCAATTCTTCGTAATAGTAGAAATACTTTTAGGCTTCACGCTTCTCTGTACAGAGGGCAACCCGGTGACAACCAGCCTGCAGGTAAGCGTGGTGTCATCGTATCGAACCCAAAACTGAGTTAGCAAAATTAAAGTAAATAATTCATTATTATCACAATATAGTATGTTATCTTCGTTTCAGGAAAGATACGTGAAATATAATTACGTAAATTCTCAACTGTATAAACGAAACCGTTTTTAATTTCGGGGTTTTTATATTGCACAATGGTGTACTACTGGAAGCATCGTAAAAGACAAGTCAGGATTAGTTAGCTTGATTTCCATATAAATAATACAAATCTTCAACTTTAAAAACGAGTAAGATTGTAATAATAATGTCTTAGATTTTAAAATCTTTCACCTCATAAAGTAAATAATATTCAATTTCTGAACTCTCCATGATTCGATTTTGCTGAGTCCTTCAATTAAAAATACTGTTACCAAATCGCAGAAATCACCGCAATAGGCAATTGAGAGTTCAGTAATGCACTGCAATGAATCAATAAAAAATCCTGAATATGCGTAAGCAGGTTAGATGAATTCAAACTTGTTGCAAACATTATTTTTAATATTCATACCACATTTGACGAAATCAAATACAATAAAAATTATTTGTTTTGTAAATTACATTGCTGTAAATAATTGTAAGGCAAAATTAAAGCTACTGTTTACTAGTATAAAATAACTAAACATTTATTAATTGGGGTAAGTCATATACATTATAATCTAAATGGCAAAATAATTACAATTGGAAATTCCTCTCACAACTGGAATATCAACGCTTAAACAATTAAAGGCAGATCAATCAGTAACATTAAATCATTCACAAAACATAAAGTAAAGCCTCACTTCAATTCCAGCTAGAAGTACGAACAGATAAGCGTTCATTTTGTCGTCTTTCGCTCACAACTCAACATTCCTTTTTTTCCTCTAGTACGTCAAGCGGCCGCTTGGCGCGCTCGAGTGCCCTCGACCGGAGGACTCGCACGGCTCTCTAGAAGACCCGTTCGCGAGGACCGGGTCGCGCGGCGCCGGCGACATCTTCCGGCACAAGCAGTTTATTATTTCTAGAGCGCCGCCGAGGTCCGGCTCTTCTCAAACTAAACCAATTACCGGGAACTTTTTAATCTTCACTGCATCAATGTGAAAGTCGCTAATGAAGGTAAACGCGCGCGCCGGACCGAAGTCGGAGATAATTCTGATTGGAGGGCGCTTCTCCGCGCTCGTCTCTCCACCGGCCGCTTCCCCTCTTCCGATATTTTCTCGGTGCTCTCTCTCCCACGTCGGACCCTCGTAACCCCAATAATATCGACCGTTTTAATCGCCCCTTATGTGCAGCAGTGATTTATTTTTTTCAACGCTACGTGAAGTAGTTGGTTGATAGTTTGATTCGTTACTAATTAAATGAAGAAGACAGAGATCACGATGCCAGTTTTTACGAATGCAATTCAAATTATTTTGAATAATCGACATCTTATCAATATCGCTGGAGTATTTAAGATTACATCTCTTTGTACTTCTTTCTTTTTACTGCTTTTTTACTCCTTACTTCTTTCTTTTCATTTCTTGTAATAGCTTTTTTATTTTATTTATTAAGATCTCTTACTTCTTTAGTTTTTGAAATTGTTTTCAACTCTTTCGCTCTTTTTACGTCTTTTACATTTGACTCCGAAAAATTAATTAGATTATTATTCGCTTTTATACCCTGAAGAGCAACTTTGTCTTGGACTAATTCTGAGAAGTACGATAGAAACACAAAAGATATAACGTCTATCCAACAAGCGCAATTTATTTTAAAATATATGACACTTCAAGTCGAAATGTATTCATTTATTCTTCGTGTCTTTATTTATTGATGCTCCGAGGCTTAGCAATTATTGGCAAGCAGGTTATTGGTCGCTTCCCCTCGCACCATTCTTCGTATTGAATTATTTGTCCGGCGAAGCAACCCGCTTAATCATTAACCTTGTGTGTGCAGACGAGGCCCCGCCACACCTCGCCACAATGCAGCGGGGCTCCCCGAAAGCCCCTTAGGTGCCGCGGAGGCGCCCCGGGGCTCGTAGCTCCAGCGCCCACCCGCCCACTCGCCCGCCGACCTTCCCCAATTGGATCGCTCTCTCCTTTGTCCGCCGCCCCGCCCCCTCGCCCCTCGTGGCCTCCGCGGCCGCGCGCGCCCCGCCGCCACTTCATCGCTTGCCTCGGACACGCCCCCCCCCCGCCGCCGTTCCCACCTGCGATCGCCGCCGCTGGCCTCCACCTGGAGACTCCTCGCACAGAAGCCGCCTCACGCGGCGCGCTGGTTGGCAATGTCACGGCCGACTGTAATCACTAGACATCGGATGTATAGGAAAATGCCTATTTTATTGTAATGAAAATATTTAAAGGCAATTAATATATGTATATGAATTATGGAAAACTAAACATTCTGACGAATTTTTATTTTAGCTCTTTTTAGGTACTTTATTACGTAAGTGCCTTTTTAGACATATTTTTCTTTTTAAATATTTTTTTATTTATGTATATTTCTTTCTTGTCTTCAGTTTCAAATATAAGTTTAAATAATTTTCAGTTTTACTAACCTCATTAATTGTCTACTGATAACGAATCTTCATTTTTTGTCTTGACAAGCTATCATTTGGGTTTGCACATCACATTCAATATTTGTAGCCGAAAAGCTTCAGATCGCATTTCTTTGCACAAACACACAGACAAGCGGTGGGTTCCGGGCACTTAGTTTAGCGGTAGACGTTTTGGTGAGCGCTGATCATAGATTTGGGACGTAAAGCACGCATGTATCAGAGGGCAAGGCGATGATCCCTACTTCCGATATTGAAATCTTTCTTCGCCAAATGTTCTTCTGAGAAGTGCTCAGTGTAGGCCTAGCATTAGGACCTATATGTCTGTCGGGCGTCAGGTGCGTCTTCATTTTGCCCTCAATTGTCCTTTCTTATGCACCATGCATCTTATTATCACAATTCATTCGAAGATTCCACCACTCTCAGACTTCTTCACCTACATAAGAACCATTACAGGCGATATCCTCAACGCTTTCAACGGAAAATGTACACTAGTAACTTCAATGTTTTCCTTTCTCTACTGTGACTTTGTTTATATTTGCTGTTTGTCTCATTCAAATTGCTTCATTCACATTGCTTTACCACACAGTTCACGTCTCACTCAACGTCTAATCTCCGCGTTCGCACACATCACTATCTATTCTATTTGTGCATGCGCAATATGTAATAGGTTAAATCAAATTCCTCTTTTTCGCAGAGATCGAATTTTAATGAATTTTATTACCGAAGACAGAAATTATATGTCTTAGTATTGGTGAGAAGTTACTAACATTAAGGGGCACTTTACCAAATTTAATCAATTTTATATCAATTTTACACAGCTGTGCAAACTTAAAAAGTCACGCCTCCAAAAAGGTGTGATTTGTCTTAACCACTTATTCATTGCTCATACACATTTATTGATCAAATCTTTTGACCCTATCACTCCACTACCGTGTATCTACACCACCATTTTTTGCAGGTATGCGATGTATCCCTTGCTCTCAATACCTTACCATTCCTTCTAATTAATACCTTCCTTCCAGTTGTAAATCATCAAATTCATTGCAACCCTGCTGCTCTTCCCATCGTTTCTGCTCCTACGACACCATCACTTTTACATGTCCCTTTCACCTCCACCGCCAACTCCATCAACTGCCCCTTCCGCCACGTCATCACCACTTCTTACCCCCAAGAAGTTCTGTCGCCTCTTTTCCCCTCGTTCCGACGCGCCTCTCGCCCTCCTCCCCCCCCCTGTTGGACACGCCAGCGCCGTAAACTGAGCGGAGGAAATATTCAAGAGCAAAGCACTCCGAGGCTTGTTTTTACCCCCGCGCGCGGCGGGGACGAAGGAAGTCGTATTTCCCCTGCGAAGCTGCAGTCCGAATTGCATGCGTGCATTATTGAAGGGTGTCTTGCAACGCGCCGCGCCGCCTAGGCCGAGGAGCGAGGAGGTTGGGGGAGGAGAGAGAGAGGGAGGGAGGGACGGTGAGGGGGAGAGAGAGGGACAGAGAGATCGAGGGCCCAATGGAGCGTCGCCTCGGCTCACCGCATCTTTGGCTGCTCCTTCTCAGGTCTTTCTTTCAGCTATCGCTGTCATTCGTTTTCAGCGGAAACGGTGAGAAAAAAGCTACAAAAGACGAAAATGAATATAGATGTATTGTACTAATACAGAAATACCAGTGCATCAATGGTATATCGATTTTCCCTGTTACCAATATTTTCTCTTATGTTTTCATTACATCGATACAAAAATTTGTTACGATACGTGCCAAAATATTAGAATAATATTGTTTTTTTAGCAGGCGGCCAAGATATCGTTTCTTCACCTCCCCGCTATGAGTCTTACTGCTTCTTCTCAGTCCTATGTTTCCCGATCCAAGTCAGTTGATTTCCGGAGAAATGGTCACAAAAAAGCAAGTGGTAATATGACATGGTAATAAAATTTAAAATAAGTATTAGAAGAAGTAGTAGAATGGAGTAGCAGAAAAGTTTTTTAGTAAATCAAGGGGTACGACAGGGGAGCAGTTTGTACCCAACACTTTTTAATATATATTTAGACGACGCTTTTACAGTGTGAAAGACAGAATGTTCAAATACAATCTATTTGGGAAATGGGATTTATTTAAATAGTCTTTTATTTGCAGAGGATAAGGCTTTAATTGCTAGAAATGAAAATGAACTCCAGAAAAATATTCATATATTGAGTAATATCTTGGAAGATTACAACCTCAAAATCTCTATCAAAAAAGTAAAGTAATGGCTTTCCAAGGCAAATTCTCCATGAGATCAAAAATATGTATTTACAATTCAAAGTTGGAACAAGAAAGACATTTCAACTATCTTGGCTGTGACTTGAACTAGGATTACGAGAACGACATTGATTTCCAACTTCATCGGATACAACAAATGTATGTCACAATGAGACGGACGTACTCAATGAAGACGAGAAGAGGGACGCAACTAAAACTGTAGAAATTGATGGCAGTACCAGTTTTACTGTAAGGAAACGAGTGATGGGTATTGACGAGAAAGAAGAGTGCTAATATACAAGCTTCCGAGATGAGATTTCTAAGAGCAGTAAAAGACTGTAGCCTCCTAGACCAGTTCAGAAACGAAAACATCCAAAAAGACCTCAACATTTTCTCTATTTTTAGACACAATAAAGGAGAAACGTTGAGCGTGGACACAAAACCCACAAAAGATGGAAGATGGTAGGTTCACAAAAATAACCTACCATTATCTACCAGCTGGAAAAAGAGATCCTGGTTGACCAAAGCAACGATGGAGGAAAGCCGGAACAGGCCTTCGGGCCTAAACCGTGAAAAGAAGAAGAGTGCAGTGATATAAATGGAAATGAGTACACTTATAGTATTCCTAAGCCAACGATGTAATAGTTTTCCCTAATACAGACATTTTACTCAATATGTCACTGTAATCAAACTCAACATCAGCGACTCTGAAATGTCAAAATCGTAGACGATGCATAGAATGTTCTAAGATTAATACTGAAAGATGGTGACCGATCAAAGAACGAAAATTTATTTGTATGCAGCACAATATCTAAACAAACACATTAATTTCATAGCATATGTATCTCTTCTAATCTACATAGTTTTTAAATCGAAAGACATAGGCATCAACTGGTGTGTACTACCTGTAAGTATTTATTTATTACGTTTTGAACTGATTTTTTAAAACATGTGGCCCAAAGCAAGCTTCGGTAACAATTTTTCCCATCTTCTGTTGGATCTAACATACGAAAAGAAAACAATTTTGTAAAGAAAGGTGTACAAAACGAAACTATAACAAAAAACTCTAAACAACATGCAAATAAAAATTATGTGGAAATAAAGTAAGTTCTAAGTAGCATGGATATCACCTAAGAACATTATCTGGGCATGAAAAGTAAAAAAAGAAAGAAAGGCATCATCTTAAGCAATAGTGTTGTGAGATGGGAGTAAAAGGGTCATAGAGAGAGAGATGAAAGTGCAGAAGAATACTAGTGAGTAACCAGATATAAAACGGGATTATTTTTTATGAGAACGTTTATTAATTTCTGTAAATTGTGGATTTGTAAAAAGTCTTTATATTTCAAAGCTTTTTTTTAAATATGAATTTTCTTCACTTTGTTGGCTCATTGAAAAATTTCTAAATTTCCTTACATGACTGAATTTTCAATTTATGGTTCAAAAGTTATTTTCTTCGATGGCTAGCAAAGAATTGTCTAAATTTAATTTCAAGCATCTTTTGTGTTTCTTTAATTTCAAAAATTGCCTACTCGTTGGTGCTATTACAGTTTTGTAATTACAGTTTTGTAATTCAGAAAATGCTTTCATCAACTGATAGAATAGGAAATATAAGATACGATGTATTTAACTGCAGTGCAGTACAACTCGGCAGTAATTTACAACACAAATGAATATCACTATAATAATAAGAAGAAGAAGAAGGAGAATAAACTTAATATTAAACACGACAGCATTTAACCACACGGTGATGCACATCACTGCATACCGTTGCACTTTACTTCACTGCACTGCACTGCACTGCATTACACTACACTGGCTTGCACTCCACTGTCCCACGTTTCAACGCCTTCGACGTCATTCATACCACTTAACAGAACTGCACTTCACAAGTTAAGTATAAACTTATTATGAGTAAGATTCTAAAGTTGCGTATTGTATTGGTACTGAACTAACACTCACATAAACGTATTTGTAAGACTACGAACGCTACAAGGAATAGTTTTGAAAATTGATGCCGGCAAACTATTCCAATGTCCTACATACTCCTATATTGACAAATCACACCTTCCCTGTTTTTCGTCCCAATTTTATCATTATGGTCCTCTCTTCCAAAATATTTTAGATTTTCTAGTCTACTATGATTCTCCTACCAATGTGGTAGGCATACAAATGATTTATATAACGCGGAAAGGCTCGCTTTCCCTCTTGTTTCTAGCTTTTCAAGCAGTAATTTACAATACCCTCAAAAAGAACATTCACTGGAAGAAAAAGAACAATTATGAACGAAATAAATATGCGAAATAAGGGACAGATTACTCGATATAATCAGTTGCAACGTATTTCACAGGCCTTAGTTTACGTAAAAAAAACAATCACCAGTATCCATTCTGTTGTTCATGAGTATTAATCCGTAAATGAAGATTTGAGTTACTGTGTAGGGTATGTGTTTATGTATTTTAATTTTTTGTAAATGCTCAATTTTGGAATTTGAAATTTATATAAACCAAATATTTCGTGGCTGGTAATCTCGAATCTTTAATATTTTGAAAAAGATTCTATAAAATTTGGAGGTACTTTACATGAAGCCCCCCGGACATTTTAAACATTTTCTCAAAAACGTTTCCAATTTCTTTCTTTAAATATCTTGTAAGATTAGACTAAAATACACTTATTAGGGTGGCATAGGTACTAATTCATTGGTTAACTCTGATTTTTTGAAAATTTTAGTAGTTTTCGCGAAATATTGAGTGCAATATGTGCAATTTTAAAAAATAACAAAAACATTTTCTCAAAAACGGCGCCAAATATTTTCTTTAAATTTTTTGGTAGGGATAGTACCTAATGTACTCTATGAGATGACATTAACGCCATATATTGCTCTCTTACAAAAACGAATTTTTTTTACTTGTCTCTCACATAGTTAAGATTTACATTAGTGGCAATTTGTTCACGTTACTGTAGTTATGAGTACATGTGCTTTAAATAACGTCAAGTTAAATAAAGTTAAGTTCTCGAGAACTTAAACTTTTTCTATGAAAACTAGAAAACTAGCCAAAAATTCCGCATTTTCAGAAACGCTCAAACGCAATTTTCTCATAAATGGCTCCAATTTGTTTCCTGAAACTTGTTAAACCTATAATGCTAATTGCACTCTTTAATACGTAAAGTATATTTTGGAGTATTTTTTGTTTTTTTCAAAAATTACACAAATGTAATTTTTTGAACAATCTCTCACACCGTTAATATGTACATTCTCAGCAATTGGTAAACACTATTGTATTTTTACTTTAAAGTGCTTTAAATGACTTATGATGATGTCTTTCGAAAACTCAAAACTTTTGTGTGAAAAAGAACTAAAAAACTACTTCTAATTTTCCAGCGAAAATTGCCAAGTTTTTCTGTCCTGTAATATTCTTAAAATAATATTTCCGTTCTAATATTAGAAAACCGAAAATTTAATACAATGTCAAAATAATGTAGTTTGGGCGGCGATAGATGGCAGCTGGCAAGAATATGTGGCACGTCCGAATAGCTATCCGAGACCCAGAAAATAGAAAACTAATACGGGAAAGTCTGTGCCATTCTGTAGCACCACTAGTTTCTACTGTCGAATTGTGCATAGCCCCTGCGCCGACTGCCCGTGCTGCGCTACAGCCTTCCCCTTTGCCCCCGGCGCTCTGCCAATAGTCCATTTGCTCTAGCGCTGCTGCGTCTTTGCGCGCCGCGGGCTCTTCTGCCGCCCCGTGCCCGCGCTGCTCTCGCGCTGCCTCGCCCAGCCGGCGCCGCTGCTCACCCCATGCGCTCCCCGCCCCGCCGCCCGCGCTCCGTGCTCCGACGCCCTTACAGGCCTGCGCTAGGAAAACCCGGCAGACGGTGTTCTGCCCTTCATCTCCCTTTTTCCCCTCCCTCACCCTCCCACTGTCTCTCCCTCTCTCACTCTGTCCTTGCCTGTCTCTGTCACTCTCTGTTCCTCTCATTCACATTTAATTGCAGATTCTGCACATTTCTGAGCAGCTGAGATAATGTCCGGAAGCGCCGGGCCAGCAAAAATGTAATAGAATGTTTGGGAAAGTTTCATTCTGTAGATGACGGCGTGAGAAACGTTTCTTTGATGCCTTATTTTAGTTTTTCAAGGCTATAGAACGCCTCATTTAGGAGTTATTTAACAATATATATTCAAAATCCTACCGAATGTGTTGCAGGTTGTATTTGTCGTAAATATTTAGTTTTGTTCCACAGCTCCATGTAGTGGAGTTACAACAGATTTAACAGCACATAAACCTTCTCGGTGAAAAAACATGTAGAAGTGCTGACTTTCATGGAGATTGGTCTCACGATGTCGGAATTTAGCTCATATATATTCCAACACCATTTTAATATAGAGAGATTATTCGCCATCCGCAGTCCACATCTCACCGACTAACCATACGGCCACTTCCGCTCGCTCACTCACCACCACATTCCCCTTACACCACCGAACATCCATCCGTTCTACGTCACTCCAACGCCCTTACATAGCCTTGCATCATCCGCCATTCACAACCCATCTCCTACAGACTAACCACAGCCGCTCATCAAGCAGCGCCCAACATCCCACACTGAACAATCGCCCTGCTTCCCACCAGGTGCCCCTTCATCACTCGACTTTCATACCCCTTTCTCTTTTTTATGTCTCTCTTTTTCTCGCCTTTCGTTCCATTTCCTTTGTCTCTCTCTTTCGCACTCTTTTTCTCTCGCTCTTTCGGTCCCTCTTCCGCACTCTCTCCCCTTATCTATCATTCCCTACGTGACTGTCACCTTCCCTTCCTCCGGTGCCCTCCCCTCGTCAGGCACCAGCTTCTTCTGTCTGCCCTCCTCGGCTCGTTACCACTACACACCCTCCTCTCGGGGGCAGCTCCGGCTCGCTGTTTTCCATCTCCGCCCTTCATTGCCCACCCTCCGTCGTCCCTTCCACTGCCTCTCACCCGCCTCCTCCGTTTGCGCTCCACGCCTCATTCACCACCGCCCACTCTTCACCGCCGCCCTGCTCGGCCTCCGAGCACTGCTCTCTCTGTCCACGTCCGCTCCATTCGTTCTATATCGTCCGTCTTTTCATCCCATCTTTCCACACCGACGCCCATGCCTGTCACACGATTTGAACTCCCTATGCTTTTGCTCTGCATCACATTCTTTCTGTCATTCTTCCTTCCCAATTCCGAACCTTTGGTTTTCACAATCACGTGAGACAGTCTTCAAGAAAATACAGTTTTTCTGCGGTGCTATCTGTTCTCTCGCCATTACTCGTGCACATACTCCCGTCTACCGCCTAGCAACAGGCACAATCTTTTTTAAACTCCTTTCACTGCAAGTGGAGAGCACCGCATACCGCCGTTCACTTCCTATTCCCTTAATACACCGATCCTCCGTCGTCCATCCCTTGTTCCCTCTTTCTATTTCACACCTCTCACCCTTCATAGCCAGGCCTCGGCTGTTTCTTCCACCACCCTCCAGTGGTACGTCGCACCACCTATTATCCTCCAACGTCTGCCTTCTTTCCCATCTTTCATTTCCCAGCGCCCGTTCGCTGGCGCACCGCCACATTATCCCAACCTTTATCCTCATCCCCCCCGCTGCGTCTCGCCCTTTTCCACCTCTCGCCCTTCATTTCCCACCTTACGCCATCCCCTCCGTCGCAACGCATCGCCTGCCTCCTTTCGTTTGCCATCTCTCGGTATTCATCACACGCTCCCCGCAGTACCCACCCGTCAGCCTCCGCTTCCATCCCCCAAACCCCGCGTCCTTCAGTTCCCCCTACATTTCACCGTCCGCCTTCTACTGTCCTGTCCGTCATAGATCTGCCGCCTTCTGCCTCCCATCGTCGCCCCATGTCGTCCGTCTTTCGTCAGTTCCTTTTCTTTCTCATCTATATTTTTCCGTATTCCCCTGATTCCCACAATACCCCACCCATCAGCATTCGCCGCCTACCTTTGCTTCCCACCTCCCGCTGTTCGTCTACCGCTCTTCGCCAGTCCTTCAACCGCCTTACGTTGTTCGTCTCCCGTCGGTTTCGTTTGTTTCCAATCTTTCTTCACCCGCATTCCACCGCTTCCCACAATATTCCACCCCTCCTCCTCTACCGTCCACCTCTGTTTCTCACCTCTCGCCCTTCATCGCCAGCCCTCCACTATCCCTTCTGTCACCCTGCGTCATTCGCCTTCCGCCGGCTCCTTTTCTTCCCCATCTCTATTCACCGCTTTCCTCCGCCTCCCACAATATCCCATCCGCCACTTTTCTCCACCTCTCTATTTCCCACCTCTCGTTCTTCATCTCCCTCCCTCTGCCATCTCTTGCATCGCCTTCCGTTGGTATCTCGTCGGTTCCTTTCTTCCCCATCTCTATTTACTCGCGCTCCATCGCTTCCCACAATATCCCACCAGCCAGCTTCTCCGCCTCACTCTTCCACCTCTCGCCCTTCATCACCCTCCGCCATCCCTTCCATCGCCTTACGTCGTTCTCCCCCGCCGGTTCCTTTTCCCCATCTCTATTCCCCGCTTTCCTCCGCTTCCCACAATATCCCACCCGCCACTCTTCTCCGCCGCCCTCCGTTTCCCACCTCTCGTCCTTCGTCACCTGCTCCTCAACCATCCCTTCCATCGCCTTACGTCATTCATCTCCCTCCGGTTCCTTCCCCCTCCCCCATATCCATTCCCCCGCTTTTCCCCCGCTTCCCACAATACCCCTCCCGTCTCCCTGTTCCTCACCTCCCGCCCTCCGTCGCCCTGCGTCGCCCGCCGCCGCCGGGTCGCGGCGGCCGGGCCCGCGCTCCCGCTCGCACGCGTTCCCCTGCGCCGCAGTAACGTAGATTCATAGCACTCCTGAGGGGCGCTGCCGCCGCCGCCGCGCCGTCGGATGAAAGTGGGAGCTGCGAGGTGGCGGCGCGCGGGCGGCGCGGGGAAGCGGGGGCGGCGCTCGCCAACGAGCCCGGCCGGGCGCCGCCACCGCCACCGCCGCCGCCGAGGAGGAGGAAAAGTAGCGAACATTTGCAGAAAAGAAAAATTTTAGCCTTCTTCTTGCTTTCAGTCGACTCCAATTTTCCATGAATTGGGTAATAGAGCCCGGGTAGGAATTGTGTGTTTGGTGCCTCTCTCCTAGCGTGTAGAGAAGGGAATAAAGCACGTTAAAAAAGTTTACCCTCCCTTTCTTTTTCTCGCTCGCCGTCCTTGTCTCTCTGTCATTCTTCCCTTCTTTGTTCCGCCTCTTCTTTCGCGCCGCGGCTTTTCTCACCGACGGCGGCGCAGCGGGGGAGGGACGAGGAGACTCGAGGACCGCCGGCGGGGGGGGGGAGGGGAGACGGCGAGAGCGGGCGGGCGGGCGGTTTGAGGAAACAAGAGAATATTACTGCGCATTCCCTTTCGGCTCCATCAAGAAAACCTTTTAATTCCGGGGCGACTGGAGCGCCTCAGTGGCGCCGCTGGGTGGTGGCGAGGGGAACTAGGAGGGGGTAGGAGGGGGGAGGAAGCCGCTGCGAAGCGTAGCCCTCTGCGTGAGTTATGCTCCAGTCGACCAGCGGGGATATTGGCCGCACGATGGCTACATCCCCGCGCCCTCCCCGCCCCCCACCAGTGCCTCCGCCGCTAGTGAAGGGGAACGCGTAGACGAGGATATAAAACTCGCGGCCGCCGACAAACAATCGAATAATTTTCCAATTGATGTGGAAATGCGTTGACTACTTCTCGGGCGAGAACGCCGATTTATGCCGTTTCGATGAAGACGCGCCCAGCGAAGGGATGGACCAAGAGCAGGGGGGGAGTGCAACTAGGGGCGGGGGAGACCACGGGGAGAGGTTGAGTGGACATCCCGCACATGCGTTGTTCCACTATATTATCCTCCCGCGATGTCCAAGCGAAAAGACGCGAGCGGCAAATTCTGTAGTATGCTGTCACATAGACCTCGGGGGATTCAAACCCGAACTATCCACATATAAAGAGTTCTGAGTTAAACGATGGGCGATACATGCCAACCGCAACTGATACTGGATCAAAATAGAAAAACAACATAACCGTCAGTTTTTATGTGCTAGTGGCAGAATAATTTTACAAAACATTTTTATTATAGAAAAATACGGCACGATTTACTGCGTTTCTGAAACTGTTCAAAACAGTAAAATGTTATGATTTTTAATATTTATTGAAGTCGATTTATGCATTAATTATAATGAAACTGTTATTACTTTAGTATTAAACTGAAATATTGTCCTATTTTGGTTTCTAATTTACTATAATTCAATGTTACAGGAGCATCTTTTGGCTACCGCATTTATGAGCAATTATTCATAAATACTGCTAAAAATGAAACTTCTAATCTATTGATGTACGTATTTACATCGTATTTGTGTATTAATAATTTTTATAAGCTCTTTTAGTAAGTACAGAACTTGCTAGCCCTCTAGAAAAATATTTTTTTACATATTATTTTAGTACGTGTTTACGCTGCTTACTGTCATGATCAGTTATCTCCATTTTCATCGAATCTCGTTACTTTCTTTTTCTCATCCCTATTCTAGTGTTTCTTCTTCTCCGTCACCTTATTTTCTCCGTATTCTTCGTCTCTAAACTCCGCGTATCCCTCCTCTCCGACTTATCAACATTTTCTAGTTCATTTTCATCCGAAAATTTAGAAGTCAGGAGTGATGATGAGATGACGATAACGAAGATGAGAATGCGGTGACTATATGCGGGGAATGGATGGAAGAGAATTGAAAGGTGTCAGGAATGGATTGATAGAGCTCTACCATGTCACAGTAACGAAGAACACATCCATCGCCGAGGCAGGGCTCGAACATGCAACCCTCCGAGAAGAAACCTTATGTCACCACATTAACAATCTCAGGTACCCAAGCTACACGTTTCTAATTATTAATGAAAAAAATTAATAGTATTTTGATTTTACTAATAAACATAAAACCAAGAAGATTTATAATAATTATAACTGTTTTTAATGTAACTCTAAACAATATTATGATAAAATTTCAGTTAAAATATGTCAAAACGCTTTATTGAAACTTTTTATTACCTACTCCCTCTCCCTTGTACGAATGTCGTAAGAACAAGAAACGTCATATGGCCCGTGAATATTTTTTGAAGACCACGTTGCAAGGCGAACGTTCCAGAGTTTGTACCCCATCTCACTCTCACCCTCATCTCCACACCGTTCCCGCTTCCCGGACACTCCCTTCCCCTCACACATCCCCGCTCCACCACATTCCTGCCCTTCCTGCTTCTCCCGACCCGCCAGTCATTCCCGCCTTCAATGCCACGCACCCCTTCGCTCTCTCACTTACAACGCAGCAGTCTCCGCCACGTTCCGCCACTCCCCGCTGTCCACGCCATTGCCGCTCCCTCCCACTCACTCATTTCCTAGTCCACTCCATCCCACGCCATCGCCGCCCCGTCCCCCACTAGCCTGTCGCCGCCTCTGCCGCCCCACTTTCTCTCTCCTTCGTCATCTCTCATCTTCGTCATATCCCGCTGGCCCCTTCCCGCTCTTTCCTTCCTCCCTACCGTTCCCGCTTTCCACGTTCCACCCTCCCACTGACTCATTCTCGAGTCCACCCTATCCCCCAGCCACACACCACCTCTGCACCTCTCTTCGCACTCCCACAATTGACGCCATGTCCCGCCCACCCCTTCGCTCCTCTCCGCCGTCATCTCTTTCCAAGGCCATGGCTCCCATTCACTCATCCCCAAATCCACCTCATCCCCACCGTCCCGCTCCCTAGTTGTCCCCACCTCTTCCAGCCCCCTTCGCGCTTCCTCCATCGACCCCGTGTGCTCTTTCCCCCCCCTTCCAACTTCCTTCCACGGCCTGCCATCACCGGTTTTCTCGCCCCTTCCTCCCACTCCCCCCATGACCAAATTCACTCTATCCCCACCGCGACGACCCCAGTCGTCCTTGCCTCTGCCAACCCCCGAGCGTGCTACCACCCTCGACGCCATGTCCCTCTCGCCCCTTCGCTCCTCTCCGCCATCATCTCTTTTCACGTCCCCTCCTCCTACTCACTCATCCCCGAATCCACCACATTCCCCCTTCTACCCGCTTTCCTAGGCATCCCCACCCCTTCTGACCCCCTTCGCACTTCCATCGACGGCATGTGCCCTTCCCACCCTTTCTCCCCACTTCCTCCGCTCCCTGCCGTCACCGCTTTCCACGCCCCTTCCTCCCATTCCCTCATCCCCAAGTCCACCCAATCTCCACCGCCCCGTCCCACAGTCGTCCCCGCCTTCTGCCCATCCCCAGTGCGTGCTCCCACCATCGACGCCATGTCCCGCCCGCCCCATTCCGTCTCTTCCCAACCGTTGCCCTCCTCCCGACCGCCCCGCCCCCGCCGCGCGCGCTCCCCCAGCCGAGAGACGGCGCTCAAACTGTTCCCTGCAGGCGGCGCCCGGCGCGCGGAGGCAGTAATAAGGTCATCATAACTCAGAAATATTGGGTCTGGACTTTTAAAAGGAGGAAGACACGCGCGTAAGCCAGACGTATGTGCAGGGAATCGAATTTCCCTTCAGGGAGTGATTCGTGCTCGGGAGGCGAGCGAGCTGCGACCCGCCTGCGCGTTGGCCCCCTCCCCGCCCACACACACACGCGCGAACACACACAATCTCCTCCCACCCACCCACCCAGTTAGTGACTACCGTCGGCATTCACGCTCTCCTGTTTCTATCAGCTCGTGTTCGACCTCGTCCTTCTGCATTTGTCTAGCCGTCACATTGAATACCTTTTCGTTCCTACGTATTCTTGAGAAACCATGTGTTATAATAGCAAAAAAGCTGAAATTTCGTAAACTGGTAGGTCGTTGGTTCGAATTCCCATGATAGTTGAGTTTTGGTAGTATTTGTTGGATTTTTTATTGTCCACGTATCTCCTGGGATACGCAGTTTAGGTGTCGTAATACCTCCCATTAAAATAGGGTACTTCTTTTCATTCATTCTTTTCATTCAGAATACGTCTTTAACTTGTATATGCAATTCTGCATCCGAATGACTGTTCTAGTTAAATAATTAGAGGAAACAAATGATGATATGTGGAGAAATAAACAACGACGTGAAATGGACGAATAAAGAATTTCTTCAGCATTTCGAGCACTAAATAAAATAATCTTCACAGAAGACTTTTCGTTTTCTCGTTTGTTGTTATGAAGTCTTATGTGTTGCCATGTTGTGGCTTCCATGTTAGTTGAGTACTATGTACTTAAATTTTATTTAAAAAAGTCAATTACATTTATTCTAGAAATGATAGATATCGTGGAATTTGAAAGACGTATTGTCTTAATATTCAATACATAATACGACATAATATTAATCCCCTACTGCCCAATTTTTTATTTTGGTTTAAAAAATATATGTATATTGGAAAAACGTCTTGTATTGCTTCATGAAACACTAGAGTATGTTTAGAAACTTCTCTTAAAATTTTAATATTTCAAAATCGCTTTGTTACTTTGAAGTAACATTGGGCAGTTGTGTCCAGAAGTAAGTATTCCCTTGGGGAACATTTTTTGGGGGAAAATGTACATTTGTAAAAGGTAAACCTGTTTAAGTGTTAAAAATATATAGTTTAATTATTTTAAAAATACATTATTATTAAAATGGTCAAAATGTTCATCTGTGCACAAAATAAATATTATTTATTATCTTACTCGTAAAATCATTATACAAGTAACAGAATAACAACTTGTAAAATAATATATTTTGTGTGAAAGATTAAAGAAATTGGAGGGTGGTGTAAAGCAGAGATGAAATCCGTATTTTGAACATTTTACTTTTGGGAATAGGTTTCTTGCAGTTACTTCTTTCTTTAGGAAATTGCGGCTAGTGGCCAACTTCATTCTTCCTAACTTCTTTCTCTGGTGTGATGCGCATTGGTTCTCTTTTCGTTTTACTTTGAATTTCTTTTTCCAACAATGATGATGTTTGTCTTTCTCTTTTCTTCTGCGTCTCCTTGTTCTGTATACACTGACTTCAAATCTAGCAGGGGTAGTTCATTTCTCTTTCCTATCCCGCAAGCTTCACAATCACTTCCGTAAAGCAGCCATGGATTGACGACACTGAGATCAAAGAGATAGATAATAAACACAATTTTTGGATCTGATTTTAGTGCGTTACAATGCTATCCCGGAATCCATTAAATCAACACCGTCTACACATTTGTTGTAATACAGCACAACACTGGGGCATTCTACAGCCTGAAGAGCAGTGAGGTCACGTGACATAGGTGCCCAACGTCACTTCAAGGTAACAATTTCTATTTGAAAGCGTACTAAATATATATTAACTAATTTGTAAACATATATGAGTAAATACTTCTATCACTATTGATTGTTTTGAGAGACTAAGGACACAAATAAGCACTAAGAACGCATGTGAAAGAAAAACACTAGTCCTGCAATGGGCCATCCGGTTGCCTAGTGACTCAGTGAAATCTGGCGAAGGAAATTCGAATCTCTCACAATTCTTTTTCTAACAGATTGCTGCTGCTATATTGTTAATTTCAAGTTTAGAACGGTGTACAGTGATCTAAGCTTCATTAATGGAAAATAAAACGCGTAACATAGGTTTGTTTCTTAAAAGTAACAACGGACAGAACAGGGTTAAACAATATAATTACTATATTTGTAATAATAATTAATTATTATAATAGCATTATATAAATTTTACAAATAACACTACATCTTGGTTAATATAGTCTTCCTACATATACAATGGTAAATAATTTATCACAATTTTTTTCAGCATTTGTTCTTTGTTTGCCAATTTAAGATCTGGGTCAAGGACTGTTCACCACGAGGACGAGAAGTGTTCAGGTCGACTATGGTGAAGGGGTCATTTTCAACCAATTTTAACTATAATCAATTGATGCGAATGCCGGAGCAGTACATTGAATCAACGGGTCACAAGCCACTAATCCTTTTCTAACCTGTCCCCATTCACGTCCTAAGGGCAGGCGATAGGTTGGTTTACTCATAGCCTCTCCCTCATGGCCTCTCCCTATGATGTAGAAAGACTGAGGTCTGAAATTTCTCAAGGCATTTAAGGTCAGAAGGCAGAACTTGGAGTACCCAGATGTCAGGTCAAAATCTCCATTGGACAATAGAAAAAACGTGGTTCATTTCAGCAAGAATATCAGAATTAATCCTTTATAGAGGATCATATTTCCTACTGCATGTAGAGTCCTTATTCATTGTCTTAGACCTATCACATTTCAATACACTCGTCGACAAGAACTGTTCAATTGCTACACCTGCCCTTTAAAAACAATTTCTTTGACTATTTCGACATTCATCAGAACTTTTATCATTTCGCAACATTTCCCCGCCTAAGACCGTCACCGCCGATTGTCGACTCCCCAAACTTCTCAATTCACCAGCTCTCTTTCCTCGACACCACACTACCCCCATGTCCCTGGTATCTCCCCCACCCTGGCCCCGTCTTTCTCCGCGTCTCGTGCCACGGCGCCGTCTTCTCCGCCCATGTCACCCCTCCCCACTCCCGCCGGCGCCCGCACCGCTGCCTGATATATTATTCACCTCGCATGCCCCGTTTGAAATATGCCGCCCGCGGAGGCGGCGGTAGCGGGGGCGGCGGCACTGCGAGCGGGCACGGAGCCCTGCCCGCCTGCTCTGGCTCCGCCACCCGCCGCCCCGGCGACGCCCTGCCACCGGCGCTGTCGCTGCCGCCGTCGCAGGCGTCGCCCCGACCTCGAACCGGCCGGCGTCGCCTCTGGCTGTACAACCCAAGCCGGGACGAGCTATACGCTCCCGACATGTAGTGTAGTGTAGTGAAAAGCATGTATGTGTACGAGTGTATAGGGTAGATCATAGGATACGACAAGGAAGAGATAAGAAATATCGCTCGCAATCCATGACCCGTTTGCTAGGATACTGCTTCGGCCTTGACATGGTATTGATATGAGAAACCACGCAAACCACTGAGCAGCCGGCCAGTAGAATTTTCTGGTTGACAGAAGCTGGATTTTACCTACCTATCGAGTGTCGAAAATTTGCTGTTGGGTCTCATACACTAGAACCTCCCGGTCACAGTCACTGCAGAGACAGCAGTGATGCAAGTCCCACATGGAATTTCGCCGATGGTTAGGTCTATTGGAAATGTGTGATTGTCAAATCTGTTTGAAGCAAGATTTCTTGGAGTTCTCCATTTTCTCTGCCTCTCATTTTGTCAACAACATTGCTCCACCTACCTAACCTAACCTAAGCCTTTTGGGTCTGATTGATTAATTGACTAGTATTTCCGGGATCGTAAACTAATAAGATCGTTAGACCCGTAAGTGTAGTGCATGTTTTAATGCGAAATGTTGCTATGGATGTCGAGATCCGGCGCCGACCTACGTCGACTTGCGGAGATTTTCCCCAACCAGGTATCTCCCACTAGCGAGGCACCGCCCTATATGGAACAAGATCCAAGCTCGGACTGGTCTCTCGACATGTATAGTAGTCAGCGTAGCACATGTTTGTTTGTTAGTAGACGGGTGAGTTTAAGACAAGGAAGAGGAAGAAAAGGTCAAGCGCGGCACGTGGCTCGTTTGTCAGGGTACTGCTCTATACTGCGATTTTTCTAAGAGCGACTCTCAAGGAAACTCAAATCCCATCTTCGCGATGGAATATGTCACGGCATTTCGCGTCTTTCTCAGTCGTTCCGCTAGATTTCGCACGATCGCGACCGTATGAAGCAGTGCTTGCGATCATGCGACTTCTACCGGCAAGACCGAGAAAAGACGCGAAATGCCGTGACATATTCCTTCGCGAAGATGGGATTTGAGTTTCCTTGAGAGTCGCTCTTAGAAAAATCGCAGTATAGCATCCATCTGGTTTTTATCGGAGAAACCACGGAAAACTACCAATCAAGACAGCTGTCCGTAACGATCCTCCTCCAGTTGCGGCTAAAATTCGACCTAGCTATTCAGCTAGTTTCGAAAATCCTGACCGTTCCGTAAACCATGTTCTCTTACTTCATGTGTTGGAAGAAATTGGTATCCATGGTACAATCGTGAAATGGATCTATAATTATTTAACTGGGAGAACGCAGAATGTGAAATATAAATCCTACGTTTCTAGAAATATGTATATCACGTCTGGAGTCCCACTAGGTTCCCACCTTGGCCCATTATTGTTTATTCTATTTGTTAACGATCTTAAGAAAACTCTTCCGTACTCCAAATTCCTACTTTTTGCTGATGACTTGAAAATTTATAAAACTATAAATTCATTACAAGACTGCTTCGATTTACAATGTGACTTAAATACATTGTTAGATTGGTGTTCGTCAAAACGTTTGAACTTGAATTATGGAAAATGTAAATCCTTGTCTTTTACTAAATCAAATAATCCAATTGTATTCAAGTATGAACTAGGAGATGCAATGTTAGAATCAGTCTCATACTTTAGAGATTTGGGAATTATATTTGATCAAAAAATGAATTTTCATCTACATATTGATGATATTATTAATAAATCAAACCAGATGTTGGGATTTGTGAGACTTATTGCATCTGAATTTAATAATGTGCAAACCATCAAAACTTTATATCTAACTCTAGTTAGACCGATATTATTATATGGCTCACAAATATGGTCTCCCTTTTACCAGAACCATATCTCTAGACTTGAGACTGTTCAGCATAAATTTTTTATTTTTGCTGCCTTTAAACTCAATATTCCATCTCCTAGATTCAGTCACAATTATTTTGAAGTCGCAACTAGATTGAATATCAGCTCATTACGCTCCCACAGGGATTATTTTGACGTACTTTTTCTGTATAATCTTATTAATCATGATATAGACTCTTCAGAATTATATTGTACAATTCCTTGGGCTAATCCAGTGCGTGATTTGCGTTCTACAGATAGCATGTTATTTAATATTCCTTTTGCGTGATCAACCTTGTACTATTATGCGCCATTAAGGAAAATGTGTAGAAGTGCAAATTGTAACCATTATTACTTATTTTGTTCACCATATCAATTTAAAAAAAACTTATAAAAACCTGTTACTAAATGATTTTCGATAATACTGTAATATAAATAATAATGTAAATGATATTTGATAATTGGGTGATTGCCTGTAACTATATGTAATAAATAAATAAATTAAATAAATAAATAACTATATTTATTTAATATTCACACTAAATATAATTTATGGTTTGGAAATTAATTATATTGTACTAAGAGTCTTTATTCTTGAATTTGTCTTTGTGATGTCTTCTCTTCCGCAAAATCCTAGCAAGTGTTATTCATTACAAATTGTATTAAACGTGTTAATAATATCAAAATTTGTAATAATTAGTTTATTTTTCTATAAACAACATACCTAAAGGGACCTTTTATAATATAGTTTTTGGAATATTGTAACTTCGTTTAAAATATAAATGTTGAAGTAAATAAATAATTTTTTTCTCCATTGCTTGCCACAGGGTAACTGCAACTAAACTCCCTACGTCATCCTTCTACGCACCACGCACGCCCATATTTCTGGCAACGACCATCCTCACGCCAGCACGAAAACCCTCCTTCTGGCAAGATTTCCGTCGCTTTCTTCTCCCCTCGACTCCCATTATCCTCCTCGCTGCTCCGCCATTCTTCTCCTTCAAAGCCGCCCCCTTCCTTCCCACCTCGCTCATCCCCACTTGGGCACAGCGCAGGGGTCTCTTCTCGCCCTGGTCAGGGAGCAACAGCAGCGGCGGTGGCGGCAGCGCAGTGTTATCCAGATTGGGGAATGCCGGACAAAAATAAAATGAAATAAAAATCAATAATTTTCAGCCAGTTCAGGGCTGGCGCTCTGCATGCTCTTCTTCAGATTGCAATTCTGATGAGAACAGTTGGAAATTGTAATTTCACAACACGACCTCTGAACTGAAATCTGTCCCATTCACTCTTCTCTCTCCTCTCCTCTCCTCCTCTCTCTATCTCTGCCTGTCCCTCTCTTCCTCTCTGTTTCTCTTCCTCTCTCTCTGACTCTGACTCCCTCGTCTCTTTTCTGTCTCCCTAACTCTCTCTGTCTCTTTCACGGTCTCTCTATCTCTCTCACTGTCTCTGTCTCTGTCTCTCACGTTCTCTGTGTCTTTCTTTCTCTCTCGTTCCCTCCCTCTTGATCCCTCCCTCCCCATTGTTCCCCTCCCTCCCTCTTGTTCTCTTTGTCTTTCTCTTTCCTTCTCTCCTCGTTTTCTCTTTTTCATTCTCTCCCCGCGAATCACTAGCACAGAAGTAATCTGGTTTGCTTGGTTGGGCTAAGTGACTAAGGCCGTTTTTGAGTCAGGAATTTGGAAAACCAAATTAGATGGAAGCTTTAGGCACCCATGCTGTTACAAATTTCTTTGGGAAACAACACAGCCCAAATCGAGGATGGACCTATAGGCAACGTTTCCAGAACCACGGCGTTAGATAACTACACAAAAACAAATTCACAACAGTTCCTAAGAAGGCCGACACATTATTTGGGAATCCCTACATTGATAGATTTTCTGCATGAACTTTTTAGCTTGATCGAAACTCTCTGAGTGAGAATTCTTCTGACTGACTGCTCTGATCTATAGTTTCGTGATTTCTTCCAAGTGCAATCGGGTTCCAAAACAACACCTGAAACAACGGTTCGTGTATCACGCACAATCTTTCCTTCCCTCAATATCTTCATCTTAAATCATTATGTGAATCCATGAGAAATACAGATCTCAAAATTTAACTAAAGTGCGACACTTTGACTTCTTACAAATTACTATTTGCCGACCTTCTACGCAATATTAAATATTTTTTCCTTGGACTTTTCTCTAAACGATAGCCGGCTACCCTTCACGTCCCGATGTGATGCTTATTCGGTCATACACTACACACCAACTTGCGGGCTTGTCTGATCTTGGGTCAGCAGAACGCGAGATCCTCCGCTACAATACATACATGAGAGACAAGGGACAAACAACCATGCAACAAGCAGCAAGCAATCATGCGCAAGGCAGAACACGCAACCTTTCGGTCTGAAGCGATGAGTTGGTACACGCTCTTAACCACTTCGGCCATCCAACTTCGGCCCCGCGCTTAAACAAAAATATGAAACGATATTATTTAAATAAGAATCACTGAGTATTTTCGTTTTCTTATTCACTTGTATCACGTAAATTTGACAGTTCTTTTTAGAACCTTCCTTTTTAGGAAAAATCGTTTTGCCCGTTTTTTGCGTCTTTCAAACCACCGTGCGTTGGTGGCGGCGGTGGCAATAGCACCACCAGCGCAGCCGAAACGTCGCAAGTTCAACATCGATCATAGAACCGCAATATTCGGGTTGTTCGGTTTTATCGAGATCGCCCGGTGTCGGGTGAGCCGAGGGGCAATGTGCATGAAGAGGAAGAAGATGAGGTGGTGGTCTCAAATGACGACGACACGATCTCCGCTGTCGGCCTGATATATTCCGATAGGAACAATGGCGTGTAATGGCTCCCCATCATGCCTTGTTCAGTATTTCATCCCAAAGGGCTTGAGGGCAGCGAAGGAAGCAAAATGGGTAATAGGAGGGGAGAATAGGTGGAAAATGGCCGAAGCAGAGGGGTTATAAGAGATGCGTGTAACCATAAATGAACAGAAAAAATACACAAAAACTTAAAATAATATATACATATATAGGTAGATTTCTTTTCTTTCTTTGTAATTTTTACGTTTCACTATACAAGCTTTGTAAACTGAAAATGTACGAGAACAGATTAATAAGTATATAATGTAAATCATATGCTTGGGAGAATATACATTTAATCGTTTCTATGTCGTGTACTTGCTATTTAAATCTTCATTTTTGTACAACTTCATTTTATTTCACTTTCCAAATTGAAATTTTTAATGTTAACACATTTTTCCGTTTACTTTAAAGAATCTGCTATAGCCAATAAAGCTATATAAGCTATAGCAGATAACTTTATAAAGTTACTTTTTCATTTATCAAACTATTTTGCCACAATTCGTCATTGGATTATCATCAAAAGCAATATCTGGAAACTACCAAACATTTTTTGAAGAATGTCCTTCTATTAAAAATATTCATGTACTATTTAATTAGTTCGCAAGAAAAATACTTTCATATTCTTGGTGGTGTTTGTAGTAAAAACAGTAAATTAGCTAATTACAATTCTGACGTTCAATTTCATAAGGTTGTTTCTGAATATAGTGCAACATTTACATACTTGTAACACTCAATATTCGGTTCTTCCGATATCTTTATAAATAATAGCGTGTAACATTTCACCAAAAATCATTAATGATTTTCATCAGAGGAAAAGGAGCCGTATGCGTCCCATGAGTACATCTTCTACTTCCGAACCAAACAACTTCGCTTCTCTTCCCCTTTAATAAGCTTTCCTCACATTAACGGAATTTCAAGCCAAAGAAACACTTCGAACTTTCCCAGAGGAAAAGAAACGGCGATTTCCGAAGCGCCGGCGGAAACGAAACGTGTGATGGCGGCGGGTAATTCCGGGTTTTAATCTCTTTCTCGGAGCTCCTGATCGCTGCCGAGGGAACGTAGGACGGCGCGCGATCAGCAAGAGAGCATCGGGGCGGGGCGGGGCGGGGCGGGGTGGGGCGGGGCGGCCGAACAGCGAACACCTAACGCCCTCGTTCCCACAAACGCTCCCTGCCCCGCCCCCTTCCACCGTCCCTTGCATCGCCTTCGCTTCTGATGACGGCGCCGCGCCGCCGCCGCCGCCGCACTGATTGTGTTCGCCGCGAACCCACTAGAGCGCGACCCCGTCGCTGCTTCGTTTAAGAAACGCCCGAGCGGCGGCGCCACCGTCGAATATCCTTCGCTCCCCCTTTTGGAATGGTCCCTAATGGCCACATAAACGCCCCAGGAATTCGGTGCTTAGGCGGTGGCGTGCTATGCCGAGCTGCACCGGTGCATAGGGCGAGCGAGCACTCAACGACCTCACGCTTTCCGACCGAGTTAATTAAATCTTTCTAGGAGGCGTCGATGCATTAAACGACGAGCCGGAGTCGGCGGAGGGTTTGAATGAGCAAGTCGATTGCATTTAGAAAACGCAGCTTCATCTCACTTAGCATAAGAAGGACTACAAGATATCGTGCTGTAACCCGAAATGACGTTCCGAAACAAGAAGGAAAAATTACTAGTTGTTTCGACGAAGGACCTGCTTCCTTTTATCGCAGTACTCGACTTCAGGACTTTCAGAAGTTTAATCTGTTGAACACAGCGAGCTCGTGAAAGTAAACAACAGAAGAACGAAGTGGCGCGATGAATAAAACAATTTTAATCCGAGGCAACGAGAGCGGACGCTAGTCTCCATCGCGTATCCATTGCCTCCAGGATACAAAATAAATGTCTGAATTATACGGAGATATGTCTGGGGGAGGAGGAAGGACTTTAGAGAGCCTGTTCTCGGCTTCTGCCTCGATCGTCTGTCTTAGGTGACCCAGCAATGTTGTCAGAAGCCCAAGTTCCGTGTTATACGATGGAAATCGTTGGACGTTCCTTTTTTAACAGCCATCAGGCTTGTAGCGTAACAAAAGTTGGGAATCTTCTACCAAAATGAAATGTAATGGGAACTACTTATAAATGAATTATGTTATTTTCCCTGTCTAAATATAAAAAAAAGAAATACAAATATTACAAGTTTAAAAAAATGACATCCCACTACTTAACAGAAAATTCTGATTAATTTCTTTAGACGTACAGTAGGCTCCCAGTCATCCGAGCCTGGTTAACCAATGTTTCTGGCTCTACTAGGTATCATTCTGGCCTTTTAAATAAAAAATATTTTCCATATTATTATTTAGAAAATTATTGAGAAAGATTAGTAAACGTATTTTTGATTAACCTTACCAGTTGTACAACGGCCGTGTATGAGTTCTCAAAATTCACTTACTTTTCGTGTTTTCTTCAGGAGCATTTTATTTATTTTTATAGTATAGAATAGTTACCGTATCAATCGGGTTGGTAAAAGATATTAAATATTACTCTGTTATCTTCAAGAAATACAATTTTACCCGAGATTTGTAGATATTAAATTCACATTATTCACATTCCGTAAGAATGATAACACGTGTATTAGTTTTTTTCACTCTTGTGTAGTGAATCGCTTTGAATTTCTCCTCGAAGTTTATCTTTGAAAATACAGGAATTTTTTCTGCGATTGTCTCTTTAGAACGCTAGACAGGTCGAAGTATTTTTGGATATGCAGTGTGCGAATGCGCATCTTTTTTAACATAACCTCTGCCAATACTGGTATGTTCAGTAAATAAAATCTGCACATCAATTTACCGGTTCTTTATTCACCACATAAATCTTACAAGTTTAAATGTTCTCTGAGTCAACATAAAGCGAAAATACTGCAAATGCTTGCGGGACGGTCTCCTCTACTGCTTGTACGCGCACTCCCTAGACGCAAGCACGACCCCCTGGTTGGATCGTCTAAGGCTACGGTCAGAGTGGATCCATTTTCGGTCGAATGCGCGTTCGGCCGAACACGGCCGTTTACAGTCGAACATATCAAACCCTCATAAGAGCGCAGGCACGGTCACACTCCATTCGAAAT
Source organism: Acheta domesticus (assembly GCA_031308135.1). Taxonomy (NCBI): domain Eukaryota; kingdom Metazoa; phylum Arthropoda; class Insecta; order Orthoptera; family Gryllidae; genus Acheta; species Acheta domesticus. Next base: position 35,766,624 of record JAHLJT010008756.1, on the reverse strand, counting down.
GTTCTGGCGAACACGGCAGAACTTCGAAGTCGGCAGACCGTTATCAAATGAATTTGATTTATTCGACCGATCTGAGCTGTCGGAGATGGATGTTGAAAAGCTGGTTTCACTTATACACGAACGAAATGCTCTGTGAAAGAAATCGGATGAAAAATATCACAACAGGGACAAAAGCAGGAGACTATGAAATGAAATTGGAGAAGAAATGGGCGAAACTAATACAAATCCTGTTATCATCATGGGACATAACTTCACATACCTTATAGTTATGAACAGTCGTACCTCTGTAGTAATGCATTTCTAAAATTCGACCTTTTTTCAATGTCTTCTCTAATTTCTCCATGTATGTAAAAAGTATTATGCGACATTCTTGTGTATTCTAAAATTTTACTGGTTTTCAGTAATTTAATATATGGTATGAAATTTACCAGTATTTTCGCGATCTGCGAAAATTAGAGTTCACCCAATAATCTTTTTGATTTTCAAGCAGAAGAAAGTGTAACAGGTATGTAAAAAAGTGTAAATGGTCATAAGTATGAATCTGAAAATGAATAGAAAAAATAAAATCAAGAAGACTATAGAAAACAAACGTTTACAGAAAAAACAATAAAAAGGTGTGCTTGTGGACTATACATGTGAATCTTAGGTTGCAAGTAAAATATGCATATGAGTCTTAGATTGCTGGCCAAAGCGCCGGCTTCTTTCGTAGGTTATTGAGGAAGGCCACAGTCGAAACCGATCAGAGTAAAGCCAATGGCAGAAAACGGAGCTTGTTAAAACACGTCGCTAGGTTGTGGACACTGCACCGAAATGCCTCTTGCAGGGGGTAAATCCAGAGCGACAGGGGACGCGCTGGCAACCACGAAGACCCGAGCCACCGGCTTCGAGTACGGCGGTATCATCCCCGCTCAAAGCGGTGGGGTGGACACCACTGCCACATGACAATAAACGACCGCCTTGCCAGGGCTACTGGCGCGGGGAAATTTAAAAAAAATAAATCTGTATGGATAGGGAACACGCCGCCGACCACAAGGACCAAGACTGCCTCCGAAGACAGTGCCATCATTTCAGTATAACAAAGGACCGCAAACACCCCACTAACTACCATAAAGACGGACTAACGTTATGGAAGTCAATGAAAACTGGGCATCCCAAATGACGTCATCTAGGAGTGTTTTGAACATTTCTGTCAGTATTCTGAGATCTAACGCTGTACCCGAGTTGAGAGTCTCAAACAGTGAAGAAAGGAACATTGTCAAATAAACACCAAGGGACGACGACTCCCGGGAAGACGAAACTGTTCAGAGTGGAGAAGGACGCCTCTCACACAAGTCAGAGTGAAGAAGTTCACAGTCGAAACTCTTCAGAGAGTAAAGCCAGTGGTAGAAAACGGAGCTTTTTAAAACATGCCGCTAAATTGTGGACACTGCACAGAAATATTAAGAGTGCCTAGATACAGAAAATTGCGCAACCACCGCCATTTAATATATGTTATTATATAATATAGTTTTTTTTAAATTTCCCTGCACCCGTTAGGCCCGCTAGGCAATATTCAGGAGTTAAAGGTAAATCGTAACAATTGCTGACGTAACGGAAATTTTTAAGAATATTAACATTGGTGTGGGATAGATTCATGGTTTTCAACACACAGAATACCACATAGTTCCAATTTTCGTGACAACTGGACATAAAATGGCAGGATCGGTGGAACGGAATGCGCTACTATCTGTATCTAGGGACTCTAAGAAATGCCTCTTGCAGGGGGAAATCCGGAGTGACAGGGGACACGCTGGCAACCGCAAAGAGCCAAGCCACCGGCTTCGAGTGCGGCGGTGTCATCCCCGTTCAGCGGCGGGGTTTCGGTCTGCTCGTAAACCCTGGGCCCCGCCCGGGGGCCCTCGCCCCGGCGCGCGTGGCCGGGAAGGAAGGCTCCATCCGGGGCGCGACGTCAAATAAAACTCGTCAAAATGTGTATCATCATCACCGGGGGATCGCGAGGACGCGCCGTAAACGACGCTCGCGTGACGACCTCATTAAAACGGCGGCGGCGACGGGTGGGGAGGACAGCGCTGCGGATAACTCCGGGATAGCCAGAGGATCAGCTGGAAGCTATTGATGTTCATCTGGCGTCTTTAGATGCTATGAAATTGCTCGTTGGCTGTTTCTCTTCCTAACGTAAATTACTAAAACTATAGTGCGATTTTTATAAAGCTACCTCTCAAGGTCCGTCTTCACGATGGAATATGTCACGGCATGTGGCGTCTCTCTCGGCCGTGCCGCTGGATGTCGCATGATCGCGTCCGTATTCAGCAGTACTTGCTATTATGTGATATCTAGCGGCACGACCGAGAAACACGCGAAATGCCGTGATATTTTCCGTCGTGAAGACGGGCCTTGAGAGACAGCCACATAAAAATCGCACTATAGCTGAACACTCGTAAATACATAGTACAAAAGGAAGAGCTGTAGAAACGTGGCAACTAACAAATACAACAAACACTCTATATGAAAAATCAAAAACGCTAAAATTATTATTTCATGTCATTCAGTACTTCTCCGATACTGCTAAAATAAGGGATAGTTACAATATCTAGAGAAAACTGGAGAAAAATCGATCACTATTCCCTACAAACACGTACCCAAATATGTTAACGAAAATATAATTGAAAAGTTTTATACTTACCAAGATATTCGCTTCTTCAATATTGCTTCTCACTCACGCACGCATTTTTCGCTAGACCAAAAACTTCGTGAAGAACGGTCTCAGTTATGTCACGCTCAAGAACCTGTTGATTAAATGTCGGCAGATAAGCAATTATTCTATTAATTTTATAATTTTAACACATATATTGTTTATACTACAAAATCGATTACCAGGAGACTTAACAACGATAATACATCCTTACATCACTACCACTCGTTTAAAGCAAAACTTGTATAATTTTGTTGAGCAGAAAATTCAAATTTCTTTCTAAACACAAGCCCCTAGTATTTTAAATATAATGACTCCTAAATTACTAATTAATGTTTTACCGCGGACATTCCTCTTGCTACATTTCTGTCTTGTTATGATTGCAAACATAGCCAGTTTGACCGAGCCTGAACTGAAAGAAGTGTTTGGGTCACAAAGTTGGATGATACTCAGGTTGATGGAGTAGAGATGGAAAGTAGTGGAAGGAGTCAGGGAAGCGTGACAACCTCAAGAAAACCCTCCGCAAACCAGCAAATTCTCCATGGATGACAGAAAAAAAATCTACACTCAAATGAGGAAAGCTGCCCCTTTAGTTCCTGTGCAATAAGTTGACCCCAATATTGTGGTTCAGTCCAAATGAGTCTTCTCCTGATACCCATGTGTCCTGACATCCATTGTGTCGCAAATACATGGAGAATGGACTTCATTGGGCACACAAATACCGTTCGCACATATCTACAAAGTCTGGGTCTCTACATCATGGAAGATTGGTCATGTTAGGATGAGGGTATCATCACCAAGATCTGAGGGTTAAAAGAAGGATAGTAGAAGTGTCCGCGCGTCCGAGACCAGTTGACTCAACCCAGATGCTTAGACGTAATGTACGTAAATACACACTTGCGGTATCCTAGATTTCTCCTTCACACAGCGGCTGAATTTCCCATATATATCTAGCCAGTGAGCTTAAGAGCCTCGATAGCTCGAGGGTTAGCGGAAAGCGATAGCTCGCTTTCATGACGCGGTCCTGGGTTTGATTCCCGGTCGCATCAAGATTATAAGGTGCTTAAGGATTATAAGCTTTCCTTTATATATCCTAGTATCTATTGCTGTGTGAGGATGTGAAAGCTCATTTCTCAGGTTGAGAACACCAGAATGCAGCGTAGGGATGTCTATGTGCTAACCACACGTACCCCTTAATCCATGGCCGGGATGCCGAGGCGCGCCGCTGATAGGCCTTGGCTCCTTACAGAAGTGTTGTGCCAAAGTACATACATACATATCTAGAACATATATCTATGTAATATCTTTATATCTACACATACATACATCTACTAATACATGCAGAAAATCCTGCCACCGTCGGAACTCGATCCCCAGGACCTCCTGGTCCGAGACACCGCAGTGACATCAGTTGATGTCAAAGCGGAATTAAGGATTTTCTTGTAATCGTTCCATAAAGTTCTTTAGATGTGTAAATGATGGGCTCGATGTCCTTTTCAATTAATCCGCAAAAATCATTATTTAAATCATGAATTACTATTACGTTTTACCTTTTTCGAGAAACGGTCATATAAGACCCCTTGGATATCATAATTTTATTAGTCTCCCTTTAATTTAATTAAAAGTTTATACCAATAAAAACGGTAAGTAAACCGGCTCTACATAATTATTTCAAATGAAGCAAATTCACTTAGGTCGAATGATGGACTGCACCTGCGTCTTCAGAGCTCTCCCAGACGCACCTCCCACTGCGTTCCCTGCAGCGCCCGCCGCCACCTGCGCCCGCCCACGCTCCGCGGCTGCATCGCAAATCCCGTGCAAGGGGAGGCTGCAGCCGATGGCTCTTCGGGATCTCCCCGCCCTCCCCAATCTCCTCCCGCCCCGCCAAGGGAAGCTATATATTCTCGACAGATCCGCTATACTTATTTTTCAGATTGAATGGGTGTGGCGTTATAGATTTTATTACTAACAGCAGTGAAGGGTCGTGGGGTTTGAAAGGAGTGGGGCACAGTCACATGTGGTGGTGAAAGTGCAACACTGCTTATCTGCCTTTGTTTTCTGCCCCAGCTCTTAGAGACCCGTTGGGCTGGGCCTTAATAGGCGAGATATGATGTGCACAATACATGTGCCTAAGAATAAACAGTATTGAGTACAGTTAAAAACTTTTCTTTTTCTTATTTTTACTTTGGTCTTTTTTCTTTGTTCTTCGTTTTGTTCTTTGTCCTTCATTTTTTCGCTATTCCTCATTTTACTTTCTCGCTCTTACTTCGTAAGATGAAGTTATCTAGCCGTGCGCCAAAAAAGGGGAATTTTCGGCAGAAAAACTCTTATTGGTGCATCCTGAAAAAAAGAAAAAGTGGATAAATCCTGTTCCTTTGTATAGTGTATTACTTCATCTGTTATGTGGTGCAGTCAGAACCCATTTTTCGTGGGACCCTCGGGATGCCGAAAACTCGATTAACGCCAAAAACATCTGTCTGGCTGTCCGTCGGTGGTCTACGCAAGCACCTAAACTGTCCTGCCGATTTTCTCCAAAACTAATATTCCTCGATCAATGTGAACGAACTCAAGGCTTTGAGAGTTTCAACCGTACATTTTCATTTCTGAAGACACTTATCATGAAGCCTCAAAAACATTTTCAAACTTTTCTCAAAAATGACTTCAATTTTTTTATTAAACATTGTCCTCGAATATCCTGAAAACGCTTAAGAGAATGGTGCCCGCCTTATGTTTCTTGAAGTATCAATTGTTTTGAAAATTGCAAAAGCGCAATTTTTCGAGGCACCATGCTACAACTAATTGCTATAATATATTGAAGACAGGGTTTTTTTTAATAAAATCTGTTTTTTAAAAACTGGTCTTTCGTATAATGTAATGTTCAATTTTTCAAAAATATGAGTAGTTTTCGTGTAATTTTGGACAATTAAAATGTTTTAATATTTTTTCTCAAAATCCACTCCAATTGTTTTCTTCATTTTTAATTGATAGGAGGAGGAACGCTTAAAAGAAAGACTCGTATTTAATTTTCATTGAACTCTTTGAATTGTCGAAAACAGAAAATTTAGAATGAATGCGAGAGAGTAAGTGCTATTATAGAACCACTAGTGTCTTATTTGTTTTTCTTTTTTAATCGTCTTTGTTCTTCTTTTTCTTCTATTTCTCTTCATTTCTTCTTCTCCTTTTTTCTTCGCCTCTTTTTCCTCTTCCTTTTTTTCATATATTAATGAGACATGATAATTTTAGGTGACCCTCCAACACGAAACCGTGTGACGCACAAACTTTACGCAAGGTATCTAATTTGTTTCTCTCTACTTTGTGGTCAGCGTACATAAATGTATGTTATGGAGAGAGTCCTATCCTTAAGAGTTCTGTTTGTTTATTTTGGCTGCAGCAACTTCCTAAGTCATTACGCCGGATACCGGCTTAGAGCCAGCATTAGGTCGGACCAAGAGGTCTTAGTATTCGTGTAATGACGGTTGCAAATGTTCGACAACAGCTATTTAGCTACGAATTCAGCCGCTGTCTGGAGAATGATTGATTGATTGCGAGTGATTCCGGGCGCGTCAACTACTGCGGTCGTTAGTCCCGTAAGTCAGTTCATGATTTTTCATTAGGAGGTGGCGGTGACCTTCCCTTACTGGAGAGCGAGATAGACGCCGATCTACCATCGACTAGTGGGTTTCCCCAACAAGGTATCTCGAATCAGCGGGACACCGCCTCAGCCGGGACAAGCTCTATGCCCCTGACCGGACTCCCGTGCATATTAGTGTAAGTGTGTAAGAAAGGGGTGAGGATAGGAGAAGGACGAGGAAGGAAAGATCGCGCGTGATCCGTAAGCCCGTTTTCTAAGGTACTGCTCCGGCATTCGCCAGGTGTTGATCGCAGAAACCACGGAAAATTACCGATCAGAACTTCCGGCCACTAGAATTCTCCTCCAGACAGTGTCTGAATTCGACCTAGATGACAAGCTAATGTCGGAAATCCTGCCATCGGGACTCGAACCTAGGACTCCCCGTCCGAATAACTGCAGTGACATCAGTCTGATGCCCTGAGCCATTTCTCCCGGCACATCACTTAGAATTAATAAATGTTATACTAATAAAATTCTTAAAATATGAAAGAGTAACTCCTTATTTGAATAAAGAAATAGGGGGAAAACTACGCTGGAGACCATCGCTGCTCCCCGCTTCAGTAAGCGACTGAAAAACAAAAAATACACAATTAAAATTTGTTACTCCTCTGAAGAAGCCTTCTGAAGACATGGGTGAATGTAAACTTGCCAAGGTTTAATTTTCTCAAAAACTTTTTTGAAAATGTAATTAAAACCTAATTTTATTCATTATCAGAATATCTTTAATTAATTTGTAGACATTGGCTTCATTTCTAAAATATATAAATACAACCTAGTATTTGATAAATGGCTTTAAGTAACAATTATTATTTATTAAAATGACCTTTGATTACAATAATGTTAGGCGTCTTATTTAGAAATGGAAAATTTTCCCCCTTTTATCCGGGTAAAAACATATTTTGCTAATTTATTTGTGCATGCTTTCGGTAAGAAACAAACTTTCGCAAAGAATAGTTGTAAAGATTTCCAAATATGTTGGTTAAATATCTGGGGAATATCTCATGTGCGAATTGATTATTCGTGCCGAATTTCAGATAACGCGTTCTCCTTATAAGAGTTTAAAAACTTTCGGCAGGCTACTCACACTTATTCTCGTATCATGATTTACATAAATTGTCATTTGAAACAATGCAATGCTTTACGATAGCCGGTTAAGGGTGATGTTATAACGAAATCACAAGATGAGATGACGAAAAGAGTAACGGAAAATAGCCAATCAGGTAAATCAAGAAAATGTTCACGAAAAAATTCAGAAACCGGCATTGAATAACTTTACGCACTGCCCTTTTATTGGCAAAATCTCTCCCCTCCCGAACAAAACGCGCTTCTTATAAAGAAATCACCCTACATTACAATATTTCCACACAAAAAAAAGTCAAATTTTTCCTTTACTTTCACAACAAGCTTTGGAGAATCCATCTCCATGTTTACGCCACCCAAATCGACTCTACACGAACGATTCCGGGGCAGGAAAATTGAAAAATTCGATTCGATGAGCACGTGTTATGAAAATGCGGGCGGTCGCCGCTCCTTTGGACGGGCTGCTTCAATTGTGTTTTGTTTGGCGTCCGGGCGCCCGCCGCGCAGCGCCGCGCCGGTGACGGGGACGTGGCGTTCTTTTGTATGCGGAATGTCTTTCGCCGGGGGCGGGTAGGGGGCGTGGCAGGGGGAGGGTCGTCGGGTTTGTCTGCGCCGGCCGATCGTCGCCGCCGTCACCGCCGCCGTTCCCACCACCACAACCGCCCATTCCGACGTCGCCACAGCCACAGACTTCCATCACCATCTCACCGTCGCGCAGCCACCGCACAGTCGTTTCCAGCGGTCACCGTCACCACTGCTCTCCGCCATCGTAGTCGCTGATGGTCCCGCTACCGTAGCTGTCTGGAGGAGAATTCGTGGTTTCTCCGATCAACATCAGGCGAATGCCGGAGCAGTACCCTAACAAACGGGCAACGGACCGCGCACAATCTTTCCTTCCTGTTCCATGCCCGATCCTCAGCCCTTACACACCACACACTAACATGCACTACACTATAACTTATGTCGGAAGACATGCTTAGAGCTTATCCCGGCTTGGGCGGTGCCCCGCTGCTAGGAGACTTCAAGTTGGGGAAACCCTGCTAGTCGACGATAGGTCGGCGGCGGATCTCGTCATCTAGCGGGAGAAGATCGCCGCCACCTCATGATGAAAAAAGCATGCACTACACTTATGGCACTAACGGCCGCAGTAGTTCACACTCCAGGAATCACTAATAATCAATCTATCAATCATCTAGTATGTGTCATCACGACCTACCCCATGCCCATGTCCCTTGATGTCAGACTCACTGACCTGTACCTTCCTATGCTTTCACTTCCACGCCGCCGCCGTCGCTGCCACCATCATCGTGTTTCCACCGCACCCGGCGTCACCAACGGTTCCGCTGCTACTTCCTCCCGTAGGCACTGCCCTATCACTGCCACTCCCGACGCTGACGCGCGTGGCTCACCCAACACAGCGGCCGCCGCCTCCAGCCACTTCTAGCGATAGGTCGCGCTATCACCTGCACTAGCTGCCCGACCATCACCACCTCCGCCGCCGAAGTTACTTGGACAACTGCTGCTCTCACTACCGCCACGCCACCACAACGGTTCCTTCTCTCACCACCGCCACCGATCGCTGAGCAGGAACGCAGGGGTTGAAGGAGGAACGGACATGGAGGGTACGGTGGCTGAGACCGGTGGGTGGACCGAAGTGGAGAGGCAAAGATCGCGCAAGGATAGAAAAGAAGTAGTCGGGAAGTAACGAGCCACAGAGAAAAGACACGATGATTAGGGAGGTTGGGATGGAGTGTTATATGGGTTGGGAGGGGAATAGTTTGCGATGGGAAGGGCAGAAAGGACAGGGGACGGTGTAGTGGTCTGCGGGAATAGTGAAGCAGGGTGGAGCAGACGGCAAAGAGATCCAGAAAGGGGAGCAGGACAGAGCGAGGAAGACATAACAGGACAGGATGGGACGGGACGAGATGTGGATCGGCGGGGCGTGTCAAGGAAGGGCAGACAGGTCGAAGCGGGAAGGGGGCGAGGGGCAGAACACGCTGGTCAAGGTAAGCCGAATGAATCAGGCGGAGTGCGGCGGTTCTGGTCGGAGTGGCATGACAGGTGGAAAGGAGCGAGTAGGACAAACGGATGAGGTCGGTTGGTGATGGGTGCAGGACGAACGGGCAACCACGACGGGGATGGAAAGAATTGGGATTATTGGTGGGATATACGCAGGATGGACGGAAATGAACCGACAGGTGGTGAAGGCGATAGAGGCGTGACCGGCAGGATGGACAGGACAGGCGGAAAGAAACGAGCAGGACAAACGGCAGGCTACGGGCCAAGCGGGGCAGGACAGGAACCTCGGTGGCAGCATGTAGGGCTTGGAGGTCTGGCGGGATGTAGGCAGAATGTAGGGGAAGAAGAAGGCAGGACCCAGCCGGAGCAGCTGGAGTATGGGGCGGGGCTGGCAGGATGGACAGGACAGGCGGAAAGGAACGACCAGGACTAACGGCGGGCCGAGGGCTAAGCAGGGCAGGACGGGAACCCCGGCGGTAGCAGGTAGGACGTGGAGTACTGACGGGATATAGGCAGAATGTAGGGGAAGGAGAAGGCAGGACCCAGCCGGAGCAGGTGGAGTGTGGGGGCGGGGCTGGCCGGGAGAACTGTGCGGCGGGCGGGGGGGGGGCGGAGGTTGTTCTTGTCTACGCCGGACGCGCGCCCTCCCCCGCGGGCGAGGGACGGGAGGGCGAGGGGCGGGAGGGCGCGGCGGCGGAGGGCAGCGCGGCGGGGAGCCCTAATGGAGTCGCGGGATGCGGGGGTTGTGGATTCCGTCCTCATCTCCAATATGAAAGGGAAATGCAAATCTTAAATCAGCCATGCAGCGTATTGGGTCCGCACAAATCCGCCTCCGCGGCGGCGGCGTCTTGCACACGTCCTGAATAATAAACGAGGACGACGCAATTGCGCTGGGAGGCGGGAGGCCCGTCGACGCTCCCGCCGCGGCGGCCGCCGCCGTCGCCGCCACAGATGCGCCTTCACTCTCGCTCTTGCTGCTTCTTTGGCGCTTTAGTTTTCATGGCATCCTCTTCTTAGCATTTGTAGTCCATTCAATTTCATTCATTTCGTTAAAATACAAACGCTACTAAAATACTGTTGAAATAAAACAAATAATTTGCATTTTTGGCATTTACATGTATTACCTGTAAAATTGTGGAATGGTTTCAGACGTTTCTGAACATAGCTCCTCGGATTTTTCAAGCAATAAGAGCCTTGAATAAAAAATTGAAGCTCATTCTGTCCAACATACTCCTTTACGGGAGCTAGACTCGCTATGTAAAAATAATTGAATGGTAAGAAATTTTTGACGTTACAGAACGATGAGGTGAATACCACAGAATTTCCAATGAAGAGGTTCCGAAATAAGGAGAAAATGGAAGTTACCATATTTGTTAAAGCATATGAATATAATAGGAGCAAAAGATATGCTTTCGATCCACTATCTTCGAAGTTTATACAGAGGGTAGGTATTGTAGAGATGAGTTCAAGTGTACTACTTAGAACAACTGAAGTTAATAAAACTACAGAAAATGCCTTTACTTTGTATTTGGTTTAACGTATTCACAGATATTCTCATATAATTCAAGCCGGTAATTTTACTTTTCCGAAGTTATGTTTTACGCATAACTAGATCATTTTGTCAGCTTTTGAGTTCAAATTTGGTAATGATTCCCATTACACGATTACCTCTTTGTAAAAGTAAAAGATATTTTATTTCTAATTAATAATAATGTAAAATTAATAAATGCAATAATAATTAATTAATATTAATATAATAACTTTGAATGTAGTTCCTGTCAAATTTACCATATTTTCTGAGTATTTTCTGAGATTTTTTCTGGTAGAGGAAAGTGCAATTATAAATATGTTGTAGTTCCGGTTTTCTTTAAAATATGAAAATTCATATTTGAAATATGAAAATTGTCTAATTTCAAATATTTTTCGAACCCATCCAACACATCCAATATTATAGACAGAGATTTGTTTCTCAACGCAATTTTTTCCTCAATTTGAGATCTTTAAATGTTATAATGTACTTTTTTAAAAAAATGAAAATAGTCGTCCATTAACGTTAACTGAATTCGTAAAATTTTCCCAAACACATCTAAAAATAGTATTAACTTTTCTAATATTGACGCGAGTGAACGCGAAAGCAATGTATTCAGATCCACTTTCCTGTAAAACGCCCAGTTGGCACCATCAGCCGGTGTAGTGTTCATTATAATTCCCAATTATTCGTTCATATCTCTAAGAGGAGAAAAAGTTACAGTATGTCACATATTCCCATGAGTTTTATTTCTTATCATATTGTTAAATATATTTTCACATTACTTTACTCAGTAATCAGTATTTGTTTCAGTGTTTTCAGACATCTTGTCAAATATTCCGAAACTTCGGGATTTTCCATTTGCTCATCATTGAGCGATGCTCTCACAAGCATGAGCACACGAACACGCACGCAGATATTTGTTATGGAGACATATTTGCGGAAATGAAACCTCAATTCCGCCGTATCGTAACTGAGGAGTATATTAAGGGTGAATTCCCTGTCGGAATGTCTCGCCGGAATGTTGCCATTTCTCCGAACGCTAGGTTTACTGTCAGAGTTCCTATTTCAGCCGGAAGTTCTCCCACGGTAAACGCAGTTATACAACATGATGGCATTGATATTCTCTTATCCATACTGAATTGCTTCTTACGCATTTGTGAGATGATGCTGATATGAACTACATATTTTTTCACTACTCTCTTCGAATTACTTCAGAAAGAAATACTACGTTCGTGAATCTTCTTGTAAGTTTGAGAACTTTGGCCAGTTTATGTGGGAACACTTCTTCAGAATTAGATAATAATCTTCTAAGTTAGAAGTTAACTAACCAATATTCACCAACGGATGTAGGAATATTACAAATCAATTCAATTTTCCGATATTCAAATCACTTTTCATTCTAAAACGTTTTAAGACATATTCAGTAATGGAAGTTGAACTTCCAAATGTTGAGAATTCAGAGTTTAATGCTAGAAGAATTTTTATAATGAAGATTCCCCATCTTGAAAAAAATCCTAGAATGTGACTGTTCGCGAACGTGCACATGAACGATCTTTTTCCCAAAAAAACATACATTTCATTAGGAGCCTTCATATGTCACTTGTCATTGTTTCATCGGACAATTACAAATATTTCAACCACACGATAAATTTAAAATAGCCTTGTAAGATTGCGCGTGCGTTTCCATTTACCAAAATATGCAAAAGAGAACGTTTCAACAATGGTGAATGTTTTGAGGATTTGTTTCAAGTGGCTTCGAATCCCACCGTGGGACCATGGCTGCAGGCCGAGGCACAGAGGGCAGAGGCTTCGGGGAATGAAGACCGCGGATCGATCACCTGCAGTGACGTGGCCGTCGGCGGTGGCGCAGGGGCAGTGCAGCACGCGCGGGGACAGACTGGCGGGCACCGAATGCCGCCACCGCCCCTGCCTCCTCCGCCCTCCCTCGGTGCCGCCGGCCACGCCCACACGCCTGCATGCCGCTCCTGCCAGCGTCTCCCGCCGCCCCCACCGCCGCTCCCGGCACCCGTTCGCCTAAAGCAGTGTTGTCAAGGTCGATGCCACGAGCGGAGGTCTGTGGCACGAGTGCTTCGCTGAAATCGCCCTTTCAAGTAGTTTGTCACCACGCCACCAGAGACGACATCCCCTTGTGAAACGGTGGGGTTACTAATAGTTCCCTTTCCCGACGCTAGTTGCGCAGAGTATCTCGTGGCATGCTACGGAGTCACGACGCGTGCCACTGCCACCAGTAGAAGACCTTGACACCACTGGCCTAAAGCGAACTTTTTCGCCCCTGCCGTTTGCATCGCGTCCACTATTCCGCGGACCTGGACGCCCCCATTTCCAACATCTTCAACTCCACAACTACAATCGCCACCATTACCTCCCAAAAGCGCGCCCACACACCACCCCCACCACCACCATTACATTTGCTTCTTCTGCAACTTCCAACACCACAACCTACGTCACCACCACCCACGCTGCAACCAACCACGCCGCAACCACACATGCCATAACCAACCACGCCAGAACCGCTCACACCATCACCATCCTCGCCATCACCACCCACGAAGCCACCACCAACGCCACCACCATTCATGCCACAATCATCTACGTCACCACCACTCACGACACCACAACCCATGCCACCCCCACCACCACCACCACTCTACTACCTCCACCCAATCTGCCACCACCACTCAAGCTACCATTATTCACCCCACCACCATCCATGAAACCACTGCCATCACCGCCAGCACAACTTTTACCATCACCTCCGTGAACACCAAGACCACCTCCATCACTACAACCACTGCAACTACTACCACCACCGCTAGAGTTCCAAGGCCATTCCTGCCCTCGACCCCATTGCCGCCATCACCAATACCCCCACCGCCGCGGGCCCGCCGGCGTCCGCTGATCGAAATTTAAATTTACGATGCCGTGTCACTTTACCCTTGTATGCATTTATAGCTCATAGCCTTGCTGGGTCCATAAAGCAGGCACATTCTCGCAGAATTGATAGTAAAGTGATTATTGTGTAGGTATTTGTAGACTACAAGGCCGTAAACATGCACGCTTTTCCCGGTCTCTGTGTTGCGGCGGGCGTGATTATGAAGGGGGAAGGAGGAGAAGGGGAAGCGCATTGGGGTGGAGGGGGTAGGTCGGCGGAGGGGAGGGGGACACGACGGGGGAGTGGGAAGCCGGCCGTGAGAGGGAGGGATGGTACTCTTGTCGTTTACGACATCTGACGCCGCCGCTCCCTCTGTTCGTGATGTATCTCTTTTGTCCTAAGGGTGATACCAGGAAGAATCCCCTACACAGCTAAGAGGTTGGAGTCTAGAAACTTGCTTAGGAGAGTTCGTCATCATCTGAGAAAACACAACTTGGAATTACTGGGCCTGGCATTAGCAAATATAATTAGGAAGATACTATTAAACAACATTCATTTCTGAGAAATGTTATTTTCTTTTCTTTAAATAACAAGTCTCAGTGTTTAATAATTTCTAAACGTACATATATCTCATAGTAGTGTGTAATATGAAGGACGACAAACTTGATCTGACCGTACCACCTACCGTGTTTCACGTATGGAAATCAAATGAAGAACAATAAACAAATAAAATGAAGAAAGAACAAGTTACAATACATTGATAGTTTCAGTTTCAATTGTTAGAATTTTGTTTTTACAGAGATGGCATTCTTTTGAGGTAAAAAACAACGCCATTCGAAAGTAAGTTTGATGCTGTCGACTCAGACGATTTCTTATTGCTACGCTCACGTTGTTAAAAACTTCACGACAGTTCCGATAATAAATTATATATTTTTAATTTCAATTTTTTAATGATATCAACCGCAATATTAAAAGTTCATGATAACTTGTTTAGAAAACGAACAAATTATAATAGAACTTTTTAGAATTGCATTTGAAAGACACTTAATGTTTTCTAATTCGATAAAAATATTTCGTTTCATTATACAGTTTTTCAGAACGATCTACATTACAAGAGAAATAAGTGCATTTTACCTTATCTACCTAATAACATTCCGTCTTATCTATATCGTGTTACTTTACTAAAATTACCAACGAAGCAATTCCGCCAACCGCAAAACGCGACATTTCCCAGCGAAGCAAAAACTTCACGTCCGCGAAACTCCGCGCAACCGTCTGCACTCATATTCAAAGAGGCCCCCTCTCCGTTCAGACGCGTCACGACTTCCGCACGGGCTTAAATTCCTATTCCCGCGGGAGGTTAAGATAATTTCTCCAGCGTACGCGCGCCAACTTCGCAGTTTGAGGCGCATGCGCCAGAAGAAAGTTGGCGCGAAACCGCGGCGTGATGGCCACCGCCACCGTTACGCACTTCCGGCCGCCCCCCGCCCTCCGCCCCCGCCCCGCGCCCTCCGCCCCCCGCGCGCATACATGCGGCGCGGGTCATTACCCTGGGGCGAAGTACCGCAGCTCCCATTGCCGTGGGGGCTACGCAGCTGAAAACGTGCGAGGGTCCAGAAGCAGTACATGCAGATCGTGGTGTAAATTCGCATGTGACGCGCACTTGGTAGTAGGGAAGAGACGTGAATAAGGATGTTTTCAAAACATCGATGTTTTTGTAGAAACATTGATGTTTTAAACATCGATGTATTGAGGCCGATGTTTTTAACATCAATCTTTAGTGATTCATGTTTTTCCTTTTCCGATGTTTTGTTTCTGAATGAAAATTCCCCGTGGTCACAATACTGTAAAAGTTATTATATGAAATAATAACTCATGTTAACACTGTTTTTGTGTTCTTGCGTTGGACCCAAAGAAACGCTGATTGTTCTACCTTCCTCAACCAAACTCTCTCGCCCGAAAATACCTCCATGCCCGTGTATTTCCTCTTTCTTCATATTCATTTCGCACATTGAGATGTCAACAAATACACTGTGGGTGTAGGGTCTGCCCCGTCTTCTCGTTCCCGTATTCCGCGAATTCATAAAAACGTATATTTTCAAATTAAAATTTAATTTGAAAATATACGAATTTAATGATATAGTTTAATAAACCAGTTTGAAACCATCGATGTTGAAAACCATCGATGGTTTTTAGTCTATATATTTTGAACATAGATGTTTTAATTTTGAACATCGAATGTTTGCTAACATTGATATTTTGTTATCGATGTTGCATCATTACTTGGTTGTGCTATAATCCTCTATGAGATCGCTAGCCGAATTTGAATATACACAATACAAATGTGAAAAACGTTATCAAAAGTACACATGTCAGATTAATTTTTAGTGAAGAAGTTATTTCATTACGCTGAATAAGCTGGTAAGTCAACTTTTGGTTGAAAATTAGTTACTGCTGCATTGTTCTAATAATATCTCTATATCTGTGAATAAACAGAGAAATTAAATTCCTACAGACATACGGCTGCGAGTTGGAACATTTTACAAAACCTTTTCTAAGGAAATGTACGCTTCTGAGGCCAAAATGGTAAAGGAATTATTTAATGCAAATAGTATGAGGAATACACTAGTGTGTTTTTTCACTGAAAATATCTCACTCTGTATTGATATTAAGCAAGTGGTCGCAGCAATGTGTTCAAGTCATTACTCAATTCAACGTTCAATTCAACGGGTAATACAGTTATATGAATTATCATTCTCCATGTTGTCGCGGCATGAAGTATTATTGTTTGGCATGAAGAGGGATATGAGCCCACATCTATAACTGATTTACCCTTCAAAATAGACTTTATTACGTAGGAGCGAATATTTCGTTAACAATCGTTGCAAAAATCTCTCATTTCTTTTTGTATTCAAAATTCAAGTAGTGTATGGCTTAGGGTATAGGGATCACAGAATTATGAAGATGTGCACAGAATTCTCTTCGCCCCGTAGCACGTTATGCACAGTTTTTAACTGTTTTTCACGTAAAATAAATACAATACAAATATAAAAAAGTAGTGGCTTCCACTTTGGATCTCTGGAAACAAAGGATGAGCACAAGTAAACACCAAACAATTCAGGTATCATTCAATACACCTTTATCACCTGTACCATTGTGACGAGGTGTCTAATTTCAAATCTTGCTCACCTCACTTCGTTGGTACTTTCATTCGTCATTCAACTATTTTTGGTTAAAGGCTGAGAAAAGCCCGACTAGTGTGCTCGCTTTTCACGATGCAATTTCGGGTTCAATTCCCGGCTGGGTAAATTATAACTGTGCGCATTCCTTACAAATGTCCCAGTATCTATTGCTGTGTGACGATGAGAAAGCCGACCTTAAGGTAATGAATACCAGTATATACGGTGAAGAGATGTCTTCGTGCTAACCACACGAATCCCTTAACCCAATGTTTCTGTCTTTTGACAAAATAAATCAAATCTAATAAAAATCAAAATCATCAACATCATCAACATCTGCCTAACAATCTATTTCATCTCAACTCATCATCTTAGGAGGCATTGATATACTAGGAGCCAGAATAAAGAACTTAAAACTATCATTGCGGTGGTTGACTGCAATGATTGCAAGATACCCGAAAATGCACGATCACCCTTCGTTCACCGTTTCCTTCCCAATCATTGCCATCTTCTGCGTTTCCACCCCTTCCCCCACCCCTTCCCACTCAGTAACGCTCCTCTCACCGCTTACAGACGCGCCCTAACAGCGCACAGATTACCCTCGCTCCACTCCACGCCACGCCACGCCGCGGCGAGGCGAGGCGAGGATTTGACGAGACTGCTGTACCCGGAGGCATTACACGCGCCTTTTCGCCCTCCCCCTGTCCTCACCGGCTCTCCTCACCCCATACTCGTTCCGGCCTCGCGCCCCGCCACGCGCCCCGCCCGCCACTCACTTTTCGCCGCGCTCCCGCACTCCGCGCAATTTTTAGAAGAAAATAAACTCCGAGAGGTGCTGCACGCCGGGTGCAGCGCTGCACAGTGAGGATCGCTTAGATCACGTGGGCAAAATTCTGTAGGCGTAAGCTTCGCTGTAATGTAGAGGTGTTTTGAATATCAAGTTTTCTTGAATGAAAGAGGCCAGGTGGCATAGTGTAGAATTCCCTCTCTAAAAAAACATTACGATCCAAACGTTACAGAGACGTGTCCTTAGAACTCCGGGGCGTGAATAGAAAGCAGCAATAAGTGCATATACAAAGTGACACACTTCTGTATTTACAAAAGTTAGGATTTGGTCTGGCTTTCAAAATTTACAGAAATGAGAATTATTTGTGTGATGTACTAAACCCTTCTGTTCTAAAATTTCTCAATAGATCTGTACATTTCAAATAGTTTTTTTTACGTTTGGTAAAGTATAATTATTGACCATTCGCAGATAGATAGTTTTGACGTAGAATTCCATGGCTTTAAGGTGTTAAGGTATTTTGTAATTAACGGATACTAACAGTAAATGCCAGAACTTGTGACCTGAATGAGGTAAATGGTAAAACGTAAAGAATATGTTTTAGAAGAGTTTGTGTGGTCCGAGTGCACACAGATACTGGAGAAGTTGGATACTTGTAGGGGTTGTTACTAGGTTGTCAAATCGTCGTCCATAACGGTATGAAAGTTTTGGGATAGAAGTGTCCCCATGTATTCCACCCATGTTAAATTTGCTATTTTTTTGCAAACAGGCCACTTCAGACCACGCAGATATGCTGAGCATACAAAACATCAGGGGGATTAGCATTACGCTAGGTCCAATTTTTATCCCAATTGTTAGCCCTGGGGGTATGGAAGATGAGATGTTGATGATACTGAAGAGTGAACACATATAGACATACACAAATACACCCATTCCCAAGGCGCGGGACTCGAGCCGAGATTGACACTCCACCTGCGGTCCGAGATTGACACTGCACTAAATTTGCTATGATGTACCTTTTCTAGAAAATAGTACTTTTTCTAGAAAATGGATAACTAGAAAATGTCATATTTCGCACAACTTAAGATATAGCCATCGTTATTTTGCAATTTTTTTAGTTGATTAAAAAATTATTAGTATTGGTTTCAATTTTTACTTTTGGCCTAATTTTTTCAATATTTTTGAACAAGCATTATTTTTTTATTTTTATTGTTATTGAAGAATGTTTGTATAAAAATGTCAATTCATTTCCAATACTGCAATAAATGTACTTTGTACATTTTAATAAATCCTGAACAGTAGTTTCTGAGAAACCGTACATTGATTACAAAATAAATACATTTTTGGTAAACGCCATTTAAATAAAAGCCTGTATTTGTCACTGCTCTACTTAACCATTCCTGCACCATATTCTTGATCATATTTTTCAGCGTAAATGGCCAATGAAATCTACGTATCAACAAGAGTATGTTTCAGTTACTTATTAACAACCCAACATGCGTTCGAAAGTCCGAAAAGATATCCAATAAGTGTCAAAAAAAGGGGGCCAAGCTCATTCGCACTATATTTTTTAAAAAATTTAAATAATAATTAAAGGAACTTCCATACGTCTTAGAAGAAAAATATTGATATAATTGAAAAGCGCAAGATTTCAACTGTTTATTTAGGCAAAAACCAGAAATCGATAATTTCACACATTTCATGGACACTCTCCTCTTAAAACATTAAATTTAAAGACGAATATGTGACTTGACTCCTTATAATTGTGCAAACCAAGTAAGTTATGTGTGCGTGCGTGTTTGTATGAGCTTGTAATGTGTATGGATGTCACTTGATTATATTGATTTTTGTCTTAATGTTTATATGTGATGATGTTACGAAATAAAATAAGCTTTGCACAATTCAATATTTATACATAATGAGTCAATGACCATTAACGCTCTGTTGAAATGCTGTAGCAATTTTATTTAGTTTTCGATGCCCTTCATATTTCAATGAAATCAGGCAATTCAGTGAAAATGTTTACGCTCTTTAGATCATATAGAGGCAACTGTCGCTGCCGACAACCATTCACATTGTTAAAGATTTAAAGGGTTCATTGTTATTCATCAAGGATAATAACAAACATTTGTTTGAAAATATAGGAAGCTGAAATACTTCAATACTTGAATATTTTAGTACAAGCCATTTAGTATAGTGCGTGTAAGTGTATGGGCAAGTAAGTGGTGAGGATAGTACAAGGAAGAGAAAGGGAAGAAAGCGCGAGGTCCGGGGCCCGTTTGTTAGAATACTGCACCGGAATTCGTATGGTATTGATTGTATAAACCACGGAAAACTACCGATCAGAGCAGCCGACCGAAAGAATTATCCTGCAAACGGGACCTGAATTCGATCTAGCTATCTAGCTAGTGACATAAATCCTACAGTCGTCGGTACTTGAGCCAAAAATCCTCCCGGTCAGAGGCTCTGCAGTGGCATATATTGATGCCCAGAGACACCAAAGCATGTGTATCTCGACCAAGTTGAGAATGATGCTTACAGGAGCTTGCCACCGTCTGTGTTTACAGTCGAAACGACAGAGACGGAGATATAAGGATACTCAATTAAAAATTAAAATGGGGTCGTGCCAAGCTACTGCAAAAAAGCCCGATTTATTTCGTTACAAATCTAGTATCTTTCCAATTACTATTTTACTTGTATTTGGGCATGTCTGCACCTCATATTGGAAGAAATAAAGTATACTTTTCTCTACAAAACAATTAAAAATTTAGAAATTAATTCTTTGGATGGACAGTAACATTCATATAAATCGTTTATTTTAACTTAAGTAGTTTCTCAGAATATATACCAAAGAAAATTCTTCTTTACGCAAGAAGAATTACCACCACAATGAAGAATATTGTAGATACTTATGACAGTAAAGTTAATGTTTTGGTACTTTATTGCATACCTAACAAACCGCCTAAAGCCTACGAAAAAAGATGAATGAAGAAGAAGAAAAAATGTTTAAATTCAATAAATAAGTTTTAAAAATTCAATATAAATAGAACTTTTTATTACATTCTTGTACTAGAACGGTGAAAATTTAAAAAAAGCAACTTAAAGGGACAGAAATAAAACAGTCAGTGCAAATCTTGCATGACGTGTCTCTGAAGTTATATTTCATCAGCTGATTCACAACCTCTATGGAGGCCATGGTGATTCCGTAGAAGCAGTTTCTGAACTCGCTTCACGCTCCTGGCGACTTTTTTCTAGCGAAACTGACTGTACAGACCTGTGCTTACACTGTTAGTAACACGACGGGCCGCAATCGCATTCTTCATTCTTCGCTTGGTCAAGTTATAAATTCAAGTTTGTGATGATTATGATTTTCGATAACTATTTACTACTCGAACGCCTTGGAGTTTGAATTGAATGGCGTGATTTTACAATAAAAGAACATGGGCTCCCTAGACGCACGATTCCCCGCACTGTGCGTCGCCGAGAGGCGGGAACGGCCAGGCGAGATAACGGCACGCTCGTTACGCGGAGGGAGGGGGCAGGAGAGAGACGAAACGAAGCGGGGGGGACCGGCGGGGAAATACACCCCCGGTTTCCTCTTACTTTCCCTTCTCCCCTCCCCTCCCCCCCCCCCGGCCGTCGGCGCTGGCAACGCGTGCTCGCCGCGCCTCCCCTTGATAAGTGCGAATATACTCATCGGAATCGGTGAACTTCCCGCCAACTTTGCTAATTTCGGTGGGAAAACACGGCGCGCGCATTCGTCGCTCTCTTTCGCTCTGCCACGCAGACACACGCCAGGTTGGCTTCGGCTGCGAGCGGCGGTTCGCGCCACGGAGGGTTCTTCCGTGGAAGATGTGAAGACCTTGGAGCAATACCATGCTACGCCACATTTCTGATGAAATTGAAATATTAGTGTATTTCATCGCTCTATAGATATATCTTGGCGGATTCGACGGTATAATGATGTGCGATAGCGGTGAGCGTATCGCGTTGTTGTACCCAAGATTGCGGGTTCAAACCCGATCGAAGCCGTGGATTTTTAAGGGCGAAAAAATCCTTCGTACGCCTTCCTCCGGAGGAGAAGTAAAGCCGGCTGTCCCATGTTAGTAGAATTACTGCATGTAAAAGATCCTCAAGCCTAAATGATGCCTCTAAGCTAAATTCAAAATCGCCTCTTTCGTCGCCCGAGATACTTTCTTTCTCCGTTGGGTGAAAGGAGCGTAGCGAAATTTGCGTGGTCAGACGGAAGAGCGGGTCTGATGGCCCGAGTCTCGCCACGTAAAATAAGGCATTAACTCTCTTACTATCTTGGTCTTGGGTTTTTATTTTAAAGATTCGCTTCAAGATGGCTGTGATATTCGTATAGTAATGTTCTTTATCCCCATGTGTAGAATGCAATGTCTCAACCTTTACATTCCGTTTTCTCAAAACTTAAATATTGTAGCAGATCAAGCTATTGTCCCGAGGTCTTCATATATATTCTTCCAAGATACATTTTGTTTTTTATTTTCTCGTGTACGAATTATAATGATAATTATGTAATGAAGCAGAACATAGTTGTCAATATTACAGATAGAAAAAACTTAAAAGCCCATGACACAGGCTTTTCAATTATTAAATTATTAATTTTTTCAAAAATTAAAAACTTTTTTCAATTTTTTAAAAAATATTTCCGTCCGTGTCTCCCGCCTGACTAGCATCCCTCCTGTTCCTAAGTCAATTTGTCTTGATGCAACTCCGTTCCACCAAGACCGGGAGAGGTGGCTCAGTGCATCAACTGCTGTCACTGCAATCCTCTGACTCCAAGGTTCAGATCCCGACGGTGGAAGGTTTTCGAAACAAGATTGTCAGCTAGTTCGTACTCAGTTACTGTCTGGAGGAGAATTCTAGCGTCCGGCTGCCTTGATCGGTAGTTTTCCGTCGTTTCTCCGATCAACATTAGGCGAATACCGGAGATGTACCCTAAAAAAGGGACCGCACGCGATATTTTCTTCTTCTTCCTTGTCATATCCTCACCCCCTACTTAGAAGTACTCACACTTACATGCTTTACACTATCACACATGCCGAGAGACTGGTCGGGAGCTTAGAGCTTGTCCGGGCTTGGGCGGTGCCCCGCTGGTGAGAGAAATTTGGTTGAGGAAAACTCCGCTAGCCGACAGGTAGTTTGGCGCCCACCATCCACGTAGGGAAGATCATCGCCACATCCCGAGGAAAAACATGCTCTACACAGATGGGACCAATGACCTTGAAGCGCTGTTAACGCTCCCGGAGCCACTAATTATTCAATCCAAAACCATACAATGGACTTTCCGTAATTGATATTTCGATTGATTTTTGCGGGAAAAAAGACAACACCCCTATAAATGTGGTAAAAACTCCACTTTTCGTTCTAACCAATAGACTTTCGAAAGTTGCAAATATCTAACGTTCTTTCGAATAGTTTCTACAACTTTATTGAATATTTGTATTGGCCGGCTACTCTGATCATTCGTTTCAATGGTTTCCGCTGCTCGACCCCATGCGGTTTCTGAAAAAGTACCTTAAAGTTTGACAAATATTGCCCGCGACCCTTGCTCCCCATTAAGTCGTCATTGTCATTCCTATAGTTGAGCGATGAATCTCACTATCACGTAACACATTCCATATACCGACTGTTTTTTACAATTTTTTATTTTATTTTCCTGCGGCGAGGAAGGCAGGTTGGTTTCGGGTACACCAAAGCGAATGTCTCATACACGGATGTTTACATCAAGTCATTTAAAATTATTTGCTTAATTCGTGAAAATAATTGCCACGACTAATTAATTCAATGCTCATGCATTCAATGCGCATCTTTAGGAATTTCCGGAATGGGCGACATTGATAATGATAACAAACAACACTCGGTCATGCTAACAATACATTACTGAAGATGACACACGAAGTACGAACAACGGCACAAGGCATTGCACAACGGCATTGCTCTTACGCAAAAAGCCACAGAATAGCGAACTAACGGATTTTTACTTTCCCGTATACGTACGTATACACGGAGTGATATACGTAGTATAGGGAAAGTTATGTAATGCTGCGCGAAAAAATTGCGAATTTTCGGCGGAAAAAAATTCATTGCCGGGCCGTGATAACGAAAAGTAGATAAAACTAGTTGCTAAATTAAGAAAAAAATCCCCTAACACGTGGTGTAGCCAGAAACCCTCTTTTGTGGGTCCTTGATATCGAAAAACCAATTGAAAGGAAAACGTCTGTCTGTCCGTCTGTCCGTCTGTCCGTCTGTCCGTCTGTCCGTCTGCCCGTCTGCCCGTCTGTCCGTCTGTCCGTCTGTCCGTCTGTCCGTCTGCCGTCTGCCGTCTGCCGTCCGTCCGTCCGTCCGTCCGTCCGTCCGTCCGTGTACACTGCTAGCGCCAAAACCATAAGTGCGATTTCTTCCAAAATGGATATTGGCCGGTCGATCTGGTTCTAGTGAAAGCTTTGAGATTTTGAAAAATATTCTTCAAAATTTGGGGGTACTTTACATGAAGCCCCCCGGACGTTTTCAAAATTTTCTCAGAAACCGCTCCAATTTTTTTCTTTAAATTTCTTGTAAGAATAGAGTAAAATACACTTATTAACAGAGCATAGATTCTATTTTCACGAATACCTCTGAATTTTCGAAAATTGTGAAAGTTTGAATTTTTTTCGGCGACTTTCTCCAACTACGAAATTGAAGATAGAGATTTTTCCTTCCAATAAAATGTGTTCTCCAAAGTGAGTTCTTTGTTTAAGGTCAGGTACATTGTTTTGAAAATTTTAGTAATTTTCACGCAATATTGCGTGCAATATGTGCGATTTTAAAAAAATACAAAAAATAGATTTTTTCAAAAACGGCTCCAAATTTTTTCGTTAAACATTTGGTAGGGATAGTGCTAAATGTACCCTATGAGATGACATAAACGCTATATTGCTGTATTCTTTTGTTTTTTCAAACATTGCAAAAATGTAATTTTTTTTTACTTGTCTCTCACGTCGTTAATATGTACAAGAGCGGCGAATTGTTCACATTATATATATATATATATATATATATATATATATATATATATATATATATATATATATATTAGTACATGTCCTTTAAATAATGTCAAGTAAAGTTTATCGAAAACACAACCGTTTCTGTGAAAACTACCTGAAATTTCCGCATTTTCAGAAATGCTCAAACGCGATTTTCTCATAAATGGCTAAAACATTTCTTCAAACTTTTCGATCGGATAGTGCTAATGGCACTCTTTAATGTGACCTTAAGTTTATTTTGAGGAAATTTTTTGTTTTTTCAAAAATTCCACATATGTAATTTTTTTAAAGGATCTTTCACATCTTTAATATTCACATTACCAGCAATTTGTAAACATTATTATATTTGTGAGTGCAAGTGCTTCAAATAACTTCAAATAAAGTATTCTGAAAACTCAAAAATTTTCTGTGAAACTGAACTTCAAATTTCGCATTTTTAGTAGCGCTAAAATGCCATTTTCTCTTAAACGGTACATAATTTTTAAAAGAAAATTGACATTTATGACTAAATTTTTGTGTTATTTAATATTCTAAAATTAATATTTCCGTTCTATCAATAGGAAACCGAAAAATTAAGAAAATGACAAAAAAATGTACTTTTGGCGATGATACACGGCAGCTGGCAAGGAAGAGTATGTTGCAATTTCGAATAGCTACTCGAGATCGAAAGAAATAACTAATACGTGAAAGTCTCTGCCCTTCTGTAGCCCCACTAGTTCCCCTCTGCATAGCGGTAGGTACGAGGTTCCCCACTTGTTCACGAGATGCCAGCACCGGCCTATTGTGTGACTCGCTGGACTCATTTTTAGACCTCATGTAAGGCAAATGTTTTGTAACCTGGCTATGTAAACTTGTTTTTATATGCCAATAAATCATTGCTATTCTATTCTCGCTGAACTCAACACATCCTGCAATATCTAATATTGGACATTTATATTCTTAGCTCTCGTAGCACTCTAGACGAAATTTAAAAATGAAGTGAAAAACGTAGACATGATGCAAGGATGTGAAGGCAGTAGTAGAATGCCTGAATTTCTCTCCACCCCACCGTCATCAATTCTTACAGTCTGCCTTTGCTGGCAGATTGTATATTTTGCTTCATAGACGTCATGTTAGCTAGGGAAGTGCCGAAGAAAGTGTTTGTGTCTAGCTAAGGTTGTTGGTGTCTAGCCATTTAAAATTTCGTGTTCACGCAAAGGAGAAAAGTAGATGAGCAGAATATAATATTACTTAAACTTCGAACAATATCTATCACTGAACATACAAATACGGAGCTCTCATAACACTCCAGTCAACATGTTTAACTAACCTGAAAAGCGTTATTAACACAGGAAGAAGAAGAGTCTTAAGTGTGCTCACTCTGTCTTCACCGGTATTTACCTGATTCCGTGTTTTACACACGTCATGTTTTCAATATTAGAAATGTTTTTGATGATACACGAACGTTTGGGTCTCGCAATTTAAGATTTGGTGACGTATGTAGTTAAAAAACTAGAGGTGGTTCAACAACATTTTTTACTGCATTACTTTTAATGTATGCAATTTTAGAAAATTGGGACCCGCGCCATTTTTCTCAACGTACATTGCTTATTGAAGAAAAAATAAACAATTTGGAGCTACTTTTTGGATGTTTTGATTATCTTCACTGTATACCAAAATTACATAAAAACTACTCTTCTTTTCTAAAATACTAAATAATATAATTTCAAGATTTATTTTTAAGACATTTAATGACAGAAAATATCTCTATCAACAATATTGGAGTTTTTCTAAGATGATTTTTGCAATTATTGAAATACAGAGTTCACCAAAAATGGAACCAGCGCTACTTTTATAAACGTGACTTTGCTCTGCTCGAGAAAAAATAAAGAAAAATTGGTAGCTTTTGGAGAATTTTTTTAATTGCTATATTTCTCGTAAAAGTTTTCGAAAAATGATTTACAGTTTCGAAACATTGTTATAATAATGACTTTCATCAAAAGGTATTCAACAGATTTTATTAATACAAAAATCTATATATTCAATTTCGTAGTTAAGGAAGTTGTCGAAAAACGTTTGAACGTTTGTAATTTTCGAAAATTCAGATATTTTAAGAGAAATAAGGCATATGGTATTTAAGCATGCGGCTTTGTTTATCTCAGAAAAACATAATCCAAAAACGTGGAGTCAGTTTTTAAAACATTTTGAAAATGTTGCTAAGGTTTCGTGCAAAGTAACCCCCAAAATTAAAATATCCGTTTCAAATTTGTAGGGCCACGAGGTCGTTCAGAACGATCAGGGAATATCAAGTTTGGAAAAATTGTCTGAACGGTTTTGGCACTAGTGTGGACAACAGGAGAACAGACAAACGTTTTGCTCTCAAGCAATTTTCCAATTTCAATGATCCACAACACGAAGATTCTGACATTACATAAGGTAGTTTACTACATTAGCTACAATAATTGTCTATTTTGTCGTTATCAGGGCCGGCAATATGAGATTATCTGACAAAAAAAACACCACTTTTCGCTGAAGAATTGCAATACTTTCTTTTTACAACTTAAGTACATAGTATGCAACAAAGTAATAGTTGACTTGACTCTTGCCTTACATCTTTTATCACATCTTACACTACACTTTGAAGACTGAGCTCTCATAGCTCTCCAGAAGAAATTCCAAACCAGCGTGAAAAGAGTTGGGGATTGAACGGGAAGGAGAGAAGGCTCGCAGTCTACCCTCATCCCACTCCACCTTTCCACCACCAGCAGCCCCCTGTGTCTGCCGCCTGGGTAGCTAGCACTCATTTCCGTGAAGAATGAAGAGCGTCGTCGAGAGAGCGGACAATTTTTGCTAATTTTCGTAAATTGCTGGAGATCCTTGGCCACGGCTCCTGCGGTGGCAGTCCACGTAAATCAGCCCCCGCTAATTGGTTCCGTTTCATTTGATGTCGCCGAGGGCGGAGAGGGGCGGAGAGGGGTGGGTCTAAGTGTAGGGGGAATGATACAAAGAGGGGCGGCCGACGCTGTTCTGTGCTGGTAGGGTTATTTCGAAGCATATTTACGCGCCTCGGGACAAAAAAAACTGAGCGTATTGACACGAATGTATTTAGATTTTACGTTGCAGAGCTTGTGAGAAGAATATTGCAAAATTGTTTGAAATTGAAAATGTGGCAAATAATTAATATTCTCGTTCAATGCAAGTTGAAGTTGCGAATGACAACAATGTATTTTTTCGATTACAACAATGTATTCTTTCAAGACACGTCAATTGATTGATTGATTCGTGTTTCCGGGCGCGTCAACTACTTAGGTCATTAGTTCCGTAAGTGTAGTGCGTATTTTTCTCGGGAGGTGGCGATAATCTTTTCCCCGCTGGGTGGCGAGATCTGGCGCCGACCTACTGTCGACTAGCGGGGTGTTCTCCTCAACCAGGTATCTCCCACCAGCGGAACACCGCCCCAGCCGGGACAAGCTGTAAGCTCCCGACCGGTCTCCCGACATGTGTGGTAGTGTAGTGCATGTTAGTGTAAGTGTGTGTGTGTAAGAGGAGAGGAGAGGACAAGGAAGAGGAAGGAAAGATCGCGCCCGGTCTGTGGTCCGTTTGTTAGGGTACTGCTCCGGCATTCGCCTGGTGTTGATCGGAGAAGGTAGCATCGCAATTCCCTTTAGTAACGTACTTTTTATCAAATCATGCACAATTTTGAAGTTTCATTTTTTAATCTTTGGGAAACACTGTGGTATCGAATGAAAGAACCGAATTCATAATTTCAGTCACAGTAAAAGTTTTTCGGCTACAGAACTAAAATATCAACCAAAATATCAACCAATTCTACGATAATTCGTATATATAGTTGATATTTCAGCATTTAATACATTAAGTCTGTAGATCATTGAGGGTGATGTAACTCTTATCCCTAAACAATACAAATGGCAATGATTTATCTTCATCGGACAGGTAGGCTTGGATTTAGCTTGTATACAAAGTATCTGGAGTTATAAGATTGTCTCGAATCAGGGACATGATTAATGTCAAATATATTCAAACCTCACTTTAACGAAGCTATTAGATTATTATTAGACTTAACTGAAAATATTTGTCCGATTTCACTCAAAGGAACGATATTTGTCGATAACCGATTTCACTCAAAGGAACCATATCACTTCGGCAGAAATTTGTAAAACTTTCGATTGTGTGAAGCCTGTGATCCAAAATTTATCTAACTGGCTTATCAAGAGGGGGAAAATAATATCCTTAGGAATATAACATATAGTTGGACAAGCAGGCACGTGAACACGGACAGTCGGATAAGTTGCATGAAGAGAAACAGGTAGATTGTTAATAACGAGGAGAACAAGAATTTTATTTACATTTATGTGACATACATACATGCATAATTACCTTAAGTGTGTCACAAAATGTACAAATCTTTAGTTTTATCAAACGCTAGAGATCAGATCTTCGGAAAACACTGAAGAAGTAAAAATCACTAGTATTCGTCCATTAATTCGCAGTTATTTACTTTAGTTCACCCTTTAAATAACCTTAATTTTAATTCCTTCTTGAATTTTTATCTTCATTCGTTTCTTTTGTTACCTTCTTTTCCTTTTCCCACAATTTTTCACTTCTCAATCCTTTCCTGTACTTCTTTTTCTTTTTAACACACATTATCTTCGCCGTCCCCATTTCCACCTCACACCCATTAACTCTCCCCTCAATTCTCGCCTTTTTCACCTCACCTCTTCCACCCCCTTTCTTCTCACCCTCTCCTACACCCTCCACGTCTTCGCCGGACCCTTCTGCTTCTTCCCCCACCCCATTAACGTGACGGTCATTATAAATAAATACGGGCACGTTTTACCTCCACGCGCGGGCTCAGCAGGAAAAATTAGAGTGGCCACTTCCTGTGGCTATCCCGCCATCATTCCGACGAGCAATCTAAACAGGGTTCTCCGAATAATAAATTAGGGTCCGCCCCGCCCGCCGCCCGCCCGCCCGCCCGCCGACGCGAGCGTCGCGGCGGCGGTGGCGCCATCAACGAGACGCGGAGAGTAAAATTCGTTATGCCCGCGTCGTAAATGTCGGACATTTTTGCGGCCGCTTTAAAATACGGCGGCTTAAGCCTCTAACGCGGCGGTTACGGCGTCCGAGCGGACGAGGGGCCACGCTGCGGAGACGGATGGGGGGGGAGAGGCGGATGAGGGTGATGAGAAGGGAGTGGGGGTAAGGGATATCGGGATTGCACCTAGAGAGTGGCGTTCAGTTCATCGCTGAACACTTACGTAGACTCAGGGATGATGTATTAAAATATGTCGTCCGTTGTCAGTTAGAGAAAGTGTCAATGTGTGACGTACAGTAACTTTGCTCCTAGTGAGTGGCGTTCAGTTCATCACTGAACACTTACGTAGACTCAGGGATGATGTATTAAAATATGTCGTCCGTTGTCAGTTAGAGTAAGTGGCAATGTGTGACGTACAGTAACTTTGCTCCTAGTGAGTGGCGTTCAGTTCATCACTGAACACTTACGTAGTAGACTCTGGGATGATGTATTAAAATATGTCGTCCGTTGTCAGTTAGAATAAGTAGCAATGTGTGACGTACAGTAACTTTTTCTGTTCCTAGCGGGTGGCGTTCATTTCACCACTGAATACTTACGTAGACTCAGAGATGATGTATTAAAATATGTCGTCCGTTGTCTGTTAGAGCAAGTGGGAATGTGCGACCTACTGTAACTTTTATGCTCCTAGCGAATGGCATTCAGTCCATCACTGAACACTTAGTAGACTCAGGGATGATGTATTAAAATATGTCGCACGGTTGTCAGACCAAGTAGAAATGTGTGACCTACCGTAACTTTTTTTGCTTCTAGTGTTATTATTCAACTAATATTTTTTTAAAGTGCATGACATCATTTAACATCTTAAATACAGGGATAAATTGAATTGAGAAAAAATCGTGGCTTTAATATGAAAGTGTGGAACAGTTTCGAAAAATATTTGAACTTTTTCAATTTTTACTTTCTCGCTAGCTCTTACGCAGTAGAGAGAAAGTTATGTAATGCTGCGCAATAAAACGGCGAGTGTTCGGCAGTAAAATTCTTATTTCGGGGCCATGGCAAAGAAAAGGTGGATAAATCTAGTTGTTAAATTTAGAAAAAATCCTCTAATACGTGGTATAGCCAGAATACATTTTTTGTGGTTCCTTTATGTCGAAAAATTGAATGACGGCAAAACCCACCGTCTGTCCTGCGAACAACGCTAGCGGCTAAAGTGTTCAGCCGAGTTTCTGCATAATGTATATTCACTAATCGATCTGGCTGTTGTCAAGGTCCCTTGAATTTAAAACGATATTTTAATTTTGGGAGTACTTTACACGCAACCCCTAGAACATTTACAAAAAAATTGCTCCATTTTTTTTTTTACATTTTGTTGTTTGATAGTGTGAAGGACGTCTAAGATGGTGCAGCTCTCATGCATATGGTGCAGATTTAATGGTGCAGGTCTCATTTTCGTTAAAAATCTCTAATTTTTCGAAAAATTGCAAGAATTCAAAAAAATTTAGGCGTCTACCTACAACTACAATTATGAAGATAGCTTTTTCGCCTTTAATGAAATATGTTTCTTTAAGATAGATTTTGAAATAAGACCATGTACCATTTTTCGAAAATTTGAATATTTTTAGGGTAATTTTGCATGGAAATACGGACGAGTAAGTACGGGCTGTTTTAGCATCACTAGTTAAACACATATGTTAATAAAAATTGGAACAACAGCACATTTATAAAATATATTTTCTCTAATTGAGTAAAAATATAAAGAAAAATGTGTTCCGAAACTCATCATTGCCAAGGTAGTTGGTACTGACGAAATGCATATGTTGAAAGCACTGACGAATGACATTTTCTCTGAGCACTTGCATTGTGTTTCTTGTGTGATGTAAGCAGCTTACTGTAAGAAGCGGTATTCATTTCAGGAACAAGTAGAAACGGTGTGTGTGTACGGCCAAGCAGACAGAAATTGTCGCGAGTCAGCAAGGCTATATCGAGACCTTGTCTCAGATGTCTTGCCCCTGAGCTCACAAATGCGAAAACAACGGTCTGGAAGTTCCTTTAAACGGTTGTAGAATGCCAGAGAAAACAAAGAAAATGTGTAAGCTCTTCAATATTGTGGAACAGAATAATAAAAATAAAAAAACCTTCAATAGCATTACAGGTAGAGGAAACACTAAACATGACCACAAAATATAAAGTAGTGATGCAACAGAATAGCACAGTAATAAATGGAGCCATGAATGGACAAATTATAAAGCCAGCTATCTACATAAATCTATAAACAGTTTTTATGCGCTAGGCACCGACACAAAATTCCGACGCAGGGAGCAAGTAGTCCTTTCAAGGATACGAACTAGACATTGTAAATTCAGCCACCTCTATTTGATCCAAAAATCACCTCCACCCTCATGTGATATATGCAATACACCTTTAAACCTTGATCACATTTTCGAAGTGTGTTCCAGGTACGACAGTCAAAGAGTATCAAGTGGATTTAACCACAAATCAATACTGCATTCTAAAGAAGACCAAGAAAAAATAATCAAATTTTGTTTAGCCATTAACATATTTATGGACATTTAAAGCCAGTGGATTCATGTAAATTGTAATTGTCCTCCTTGAATTATTATTACTATTGTAAGATAATTGGAAATGTAATTGTTATAATTTTCTACTCTTGTATTGTAACTGTAGCTGCTATAATTATATTGTAACTGTATTATAACTGTAACAGGAAGTCGCTAATAACCGCAATGTTGGTGCGACTAAAAATAAAAATAATTTAAAAAAAGAATAGCACAGTCTTCACAAATCAGGTTCCTATCTCTTTAGTCTGGACTAGCTTATAGTTATTGTCGCATCTTCTTCCCAGTTGGTATTTATGAGAGCCTGATTTCTTTCACATATGCTCAATTTTTCGGGCCCCTATTCTGATTGAACTATGAGTTAGAACAACTATTTTATTACATAAAGGAACGATAATGATCCAATTTTAGATATTATTGCCACACAATTCGACTTTTTCGTCAAAAAATTGCAGTTTTTTCTCGGAGCACTATAATACTTTCTCTATTCTACATAGGTAGAATGCGAAAAATTAAAAAGATTTATTTTAACGATTTTCCTCAAATGTTGCAAACGCCAAATACAAATCAAGTGAGGCTCGCCTTATGCATTGTGTAATTAGTTTTCGTGAACAAACACAACAACTAAAAACAAGTAGTACTACACATTGACACATACTTTTTCGAAATAGTTTCCTAATTTCTTAAGTCAGCTTTCGATTTTACTTCTTCGTATCCCCAGTTGCTTCCTGTCGTCCCCCAATGACATTTTTTCACATTTTTTCAATTAGTATGTACCATAATAGCTGAATTCAAAATTATTTGAATAATATTAAAGAAGAGTGAAATCTGGCCTTATAAGAAATTTTCATTGAAACATTTGGTGCCGTTTTCCACAAAGGCTTTAAGCGTTTCTGAAAATGCACAAATTTGAGCTCATTTTCACCAAAAACTTTGTTTTCGAGAAACTTCTTCGGAAAACATTTGAAGCACTTGAACTTACTTGGGTTACTACAAATGTCCATAGTATAAATATTAACGACGTGATAAATATTTAAAAAATACATTTGTGTAATTCTTGAAAAATCAAGAGAATGCTTCCACATCAAGTTTTATTTCAGCACGATTAGACCTATCCCTATAAACAGTTTAAATATAACATTGGGAGGCATTTTTTAGAAAATATTGTTTTAATACTGCTCATATTTCACGCAAAATTACGAAGCTGCCAAAGGAGACTAAGTGCTGTGGGCTAAGTGCACGGGGACGCACAAGTTGTGTTGGAGACATCTTGTTGGAGTTCATCTTGTTTGGTAGAGATTGTTTTTATTCCATCCAACTTGAAATTTGGTTGAATTTGCAAATGATAAACTTTAAATGCTGTGGCACTCTTAAAGGCTTTTTTCCTACTATTAGAAAATGAGTAAACTTGCCTGTCCTGTAGAGAACTTACAAAATATCCGCACAGACATATTACAAATTTCGTTTATTTCACATTGTTCGCGGTACGTACTTTTATTTACTGTCAACAGATGTCTCGAATAAATAAATAATAAATAAGTGACAGCTTCTTATAATTTGCCTTTTTGGTGTGTATTTTTCTAGTGTTTCTTGAAAGTTTATCATGTTTGCACGTAAGTCACTATGACTAAATTGTTGTCTGTGTTTGAGTCTCTTAAAATGCTCAATCAATAAATTGTTCATTCTCGGCAAGGCCCCTTCTTAAAAATCAGGTAATTTTCCTCGTCTTTTGTCTTTAAATCTTTATGTCTGGATCTTGTCTATAAATCTTTAACTCTGGACTACTTACTAGTATTTAGCTTAAGAAAGCAATTACTGTATTTACATTGGTCTACAAGAATGCAACGAAAAGTCATTAAAAGTTTTTCAGTTACCGCCTTCCGCAAATGCCATCGAACGGTAAAATGAAATCTATAAAAACTCTAAACGCACGGTGACCAAGTATCCTCGAATTCCAATTTAATCATAGTAAACTATAAGTACTTTCTCCCAGTACCATTGCCTTTATTATTAGAATCATCAGTTGTGAGTACCTACGACAGTCTGGCTGCAAAAATCGGTTTGCATAATTAAAAAAAATGTTTCTGTTAGTTTGAGAAAGAGAAGTATACTGTAAGAGTTCTTCATAACAAATCAATTTTATTGTCGTAACTACTATTATGGAAGCTGAGTTTAAAACTATTAGATTTTTAAATATAAAGTATAATTACCATTCCTTCATTACATACCATATTGTTTTACGTAATCTATTGATAGAGTTAGTATGTAGGTCATATTATATTTTCAATTATGTTATATTTCACTAACAAGTGGAATACATCGCCAGTTAATACATTTTGCTAATTGATAGGGAGAATATTGGTGTCAGAGATTTTTTCATTTATCTAAAATAATACATCAGTTTAAATTAATTTTCAATGTTCACGTGAGGAATATCCAATTACTCAGTATTAAGAAATGGTCAGCGATATATATGTTTTGATGAAATGTCACTCAGTGATTTGTTATACTGCAGGAACTGAAGTTCTTTAGCTTCTTCGTGCACCATAAATCCAAGTGTACAATTCAATTTGAAAATGATAAAGCTAAAAATAGTTTTATCGAGATGCTTAAAAAAAACCATTAAATAATTGTATTGGTAACTATAAAAAATTTTAATTCGTAAATTCTTTCATTCACAATAGCATAGTCGTATTTTTTCGAACACACATTTTAATGTCCAAATGCAGCGTTTATCAAAGTCCAATAACACTGAACTCAATTTAACGAATGAATAACTAAGAATTGAAGATTATATTATCGTTTAGTTAGTTATGTGATCATAAATGAATTCTTTCTCCATGGTATATTTAGTTAGACTACTTATTGTACTTTTTTCTTACTACCACCGGCTTCCAAAATTTTATCTCCCTTATACATTAATCATTTGCGAGTGATTTTCTGTAAATATATCAGCAACATGCCGTCTCCAGTTTTTCTATCGCTGTTTATTTTCTCTGTTGTATTTCTAATTTTTGCTTGCTTCTCAACATTATTTCATAAAACTTTATTCCTTTGATCTGAGACAAAATGTACCTGTAAATTCTATTTCTCTAAAATATCTTTCTCCAGTTTCATGTTTATATCCATACACTAAGTCTATCAAACCGCTAAAATTATTCAGATGCAGAGGCCCATAGAATCTAAAAATCTCATCAGATGAATTAAATATTCATTCTTTTACAATTAGAGCAATTTGGTACAATAATTAATAAACTGTAGGGAGGCTATAATTCTTGAGTAACATAATTACCATTTGGCAAAAAAAATCTTTCCGCACAGCACAATTTCAAGAGAATTAAATTCGAAATAAAAATACTTCTTCAGTACAGAGCTTATTGGAGTTTCTCGCGTGTTTGGAGAATTGGTACGCTTTCGCCTTCCGCGAAAACGCAAGCAAAGAAAACATAGGAGCAAGCGAACCACGCACTCCACTGTTTTGAAATTCTGCAGCGCTCAAGCCATCGCGAAGCCCATTTTGCAACGATCCGCGCTACTTAGTTGCCCCTCCAGATACGAAAAGCGCTCTCACCTCCCGTTTAGCTCTACAGCCTGATAAGGAACTTCTCCACAATAAGAAGGAAACATAAAGAAGAGGAGGGAGAAATAAAGATGTTTACACCACAGCGTTTTATTCTCATTTCTGAACCTCTGGGGCCAACGGAGTGAGAGGGAAATTTTATGTTCCAACGGTCTACGTGAACAGACAATGCGAAGTTCTTCCTTTCAGACTGTTCTCAGGAGACGAAGGCAGCTATTGTGTTCGTTTGCTTGCATATGACTTTGCCTACAGACGTTTATATCTGAATTCCCAAAGAGCAAGATGATTTAAAGATTATTGCATTCCACTCTTGCTGTTAACTTTAATATGAAATAAATTTCAATTTCAATTTGCATATCTTGTAATAATTAATTTAGCATGACAGTTAAATAATAATAATGTCTAAGGTGTCATTTAGTGTGATATTTCATATATAAAATGATTCAAAAGTGCCACATGAGCGCAAACATACTCGTTGATACATGAACATAAGCAGCAGAAACTTTCATTACGAAGGAATTCATATGATATAAATAGAAAAAAGAAATTTTTATTTTTAAAATCACCCATAATTTATGAAAGAATATTTATGAACCGTTATTTTGTTACGAAACAAAATAACGGTTACACGAAATAGATCACAGCAGTTTTTTTGTTCCGAACGGAACACTTTTCCACATTCCACATTCGTACCGTATACTCGTACTTTGCCAATGGTCGTCGGATAGCCAGCAGAAAATGCTACGAAAAGATACCGCAAACTAGAATATGTCCCAAATTCTAGCAGAGCCACAATAATTCCAATATCGCAGTCCAGAGGAGTAACTAATCCATCATAATAGTGTAACCTCATCAGGGCACGTAACTCCCCCCAACAACTATCCGTACTACTAGACAATCACTTCCCAACTCAACTCCCAACTCTCTTATACCGCTGTCCGGTGCTCGGAGCTCCCTATTGTAGTAGCTGTGACGTCATACCAGCGACTCGACTTGCAGCTCCCGTCATGCTGGCTGCTTTATAGGGGTAGCGAGTCTCGTAAACGCGGGATGCCGTGCGAGTCTATTTTAAACTACCTCAACACAGCCATAACAATGATACGTACCTACTTTTACCCGAAAATAGGCCGCCTTGGACCCTGTGGACGAGCATGCACCCTGCATTTACCGGGTCAATTTTTATTAAGGTATCAGCATTTACCTGGATCCTATTTTTATCCCCCAGGGTTGTAAGATGAAATGCCTGAGGCGGGACTCAAACACGTGATCCTTCCGTCGGAGATCGCCATGACACTACTGTCTTAGCGATCTCAGTTAACCGGACAGGCTCCTAAGTATCATTATTATTAATATTTTAATACTTAGTAATGATAGTGGTAGTACCGGTAGTTGGCAATTGCGAAATCTAGGTAATGGAGATGTAATCCCGCGTAATTGTTCAAACTTATAATCGTGACCAGGTAAAATATTACGTAAAATATAATTATTGTATTATTATTAACCTTCCACACCCCGCATCTAAAAATGTTGTAACTAACGAAACTCCATTTCCTTGCATATCTCATTTTCATTGTCTCAATTGTCTCGTTTAAAACGTAATCGCCGATACTGATTTGTTCACAATCTGCAACTGATCACATTTCCATTGCGTTACCTTTTTTCAACCTCTTCCTTCGCGCAAGCATCAATTCCGTTTTCACTGCTTTCCACCTCATCGCCCCATCAACTTCACTCGGAGCCCCTCCCAAAGACCCACGCACGCCCCCGCAGCCCCACTTCCAGCCTCAATTATTTAGTCCCAGCTTGCGTCGGCCCCACGTCATGTTAGGTCGTTAACGAGATTGACAAATGAGCATCGAGGCCGCGCTGTGTCTGTTGCAATTAAAAGGGCTGCTTCAGCGGCGACGAGGGACCATGAGGAGGAGTAAGCAGAGCAACGGAATGAGGAGGGCGAGGAGGAGAAATTCGTGGCGGTGGTGATGGAGAGGTAATAGTACGTAGAGTGGTAGTGACTCGTAGTTGTTTCAAGGGAATGATCATAGTGATGATGACTAATGGTTGTAGTGATAGTTATGATAAAATTAGTCCTACACACAGGCGGTTCATTGATTATTTAGCCTTGCCGGGGGCGTGAACTAGTATAGGCAAATGATGGAGTCCTATAAGTGTAGTTCAAGTCATATCCAGGGATGTAAGTGGAACGAGAGATTCGGTGTCGACCTATTCGTCCGTTTGAAATGTTTTCCTCCTCCAGATATCTCCCAGGGGAATTGCCTCAGTAGATACAAGCTCTGAGCTCCCAACGTCCAGAAGTATTTCTCCAGGATGCCTTCGACATAGAAGATATGAAGCTTATGTTGATAATCTGCCACCATTGGGACTCGGAACTCTAGTTAAGAGACAACAGTAGCAATGGCAACTTCTCAGTCGCAGACTGTCCTTACAGTTCGAGACACATGACAGTGTTACTCTTTCACTCTTCAGTTTTACTATTCATTTTGACTTTCCTGGATAAATACGAGCATTTTTGAGCGCAATCTGCCGGATAAAACTGGTACGAAAAATATCCCAGGTGGATAATGTCGCCAGCTCCCGTTTTTTCTTGCTGGTATTGGTTCGCGATATACCCGCTCCAACTCTGTGTAAGTATGCCTTTACCAGGCACAGATTTGGTTGAACATTTGAAAAGGGAAGTTGTGAAAGTCCTTGGAGGGATGGGATATGGAATGATGATTATGATGATGATAATGAAGGATGAATGGACGACACAAACATACAGTCATACACAAACGCACCCATACCAGAGGCGGGACTCGAACCCGCGATCCATCCGTCCGAGATCGCCACTGCACTACTGCCTTGGCGATATCAGTCTCTCCGAATCGGTGTTGTGCCGTTTAATATTGTGTTCATTCCGAAGGGGCGTATTTGGTACTAGAATGTTCAAATGAACTAAGTAGACGTCGTCAGGTCAACAGAATCGTCAGTCGTCTTTGGACAGCTTTACAATCATTATACTATTAAGAAACAAATCAGAGCAATCGATAAATAATAAATATTAAAAATGTACGTCATAAGAGGTTCATGTAAAATTAAAGAAACACAAGATGATTCGCTCAAGTGTGTAGTGTAAGTAAGTAGTGTAAGTGTCGTGTAAGTAGTGAGAGTTGGAAGATAACTGATGGCAAAACTACTGAGAGCGTTTTTCGTGTTATGGATAAATAGGAGAACCGCAAACCCGAGCGGATAAATTTGACATGTATTTCCTCTAAACAGAGGCTCGATGGTATCTGTGCTTTTGCAACCAGCTTAAATTAACACTCCAGAAGTAAATTCTGAGGTCACGGGGTAAAAGTTCTTAAGTCAAAAATCTTAGTTTGGAGAAAACAAGGGTTAGATTTTTGAGCCACCGCTTGTTCCTACGCTAAACGCTGTTTGTTGATGGTTTTTTTTCTCGTTAAGTCGGTAACATTTGAATTCGGTTGTTTGACTAAACTAAAATATAGATACTTAACTTGTAGTTTCAGTACTTAACCCAATTTTGCCAAAAATTGACTTAAGAACGTTTATCCCGTGACCACAGAATTGTCTTCAACCCTGACACAGAATGCACATGCATTTTATCAAATTTGGTTTGTATCTCCATAGCATTCCCACCCTCCAAATCAAAATGATCAGTCAGAAAAGAAAATACGTTATTTTACATCTTCTAAACCATGACACACCGACCTCTTTCATTGTTTAGTAAGAAATAATACACGTTGTATTCGTTACAAAATTTGGAAAATTGTTTTACAATTAATATGTTATTAATTATGCCTCGGTTTCAAAAAGATTTCCTTTATAGGCATTTACTTATAAAACGACCTACAATTCCGTCATCGTATACAAAGATTCTGACACCTCTCCAGTCACATCCTTCGGTACGCCACGTGAACTTGAACACGGGTTCACATCTGACATGTTAATCGGCTTGCAACGATTTGTTTACATTGCTAGCAGCGTTGTCACTCATCTGATGATCGAGAAGTACGTACGTGGAGACCTGTCGTTTACATTACCTGTTCGAAAAATGCCTTGCAATTTCCACTGGACATTGTTATACAAAAAATATATGGTAAACGTATGTCGACTTCACAAAACATATTGTTTTGATCATTGAGAACCAAATTAATGCAAAGAATCTAGAAAAAGGACGAAATTCAAATAAAATCAAAAATCCTGGCTGTAAAAGCAAATCAGGGACATTGTGTCATTGATTTTCCTTCACTTTAGAACAAAATGAACCAACTAATCATAAAAAGAAACGATTCAAAAAATAAACATTTGTTGAACTGTGTTATTGAATTATTACAATAAATAATACATTAGTAGTGATTGCGTTCAGCATTTATCTCGTATAATTTATTCTGTGCGACTTCTAGTAAGAAACAAAACAATAACTGCGAATAAAGTCATTGTTGTGGTTAAAGATTCAAGCAACAATAACTCGTGACAGAAGTAGTTTTCAAAGTAACAAACGTTCTTATTTCCAGCTTCCCAGGATCTTTTATCTGGCTTGCAATCAAAATTAATAAGGCACACATTAAACCATTTTATTTTGATATGAAAGCTATTTCAACCCTATAATGCGTGGATAGTTCTGGAAACCTCACAAGAAGTGCAAGGCCGATGTCGAGATAAGCGCGTAAGTTCATATGCCTTCTTCCGAACCAAAATGAGAAGTGAGTCGAAAGAAGCGAAACTCGAACTACGCTATAAATGTATGATCTGAAACACAAAAGAATTGTAAACTTGCGTAAATGTCAAGCGGAGCTTGCACAAGGGTAGGAACGTGCTCATACAACTCTGACAAATCCACTCTGCATGGTCGCCGCTTGCGACTTTTGTCATCCCGTTAGTATAAGTACACTAATAAATGTGAATTCAATGTCATATAACCGACATCCATACCACAAAAAAAGGGTGTATAAATATACACAAAATTCCCAGGCCCTTTTTACAGGCCCTTTTTCAGGATTTGTGTAGTGTTCTTTCAAAGTGTGGTAAAGATTAATGCAACACAAAAGCGGAAAACAAAGAATTTAAATATTTTATTAGATGCACCAGAATCGTAACTTTTTGCCTCTCGCTATGCCCGTATTAGTTCCTAACATATACTGCCAGAGGCCGTTACATAGAAAAATTGGTTTCTAATAGATTATCTTCTATTATATTCCGCCAGAGATCAGTAGCGATGCAGCAAAGTTGGTTCTTAATACATACAGGCGAGTAGCAGTGCATACGATAAATTTACTCAATAGCAATGTATTGTAAAATAAAATGAAAGAAAATTATATTATTTTTATTACAAATTGAACCAATTACTATAAAAAATAATCTTAAGCACCGTGGTTCATATAAAATTGATATTTTTCTTCTTTCACAAGGATTGGATATAAAGAAAGTCCGGACAACGCCCGGTATTCTGCTAGTAATAAAACCATAATTATATCTTCCCAGAAAAAAGTACCTATTTCGGTTTCGGATTAAGTGGACATTAGCATTATAAAATTTCAGATTAGCGAGACACTTTCCTACGACTCACAGAAGCCGGTCGACCCATAGAAGTCTCCACCAGCTTCTGGAGTACGGGCTAGCGGTGGCGACGCGGCAGAGCTGTAGACAACCCTGAGGTTGCTCCAACTTTTGGACTTCATTTCCATCCAGGCCCTCATCCTTCCGGAACCAATTTGTCATTAACATGGCGACTCGAGCGCCGCGCCGCGCCACGCCGCGACGCGGCGCCCCGCAGAAGGGCTCCACTCGTTAGCGGTGCAGCAAAAAGGGAGGGCCCTTCGTTAACTCGACGGAAGAGGAGAAAAAAGGAAAATATTTCCGAGGTACTACCGCGAAGCTATCCGTCTTCCGGATACTTAAATAATAATTGTAATGGCTCTTTGCCATGGGACACGCTCGCACAGGAAAACCTTTCCAAGTCGCCGGGTAAGACTCTGAGAGGGGCGGAATGATTTTTTAAATACTTGGGCAATGTTCCACTCTTGTAAAATATAACACACTATCCTGTTCTGTGAACAGAAAACATTGTTTGTAATTAACTTTGATTCAGGAATGAATCAAATCAGGAATGAATAATTTAAGGCATACTTTTGTACTACAATACAATATTTCAAATCACGAAGTTTGCGGGAACCAATATTTATCCCATCTCGATCAGGTTTTTCGTCCAGTTTCCCTGATCCTTGAGCAAATGCTGAGATGGTCCCTTGTTTTGCTTCTGGACATAAATGTAACTTCATTATTTGTGTACGTCTTCTGAATTTCAGTAGGGAAATATAGTTATTCAAATTATCGTTTTCATATTATCGCGGCAAAAAGTATTATTCTTTCATGAAGAACATGAGGGTTCAGAGCAGGAATTTATAGCT
Source organism: Acheta domesticus (assembly GCA_031308135.1). Classification (NCBI taxonomy): domain Eukaryota; kingdom Metazoa; phylum Arthropoda; class Insecta; order Orthoptera; family Gryllidae; genus Acheta; species Acheta domesticus. Next base: position 35,724,144 of record JAHLJT010008756.1, on the reverse strand, counting down.
AATTTACCTTTGAAAATATATTTTATTATATAGGACCGAATATTTTGTCAACAAAACTCGAAAAAAAAACTCTTTTCTGTATTCAAAATTCGACTAGAATATGGTTTAGGATAGAGACCACAGAATTATGAAAACGTGCACAAAATTCACTTCTCCCCATAGCTCGTCATACGCAGTTTTTAACTGTTTTTGACGTAAATAAATAAATAAATAAATATCTCCGCCAGTTGAGTAGCCACTGAATTGACTATAGCAGTCATCGTTTAGATATAGTGAGAAGTCGTTTAATGATGACCATACAAAATGAATGCTGATAATGTTTACAACTATAGTATCGAAAGTCAGTAGTGTCCGAAGCGATTCTCACAGTTGGTGACAATAGGCACAACTAGGCAGTTGTCATCTTCTACATTTCGAGTTTTATAAAATGTCCGTAATCATGGAATCTCTTTAAAATGTGAGACGCATATTAATATAATATGAAAAACGCATGTAAAAATTTAAATATTTTTGTCGAATAGCATATTGAAATATCAGTAAGTGTAAAATGTGTGAAACAGAATTGAGTAATGAATACTTGTTCTACGGATCTCTAAGTGAACAACAGCAGAGCTTCCAATCAGGCACAAGCGCAGATTCGTGTCAAACGAGTGATAATAAATCGATTTATAAATCACTTTTCATGAGCCATTTACTGTGATGATCAAGGCGCTTTATAATGAAAGCATACAAGAACAAATTTTATTTTCTTTAGACTGATTCAAATGTATTCTTTATTGAGCAATATTCAATAAAATCTATGGAAGAAAAGGTAGGATTCCATTAATTTGCGAGATTACGTAAGTGATGAATTAGCTATTGTCTCTTTTTTCAAGGATGTCATTTTTATTATATCAAATGTTTCTTTGCACAAAAGATTCCATTAATTTGCGGAATTACGTAAGCGATGAATTAGCTATTGTCTCTTTATTTAAGAATGCCATTTTTATTATATCAAATGTTTCTTTGCACAAAAGAAACACTGACATCATTATTTTGTATCATGAAAGAGCCCATAGACACGTAAGCGTAAATAACACAAAGGGGTATAATCAGCCGTGTATTCTGCTCATATTTGAGAAAACTTACACTGAGTAACTACCTTTCTCACTTAAAATCTGTTAAATAAATTATTATGTACAATTCTAATTACAAAGAAAGTTGTATACATATATTACAAAAGAATTCTCCGATGAGTTAAACCATTCACAGACGTAAATTATTAAACTTGAAAATAAAACAAAATTTCGTTTGCGGGCTATCATTGAAAGCAACTGTAGAAATCAAGGTAGATAATTCTCCCGAGTAAATAGTATGAAAAGACGGGCTCTCAAATGGCAGATATCCGACATGTTAAAGAAGCACAAGACCAAAATTTAGGCTTAAGACCCTCGTTTAGAAATGCACCTGAATTTAAATCTAAACAAATGAGGAGCAATTCGTTCATACAAGGGATTGTTCCAATCTATTTGCTAAATGTATCTTAAAAATCGACAATATATTGCTAAATGTTTATAGGGCAACAATCCGTATATGAACATGCCCTCTTTATCTGAATGATGTTCAACGAAATGTGTTCGCATGGTCACAGTCCATATTTCACAAATAGATATTTTTGACAGACGTAAGTAAAACACGCATAGCGTGTTAAAAGTTAAATTTTTAGCACTAGTGCTAAAAGTGAGACACCATTCAAATGTTCAGATAAAACATTTAATGCAACAAAGAAAACAAAATACTTTCGTCTGACCACATCCTCCACTACTGACCTTAATTAATCATTAAGTTCTTCTTGTGCTTGAAATAAAATAAAATTTAAATCAGTAAGACTGTCTAAAAATAGAGTATGACACATATGGTAAAATTGATTTTATTTTGTTCGTAGAATTGCACCACTCGTCTATTGGCCTCGTAACGCAAGCACATAAAATAAAATGTCGCTTTTACCATTCGTATCATATATACCTATTTTATTTAGTAAATCAAGTATTTGCTATGCTCTTCATGCCAATAATTAAATCAAGAGCGCAGAAAACGCCTCCCATCGAGTGCAGATAACGCCGATCGCAAAGGATTCGCTACGCTTCCTTGTTTAAGCATCTTTAAGGGCGTGAAGAGCTCGAGTTACTCCATGAAGAGTCGGGGCCGGCAAAAAACTGAACTACTGCCACTTTCAAAAATTTGGAGGTTTTAATTAAAATGGGGCTTTGTCTTTATTCATAATCGCACCGTATTCGAATAAGTTGGTTGTGCTACAAACGCACATATTTTTTTGCTTTGTTTGTGACGGCTAAATAATTTATGTCTTTCTTGAACATAAGGTTGTGATTTTAAATAACAAATATTATTAAAATAATGATTTATGTGACGTTATTCAGTATATTTCATTAGTACATTAAAATCAATCATAGTTTTTCTAAAAAATGAACATGACCTTATTTGAATATGTTACTTTGAAGACTACATTGTATTAAGAAGAAAGATCTGTGTCTTCAACATTAAAAATAATAATTACAAATTTTATAATAACAAACTAGTTTCAACTATATATATTATATAATTTCAGAGAGAGAATAGAATAAGCAGCTTGTTATTAGAAATGTTTGTAATTGTGATTATTTTAAAATAATTATTTTTATTTCATGTTTTCATTATATAGTCTAAACCTGATCCATGGAAACCCAAACTAATGGTTTAAACGTTGTGTCAAAGGAAAAAGACAACATTGTTCATCTGGTCAAACTTGAATATACGAAACAATCCGTATTGGAATTAAGAATAGTCTTTTATTTTGATAGTATTTTGTTCTGTTAGAAACATGAATATCGAAACATGGTGCATGCTTGTAATATCTTGTTATTATATTGACTATACAGCAATTTGTGAACTTTACAATTATTTCTAAACAGCTAAGATATCCCAAACTTTTCCACAGTGCAAATCAAAGTATTACTAGTCATTGCAGTTTACGGCTGGCTTAATTTGAAGAAAAAGAAGAATACATTAACAAAGCTCATATAATTTCATTTCATAACTATCGTAATATCCAAGGATTCAAAAGAAGTAATTTCTTTTGTGGCAATACGTTTTCTTAAGAATGTCAAAGGTCGCCTCCTGATAATTCCGTCTGCTTCTGTCGAAAGACTTTCCAGCAATTACCGATTTTCATTTGTTTTCGATTTGGACAAGTGGCAGCGTTTAAAAGACAGATCCATGGCAGATGAGTACAGTCCGAGGTTTCCTCACTTAGAAGTAGAATGGACACCAATTTTGCTTCCTTCCTACTGTGTGACTATTCTGCTAGCAACAATGGATGTCACATAGCCCTAAAAGTGGAAAGGCAAGTACTTTGCATGTTTTTAAGTCTTTCTTGCATATTTATTTTCAAGTTACGTTTCCTAGTGTACAGTGTATGCCTTAGACACACTTGTTCCGCTGCAATATTCAGATGACGGGGTTGCCAAGAAATTAATGGAATGTGTGAAGAAGAATATCAGATCGTAGTAAATATTTATTTTTCTCTTTTCTAATGTAAGAACGTATTGATTATGTTAAATTTATTTGCAAAAAATATCTATAGAATTGCTATCAGATGCGTCAGGTCGTTGCAGTTTCTTTCATTGAAGGAATGGTCTTGGAAAGAAACTGATAAAAAGTACAAATTCGTATAAAATTTATTTATCTTTAACCATAATTATATTTGAATAAGATCCTGGCATAACAAAACGTATTAATGTCTCACGGTCAAACAGATTAGACAAACGACTGTTGGTTTGAAGACCGAATAGTTCATAAACGCTTGTCCAACAAAAAATGTCTTTATCGTGTTGGAGAGGTGATTCCAACACTTTTTTCCCTACACCCTATACCAATGTTATTCCCGTATCAGAATAGGATCATTGAAGCGGGGTGAAATTATTGAATCCCGTACAAATTGTAATATAAATTAAAGCAATATTTATTCAATTAAAAACTAACGCTAGATATATTTATCAATATATTTCAAACAGCTTTTGGAGGTTTGTTTTCAGTTTTTAAGGTTTGCTGAAGTTGTACATATTTATATACAACAATTTGTATACTTGCTGTCCTTTCCGCAGTGACATAGGAGGCTAGGTCCTTTTTGAGGAAGAAGTTCAACATTCAATATGTTGCTCGGAATGAAGAACTATTCTCTACATGAATTGTTGCTAAATAATATTTAACGTGTTTATCATTATAACAGGCCATATATCAGGTCTGGCTCTAAGAGACCACCTGAGTATTCACGAAATGATTACGCTTGGCGATGGATACGAAGTTGTTGTAAACATTCGATGAGCTTATTACTTATGGCAAGGGAAGATTTAAATACCAAAATGTCTAAACGATAAAACAGTAATTCATCGCCTAAACAAAAAGGAGAATACTTCGCTGGTATCCGTCATCGAAACCTCCCTCATTAGAATGTGACTTTAATTTTTTTAATTGAAAGTATTAAAAATGTCTTAATGCTATCAATAATGCATGCAATATTTTGCAAAAAATATCTAATATTTTTTGTAAAAATGCTGCAAATATGCCTTTTTGGCACATGTGGGCCTTCAAGGGGTATGGAAAGACAGGACGTTTCAATTCATCGCCTGAAACATTAATTTTTATTATGCCACAAACACTTTGCCTAGTCTGATGTTACTTTCTTGCATAAAATTAAACAATATTGCATTTATTTACAAAATATAAAGTAGTGGTAGTGATGGTGGTGGTGGTGGTAGTGGTGGTGATGCGGTGGTGGTACAGACGGCTGTGGCGAAAGATAATCTTGGTGTAAATAAGCTCAATAGTCATTCTGCGTCTTAGCCATGCGGCGCAATAGCTGTCCTCTCATGATTTCAGTTGCCATCCCCAACAAACACCCTCAATGGTACGGCCGATTGGACTCGACTTCGACGGACCACCTAGGTATACGCGAGCCATATCAACCACAATAAATAACCCGCGGTTCCACTACGTGAGCTCAAAATGACTCATTTTGGCCAATTACTTTAAACAAACTCAAGTCTTGCTGCATTGTTTGGGAATAACGTGGACCCGACAGTCATGAGATTCGACGTCGTAAAAACCCCCATCTCGTCCCAGTCTGAACTGACAGAGCCGATAGAAGAAAACTGTCCCTTTCTCGTTCGGTGTTAATTGAGCTTATGGCATTCGATTCATCGGTTCATAATTTCACAGGTTTAGTTTAATAATTGGCTTCCTGGCTAGACAATTACATATGTGGTGACTCGCCCTAACCTTGCGGTCACACTTTGGCAACTGGATCCGAGTGACGTACTATTTTGACATATAGTAACACTGTCTCAACCCTTGCACCCGTGTACGCTTGACTCCTCCAGGGTCTAACAACGTACTCTGACTCCCCTTAACCACTCACTCAACCGCTGCCCTTAAGAGTTACGTATTCCCCTTCAACTACAGTCTCTCGCCATGCCTTCAGGCAATATATTGAAAATATTTTGACAGCGCGAAGTGTCGAGTATGATCGATAATGGACGTAATGGCACACAAAATTGGAGGTAGATCTAAGAAGAATCAACTAAGCGTGGGTATTGGTGGTGAATTTAGTGGTAAAATATGACACCTGCATCTCTCTAGGCCATAAGACGATTAAAATAAGCAGATGGCATCTGATTTTTGTTGTGCCGCGGCATCGTCCTTCCAAAACTATTGCACCGATCAAGTACCCTCAGTTCGTTTAATCCTCTCAGTTGGTAATAGAAGACGATGACGAGCTGGTATGTAAAGTCAGTCAGGACCGAAGTATTAGAACCTCTCGGGAATGGATTACAACGCATGTATTTCTTTTAACATTAGTCTTGTTTCTGGGGATAATAAGAACGGATTTAGGGAAAAGGATCCGGCTCTGCAGACGAATCAGATCTATTAGGACCTCTAACGAATGATCAGGAGTGAAGTGTGTTCAGACCCAGCCCTGAGTAGTTATTGCTACACGCCGACAGAAATTCACACCACCTAGACTCATTTTTTTAAACTTGTCCACTTTCCATTGCAGGGAAAAAAGCCACACATTCTTGTGCAGTATCACTTCCATTAAAGTTAATTCTATATAAAGGCAATATTCTATATCTAGCAGGCATCATGTGATACTCCATAATGTAAATTAAAAATTAATGAAAACCTAACAATGCAACGTTTTGATATATATTAAAACATTAATAATCAATGTCATCATTCGGGAACACTTTTTCCATCTTCAGTGACTTATAAAAACCACGTGGATCACTCTAAAAATCCTAGCAAATGGAACTGAAAAATTCCATCTTCATGAATTGACACCCACAACATAGGCAACAAATAGCGTTGGTCCTGGTTAAGACAATCAAATCTGAAATTACTGCCAAGATTACAAATAAAAGAACAACACAGATACACTTCGGAAAATATTGCATGGACAAATAGTATATTACTCAATCTGGCCTCATAATATGGGTAATATAAGAAGTCGATGCTGAAATAAGCATCGTTAGAATAAATACAAAGCCCCTATCGGATATTAAGGTTAAGGCTGTAGAAGTTGTCAGGACTTTAAAGATGGGAATGTCCTGACCACCCTTCATTGTTACCTTTTGCCTGTGCAACCGGACAGTGATTCACTGACATGCTCTATTATTATCCTGACACTGCGCACAGCAAAGACAGTTATCCAGTCAGAACCAGATAATAGGTATTCACCACCTACGCCACTATCACGGCTAACATTCCCGACAAACGTCAACCACGTTAATACCACCACCGCCGCCTCCCACACTGCGTCCTCCGTGACCCACACTGCGCTCATTGATACCACCACCATAGCAGCTACCACAATCAAGCAATGCCCCCGTAGATTCTCCACACTAACAAAAACCGCGCAGCTAGCGTACAACTTACGACCCCTGCTAGGCCGATTAGTGACATAGAAACATATGTTATAGACTGGAATGGACTTCACGGGGCGACGCACACATCGTATGATTGCCCTATTCGGCAGTCCGCTGTGGGACCTGGAGGACACAGAGGTTCCATTGTTCCTGGGACCGCCGCCGCATGCTATCACGTGTGCCAGTCCGAAGTGGATCTTCTCCGAAGAGGTAACAGAGTGTCCACCTACTCCAGGTCGTGGTCTCTTCCCAGAGAGCCCATCCAGGACCCCGCTTATTACAAAGAAAGAGGGCGGCGAGAACGGTTCAACACCGACAATCCGTGCTTTTTCCCACCGTGCAATCACCAGAGACTACCAATCGAAAGATGATGACCGCTCTCCTAGGCCGGACAGTGACCTTTCCCCGTACACCAGTTCAGGTTGGACTTTCCTCGCAGACGATTACTCGTCAGAGGTAACAGAATGCCCCCCTACACCGGGTCATGATCTCTTCCCAGAGAGTCCGTCCAGGACTCCGCACTGGGGACAGACTCGGACAAACACGTCACCCATTACAAAGAAAGAGGACGGTGAACAGAACAGAGGATGCTCCCCACTTGTATTTTCCTACTATGCAACCACGAACCGACAATCCAAAGGAGGCGTCTGTCCTCTTACGCCGGGAAGTGATCTCTTTGCAGAGAGCCTGAGTAGGGAACAGGTCAGGACATTCACCCGGGACCCCCTATCTCCCCTTCCCAAAAATGAAGGCCCTGAGTGGATCGGGGAGAGTTTTCCAACACCGGTCTTCAAATATTCCCCCAGAGTAGTCAACATCGACAACTCACTGCTAGGTTCAGACTGTCCTCCTACACCTGGAACTCGTGTCTACCCAGAGATTCCATGTAAAACCGAAGACTCGACACCCAACCAAAATTCTCCACTGTGTCTAACCAAAACGGAGAATGAAAAGACAACCGACCAGGTCGGAGAGCGTTTTCTGTCGGTGTTCCCCATATATTCTGCCAGAACAGTCCCAACGGAACACTCATTGGAAAAAGTAGAAAGTCCGCATATGCCACACCATGATCTCTTTCCAGAGAGTCAGTCTACGACCCAGATCTGTTTACCCCCACGGACCTCCTCACAAATCCTCACCAATCTGGCGAATGAAGAGGCTCTCGAGCGAGAACGTTCGCCGAAACCAGGCTCCATATTTTCCCCTTGTCCAGACATCAGGCAGAAATCTATGGAAAGTGCTTACTGTCCTCCTACGCACCAACGTGATCCCTACCAAAACACCCCAAATACGACCGAGATCCGGTCTCACGCCTGTAACTCCTCATCGCCTCTTACAAATTCGGAAAATGAAGAGTCAACTCATCGGATTGAAGAACGTTCTCTATCACCGGACCCCACATTTTATCCCAGTGCAGTCAATACGAACTATTTATTGGACGAAGTGGACTTTCCTCCTACACCGGGACGTTATCTCTTTGAAGAGAGCCCTTTTAGAACCCAGCTATGGTCACGCTATCGGAACTCTGCACCGTCTCTTAGCAACACGGAGAATGAAGAGTCAAGCGGCCTGGTTGAACACCGATCTCCATCGCCAGTTCCCTCGTTTTCCCCCAGTGTCACCAACACCGACTACCCATCGGAGGAAGAAGATTGTTCGCATTCTTCGGGCCATGATAACGTTTCAGGAAGTTCGTCTAGAGCTCAGGACTGGTCACCTCTCCGGCACTCGTCACCGCCCCTTACCAATAAAGAGAATGAAGAGGCCGCCGAGTGGATCGGACACGGTTTTCGGACGCCGGTCTATACATTTTCCCACAGAATGGGAACCATGGACTTTCCAGCGGACCGTCCTACTACGCCAGGACGTAATCTCTATCCCAAGAGGCCCTGCAGTGCACAGGTCTGGCCGCCCACACGAAACTCATCATCCCTTAACAATACGGAGAATAAAGAGGCAACAGTCCAGGTGCGAAAGCATTCCCCTTCGCATGTCCGCACATGTTCGCCCAGTGCAGACTCCACAGACTACCCATTTAAAGTGGAGGGTTTTTCTCCTACACCGCGACGTGATATATTTCCAGGGAGCCCGCTTAGGGGCCCGGGCTGGTCACCCACCCACAACTCCTCACCTTCCGTTACCGACTCGGAGAATGAATGCGGCACCGATTGGATTGGAGAGCATTCTACGACCCCGACCTTGACATTTTCCCCAAATTCGTTCACCGTTGACTACCTATCAGAAGAAGCAAACTTTCCTCCTACGCCGAGATGCAATCTCTTAACTCAGAGCCCACTTAAAGACTTGGTCTGGTCACCCAACCAGAACTCCTCTAGGTCCGTTACCAACTCGGAAGATGAAAATAGCACCGATTATATTGGAGAGTATTCTATGACGCCGTCCTTGGCATTTTCCCCCAATTCGTCCATCGTTAACAGCCTATCAGAAGAAACGGACTTTCCTTTCACACCGGGACGCAATCTCTTTACAGAGAGCCCGTGTAGGACCCAGATATGTTCAGCAACCGAGAGCTCACCGTCTCTTTCCAATACGGAGGATGAGGCTCCCGAGAGACGCGGAGAGAGTTGTCCGTCGCCGGTTCCCACATTTACTTCCAGTCCATCCACAATGGAGATAAGAGATTGCCCGCTTACGCCTGGACGAGATCTCTTTTCAGACAGCCCTGATCTCGTTGCCCACGCGGTACATTTCACCGTCCGTTACCAACACGGAAGATGAAGAATGTTATGGTTATTTAATTGGATACAATTAAATAAAATTGACATTATAACTTGAGCATTTATTTCATCCGTTTACTCGTGCATTACCATCAAAACAGTTCCTTAATATTTTGTACATAGTTACTGCGACTTAGCAACCTTCCAGTGCCACCAAACTATATTATCCAGGGACAAGTTCCCTGCGCCCCAAAGCATCTGCCACCACGAGCATCTCGACAGGCAGTTGTTTTCCCCTACCATGATTTGAAAGGACGCAAACCTGGAGATTAGGAAGAGTGACTAGGAAGCGACTTAACCAATTGCTACTGCTTCATACTGCAACCAGCGAAAATGCCCCTCCCCTCTCTAGAGTAAACGTGTGTAAATAACATGTGTACTGCGGCGTAAGCATCTCAGATTAATCAAGGGCATCGTCGATGAAATACCTAGCTCTGGTTATTGCGCCCTATACATCGGTTTTTCTTTCTTGGCTCACGGGAGGGTGTCAATAAAATGGAATATCTCAAGGTATTTTGCGTCTTTCTCCGTTGTGCCGCCAGGGATCACATGATCGCCAGCACAGCTCGATACAGTCGCGATCATGCGACACCTAGCGGTACAACGGAGAACGACGCGAAATACCGCGAGATTTTCCATTTTATTGACACACCACCAAGAAAGAAAAGCCGAAGTATATTATCTTATATTTCATTGTAAATAGCACGTCGTAAAGTCGTGACGCAGGTATATTATAAATAGCACGTAAAATATAAATGTCGGCCAGGGAAGACGCGTGACAGAGAGACGGCACTCAGGAGAAACGCTGGTAGCTCAGGAAACAATGTAGCATGCCAAGAGTTTCTATTCCTTAGAAATAACCTGTGGATTATGCTTCAATGCCTCCGCACTTCCTGGTCCACCTCCTAGGCGGCTCTACAGCTCGGGTATTACTCCTCCTGATAACCAATGCCTGATAATCAAGTCCGTGGAGTACATAATAAATACGGGCCTACATGCAGATAACATTCTTACGTCACAAATCATATGTCACACATTTACTTCTTTAATGAAAGTGAACTATTGTAATGCACTCACTACGGAGGTTAACAGTAGCTGTAACTACTGTAACTACAAAATGGTACAGGATTTTCTCGTACTAGTTAATCCTGTTTTATGTTTTATATCGGCGCTATCTTTCAGTTTTGCCGAAACTACTGATGGACTGTTGATAAAATGTTATTCATGTTTATTTTTAAATTACAAATGCAAACTCTACTCATTTAGCAAAAAATGCATATGTCATATGCATATGCAGAGCCTCTGAGGCCCTAACCTATTTTATTTTGCGTTTTACTCTGCATAGCTGCATTTCTGAGAGCTTGCCCTACGAATAACGTTTGTTCTATGTTTCTATTTCCATTTTAGCCGCTGGAAAGGAAAAATCCTCATATGTTATAGGCCCTGAAATTTTATTATATTTAAGGCCCCATGAATACGTATTTAAATAAATGAGCGATTTTTAACATTAAGAGTTGACTCATTGAATTTATTAAGAAATGAAATTATGAAGAAATACACAATTATATGCATTTTTAGGTCCTGCATACGCATTAAAGCAGTTTCTCGGGTTCATGCAGGCTAAGGTTAAATAAAGCTTTGCATTGTTCAAAAATTCAGTTAATGATAATCGGTTTTATGCCACTTTTATAAATTTACTTTCCCCTACTTACGTTCCGACCAATTGCAACCCGTTGCGACTCATCTCTTATATTCCGTCCACTTGTTTTCCCTCCCCTTGATTCCAATCCTCGTCTTTCTATCACGCCACTTTTCCTGGTCCCTTTCCCTCTCTTCCCTCCTTCAATTCGGTACACTGCCACCTCTTTCCTTCCCCTGTCCGCTCCCTCCCTTCTACGCCATCCTCCGCCCCTTTTAATTAGACGGGAATCGCGCGCGCACCTGCGCCCGAGCCGTCGAAGCGCTGAGCCGCGCCGCCAGCGCGCCCTCGCGTCGACTTATCTCTTTAACAGCGCGGCACCCGCGGCGGTCGAGACACTTGCAAGGGAGCGCACGTGAACCCAGACAACTTGGACCGATAGGAATGTCCGGTAAAGATTAAGAATATTACAGAGATGAAGTGGTATGCGAGCATCTAGGTAAAAATAATACGGAGTGAAAATAGAGCAATGACAGTATACTTATTAAAACTAGATCAAAATTAATTAAAATTTGAATGAATTAAACTTTCTTGAGGTAGTAACGGAAAAAATCAAAAATGAAAGAAATTATGATAAAAGACGGAATAAACAAAAGATTCGATTATAAGTAATTTAAAAAACTGTAAGAAATATAAACAACCAGACAAAAATAAGCTAGATCGGTTAGACCCCAGAGAAATCTTGTTTATCATAACCTTACTGGAGAACCTAAATAATAAAAAAACGAATGAGAAAAACTGACGAATCGTTACAAGACGGGCTTACTAAGAATAAACGATGTAAAAGCGTCACCCGAGAAAGTCTGTGAGTTACAAAAGTAACCTCTAATGTTATTCTGTGAGGTCGTAATCTTGAGAAACACCGAAAATATTGAGTTCAAAAATATTGGGAGATAACAGTCTCAAACTGGGCTGTAGCGCTACTGCAAGAAGAGAATCTTGGCGCCAAGATAAGCGAAGGAGAATAGAGGGGAAGGGGAAGAACAACTTGTTTCTTCGGCAAAATTCAACTCCGTCGTTATTGCGACCTCCCGACCCATGTCCTAATTAAGGAAACAACTTATATGATTAATTTCGTAATTTTAATTATACATTTGGATCTGCTTTTAATTATACGGCTGTCTGTAAGACTGTGGCGCGGCACGGTGCAGACAACTGGAATTAGACGATGAGCAGTAGAAGCAACTTTGGAGAAGGCGGTGGATTGTTGCAAGAGAGGATGATAGGTTAACTACAAATTATTAGATAACAGCTGCACCCCGTTCATGTTGTGTTTTATTATCGACTTTTTGGTGTAAAATTGTTGCAATAATATCACATTGACACTTTTTAAATCGTAGTCGTGTAAACAACTACTTGATTCTCACTTATTATTCGCTTCTTCCTTACTTTATTACATTAATTTCTTTGAAGACTTCTTCTCCGGAGCAACACCCCGAGACCGGGCCGCAGCGATTGGGCGGTTGGCGTCAAGCGAAGTGTACGGTCGACGGCAAGCGTAGCTGATTTATGGATGCCGGGAGCGGCCACGAAAAAAACCCTAAAAGCCAATCGAAAATTCATAAAAACTTTGGACAAGGGCCCCGCGCCAGCGGCGGCGAATCCCTTCTGCCGCCCCCGCCCCCGCCTGGCAGCCCGCGCCTATTCATCATCGCAGTGTGCAGCTTCGTTCCCCCAGTGCCCGCGACACATTTCCGGAAACGTAGTTCACCGCTGTTGCGGAGAGTAATTAGCGGTGGACAATAAGATGCCAGCTGGCCTCGGTTTTTTGCATGACTTCGTGAGTTCGAGTCCCGATCATGGGGAATTTTCGATATTAACCGTGCAGATGGGTTGAATTCAGCCGCATCTGGAGGATAATTCTAACGACCGTCTGCTTTGATTAGTAGTTTTCCATGATATATCCAGGAAAGGCGAATGCCGTAACTAAACCCTAACAAACACACCGCGGACAATCTTCCCTTGCTATCTACTGTCCCTCCTCGCCCCTTACAGACACACCGTTACATGTACCGGTTGATTGATTATTAATTCGTGTTTACGGGCGCATCAACTGCTAGTGTCGTAGTTTAGTGCGTGATTTTACACGGGAGGTATCCGTGTTCTTCCGCCGCCAAGTGGCTGACGCTGACCGACACGGCACTGACCTACACGTCGGATTACTGAGTTTTCACAACAAAGTATCTCTCTCACATCGTTCAATGCTCCTGATTAGTCGATAATAAAACACAACATGAACGGGGTGCAGCTGTTATCTAATAATTTGTAGTTAACCTATCATCCTCCAGGCGTGTGGAAGTATAGTGCCTGAAAGAGTGTAAGGGAGTGTATAGGACAAGGTAGAGAAGGAAAATCCGTCTTCACATAGCAGGATACCGGAAAGGAGCTTAAAACTTATCACGCCAGTGGCGATGTCCAGGTGGGAAAGATTCCTGGAGAGAAACCCCAAAAGTCAACGTACAGGTTGGCGCCGTATCTGACGTTGTAGCGAGACAAGAACTTCGCCATCTCCTGGTTATAACATTCACCCTACAACACCCACCGGAAACAGGCGCGTCAATAATATTGAGGTGCCATTTCGGCAGTATCATTTTTCAAAGGACTTTTTCCTGGCGCAAAGAGCCATTGATGTCATGAACGAATACTCATAAATAGACTCCAGTTTCTTTGGTTTTAACTTATATTATTCGTTACTTCTTAACGTAATTATTGTAATAACTAGAGGTCTGCATTCTCCGCGATTTTTACCGACCAGCGCTCGCCCGCCTCTCTTCTCTCGAGACCACGCGCTCGACTGTCTTTCGCAGCCGGTTGCGGACTCCCGGGAGCCGGCGACCGCCCGAGACTCGGCCGGTCTCTGCAACCGGCCGAGACTCGACAACCGGCGGACCCCATTCACGGGAACTGCGCCACGTAACAATCGGCCGACACGTCGGAGTAAATACTTAGTATCTAATGCCAAGTTTCAGGAAAAGGAAGGAGTATTGAATGATTTTTAAAATAAATGACCAATAATTTCGTTTTTTCAAAATTTAAAATATAGAGGAATTTTAATATTAATTTTTCAAATAATAAATTTTAATAAAATAATTTTAATAAATTGTAATAAATAATTTTAATTTTAATTGTAATAAATAATTTTAATAAATTGTATAAAAAAGAATAAAAAGCTTTAAAAATCGACTCCTCGGACGCACGGGAGAACCTCAAGTGGATCTATTGCAGTTCTGCCTGTGACTTCAAAGAAAAGGCACTCAAAAGTTTTAGAGATAAATTCCGTTCTTTGTAATGACTAGGTATCGGATGCTTCGGAAATTGCCTATTTTATTCTAATGAACATAAAATTATTAATTTTCCTTCATTTTATATGGTGCAATATGGAGCAAATACAAATGCTCTGCTAAATTTAGATGCAAGTGCAATGAAATATATTAGTACCTTTCCCTTCCAATTTTGTATTTTTGCCGTCTTTTTCCAAATATTTTTGTTGTTGCTGTTGTTGTAATTTTCAGGCATCTGAAACGCAGGTCTTGGTTTCTTAATCCGGCAGTAGGCGTGCGGGTTGCCTCAGTCACCTCAGCATTATTTTGAGCTCATTGTACTTTTAGTTTTATTTATAATCTTGCGAGCTTCTCAATATCTTACGAGGAAAGCTTTGTGCACATATCTCGACCCTTCTCTTTCAACTGCTTCCTGTCCTTTCCTGGAAATTTCGTCGCAACGGCGATGGCGCGCTGCGTGGGAGCCACCGAGTCACCTCGCACAACCTTTGTTATCGCTTCCTGCCACGCTGTTCACCCGAAGGAAGGGGTCTCGTGGAGCTTCAATACTACTCCACAGAAGTCAATGATTCACAATTTCAGCTTTTACGATTTTTTAATTACATTTAATCGCTTATCTTGTATTGAAACGAAAAATAATGGAATAATTGAAAAACATTGTACTCGTACATATAAAACTTTATATGCATCATTTCATGTATACATACTTTTGACGAATTGAAAATATTGTTAAACGTGTGTATATAATAGTAAATAATGTATTTTGAATTATTGAGTTGAATAGGCTGATGTGCCGTGACCGCTGTTGTTTGGCCGCCGACTGAGTCGACAAATACTAAGGCCATGTCGGCTTACATAAACTATTTCACAATAAATTACTACGCCCAATGACAAGACGTTTTGATGCAAGGAAAATAGTACCCACCTCATTTTTGTTTAGCATATGCTTTTTTCTTATATACTCGTGAAATTATGACCAAATATTCATTGTATTTAATAAATATGCCTTATATTCGGGTTTGTAAGAAACTTCAATGACATTACAATTGGTACGCAACGAATTATCTTCCCTCAAGCACTATAAATATAGAAAAACAATAAAAATTTATTTTCAGAGTCTTTGTTTGCCTTAATTCTTTCAAAAAATGTATTGTTTGTCTCTATAAAATTATTTCCAGTCAATCGATAAATTGTTACTTTTCAACAAATTAATCGTTTAATTGAAATTGTATTTTCTTTCGATTAAAATGAATTGAAAGTGTTGCGATCACTACATGCGGCGACTTTATATCCCGTACATGCATTGAGGGGCGAAGCTACTGTGCAGTCCGGCGCTTGGCCGAGCGGCCGAGCGCTCGAGCGCTCGAGACGCTCGACCGCCCGGGCGCTCGGCGACTCTCGCGTCTCGGCGGGAGCCGCAAGGCGGCCGGTCAAAATGTCCGTTAAACAGCTATCTCTTCCCCCCCAAGCAAGGTCCCCCACCCTTCGCCGAGCGTCGGCGCGGAGCCCGAGAGTCTCGAGCGGTTGTTTTCGCCTGATTGCAGAGCTCTAGTAATAACCTCATCCGTTTCAGACATTTGAGAAAATACATTAATCCTATGGATTCTCAAAACTGCTAAAACGAGTTGTGATTCTAAAATAAATTAAATTATAATTTATAAAAAATTCAAAGATGACTTAATAAAATGCAATTCTTAATTTGGGTTTATAGGAATATAAAATTCAGTCTTAACTCAGCATCTAACGTTGATGACTATATTTCTATGAATTACACTACCACTAACCTCCTGCTAGAACGTGAAGGTGCATATCTTCTACTCAACAAAAGCGATGGACATCAATTAAGCTAATCAGTTAACCAGGGACTGTAGGTGAGGTGTTCTTGCCCTGCACCAGAAAACGTAACGTAATCGTGGTTGCGCAAAAATGAAAGGCAAAAAATGAGTTTCTCTCGGAGAACAAATTCTGAAGAATTACCTTGAAGAGCGAGAGTGGTGGCACCGTTTATTTCATTTTACATCGAGCAAATCTTTTTTTGTTTCTAATGTACGTTGAGACAATAGGAAGTACACGATTATTTATTGCATTAGCTTATCTTATAGAAAGTGGCTCTTCGTTCTGAAAAATAGTTTTCAAGGGAATATTTAAAAAGTTGAAAAATTCAAGTTCAAGAGTAAAATATTGAATAAAATGAGTTAGAAATTTTAATGTATTATTTATTACAATCATTATTTTGTCCTGACACTACCATGGTTAGAAAAACGTATAAAAACATAAAATGATCTACATCGTTATTTTCAAAAATTCTAAACTGAGTTCTAAAAACTCGGACTATACTCATACACAACAACATATCTTACTAGGCCTGAGTGCTGTCTTTTCAGCCTATCTTGAACACTTTAATCGCACCCTTAAAACTTTGCAGAGCTTTGCCTAATAATGAGCCCTCCCTGTAACACCGTATTTCAGAAAATCTATACATAGATTAAATCTAGACAGTTTAGACGTTCAGCTCCCTTTCCGTTATTTTGAAATATATTAAAATTAAATATTGTATCTACACTCTCTTACGGCACAAATGTGTAATATGACTTTGACTCTCATGTGTAAAATGTGTAATAAACTTTTCACCATTTAAGTACCAAGAAATGAAAAAATATTCAATGTACCTTGCTTTGAAACTACAAAAATTCTATCGGTCATTGAATTCAATAGGGTAATGAAAAATATTTAGATTTAGTAAGTAAATGCAGTTCACCCCTGGTGAGTGTATTCTTTATTCCCCAAAGATCTTTTTTCAACGGAATAAAGGGGCGATACTTTCTCAATACGTTTTCCATGTACGCGATAGCAGCTGTATCTAAAGAAGGTGCGAAGCACGATTATTAATAATTCTAAGTCTTAACCTAACCAAAGATTTCAACAAGACTTACTTTCAACTAACCTAAAGGTTTCAACAAGACTCCAATTTCTTTAAGACAGACGTAATGAATCTCGATAAATGCATGGACTGAATGGGAAATTGATTAAAAGCGGATGCATTTAATATAATTTCAAGTGGGTTTGTATTCTTCTAATAAACGGTGGGAATAAATCAGTGGGAAAATAGAGGAGTCTTACACTCCTTTCATCTCTTGTATAACCTACATTTCTCTAAACACAGTATTAGGAAATCAATAGAATATAAACACATTTTAGGTTTACCTTTTTGCGCATTTTTTGGCACATAAAGTTCACATCATACATACACGTGACTTCATTTCACATCGCACAACTGTAGTTCGAGTAAAAACTAAGAACTACTTTTGGTTATCCTATTCCTTTTTTTATCTTCTATGTCGAGAGGAATAATCGGAGAAGCGAGTGGTTTCCACTACAACGTCCCTTCCGCCTCCTCTCCACGCCCTTTCCGTGACCAAGTATCTGCCATCCCCGACCCTCCGCCCTTCGGTCCCTCCGCTGCCCTCCAAGGACTGGGAGCGGAGCCGCTGGTGAGCCGATCAGCAGCCGGACCGCACTTGGGCGCCAATCGATACCGATAATCGAACATTATTCAGCTACATTACACCGCGAGTGGAAGCGGGTCTCTCCCTTAATGGCGCTTCTGAGGCGGCGGAGCAGCCGTTGCCAGGGACGTGGTGGCGGGGGGGGAGAGGGACGGGGCGAAGCGGGAAGGGGAGAGGAGGGGAGCGGGAGAAGGTGAGGGACACGTGGTGTAGAGCTGATGGTCTCGGCAATAGAAGCTCTGGAGACTCTAGAATGACCGGTATTGTGGGTACTTTCTATTTTTTTCGTGGGTAATATTCCTAATCTAAAAATTTATTTGCAACCCAAAATTCAACGTTCTTTTTATCACTGGGAATTGACCGCCGAGAATGGTCATTTTAAATACAGTAATAATATTTCTCCTTTTTATCTCTTGTTTTTTCTTTTCCTTTCCCTCTTTTATCTTTCTTTTTTCTCATCTTCGTCGCAAACCATAGAGAGACTTTAAAGTAAATATTAACACATACCCGAGATATTTATTTCAAGATTGATACTCAATATTACTTTTACAAGGGAAAGGTCATTGACATGATCAAAAACATGTATAATAAACATTAATTGTGATGTGTAACAATAACTAATTTCAAGTGTACAATTGTATAATTAAAATAGATTTTCTTTAGATATTACCAAAAACGTCGACATGTAAACGAAAATCTTCTTTAGTACCGATACTATTCACTAGTATGGAAGGTTGACAAAGTACGCGGGGATGGCGAATTTGACAAGGTTGGCGGGGTTGCCGGTTTTGGCAGCGTTGTCAGGGTGGCCGGGATAATCTTGCCAAACCCGGTAATGAGGCCGCGGCTGGCGACGTGGTGGTAGCGGCTGCGATGGTGATGGCGAGGTTTGCGGAGTTGACGGGGTTGGCGAGGTTGGAGAGGTTGGAGAGATTGACGGGTTTGGTGAGATTGGCGATGATGGCAGAGTTGACGGAGTTGGCGAGGTTGGCGGGGTTGGCGAAGTTGTCGAGGCTGGAGAGGTTGGAGAGACTGGAGACACTGGAAAGGTTGGCGAGTTTGGCGGGGTTGGCGGTTCCGGCGGCGTTGGCGAGATTGGTGGTGTTCGCAAGGTTGGCGAGATTGACGGGTTTGGCGAGGTTGGAGAGTTTGGAGAGATTGGCGGGGTTGGTGAGGTTGGCGATGTTGGCGGAGGTAATGGGGTTGGCGAGGCTGGAGGGGCTGGAGAGGTTAGCGAGGTTGGCGAGTTTGGCGGGGTTGGCGGTTCCGGCGGCGTTGGCGAGATTGGTGGTGTTCGCAAGGTTGGCGAGATTGACGGGTTTGGCGAGGTTGGAGAGTTTGGAGAGATTGGCGGGGTTGGTGAGGTTGGCGATGTTGGCGGAGGTAATGGGGTTGGCGAGGCTGGAGGGGCTGGAGAGGTTAGCGAGGTTGGCGAGTTTGGCGGGGTTGGCGGTTCCGGCGGCGTTGGCGAGATTGGTGGTGTTGGCAAGGTTGGCGAGATTGACGGGTTTGGCGAGGTTGGAGAGTTTGGAGAGATTGGCGGGGTTGGTGAGGTTGGCGATGTTGGCGGAGGTGATGGGGTTGGCGAGGCTGGAGGGGCTGGAGAGGTTAGCGAGGTTGGCGAGTTTTTCGGGGTTGGCGGGTCCGGCGGCGTTGGCGAGATTGGTGGTGTTGGCAAGGTTTGCGGGATTGGCGAGATTGGCGGGGTTGATGAGGTTGGCGATGTTGGCGGAGGTGATGGTGTGGGCGAGGCTGGAGGGGCTGGAGAGGTTAGCGAGGTTGGCGAGTTTGGCGAGGTTGGCGGGTCCGGCGGCGTTGGCGAGATTGGTGGTGTTGGCAAGGTTGGTGGGATTGGCGAGATTGGCGGGTTTGGCGAGGTTGGAGAGTTTGGAAAGATTGGCGGGGTTGGTGAGGTTGGCGATGTTGGCGGAGGTGATAGGGTTGGCGTGGCTGGAGGGGCTGGAGAGGTTAGCGAGGTTGGCGAGTTTGGCGGGGTTGGCGGGTCCGGCGGCGTTGGCGAGATTGGTGGTGTTGGCAAGGTGAGTGGGATTGGCGAGATTGGCGGGTTTGGCGAGGTTGGAGAGTTTGGAGAGATTGGCGGGGTTGGTGAGGTTGGCGATGTTGGCGGAGGTGATGGGGTTGGCGAGGCTGGAGAGGCTGGAGAGGTTAGCGAGGTTGGCGAGTTTGTCGGGGTTGTAGAGCTTGGCGGCGTTGGCGGGATCGGCGGGGACGGTGGGTTCAGCGGGGTCCGCAGGGTCGGCAAGATCGGAGAGGTTTGAATGGTTGACGGGTCTGGCGGGATGGGCGAGTCTGGCGGGGCTAGCGGGTATGGCGGGGAAACCAGTGTTGGTGAGGTTTCCGGAATTACCACAATTGGCTTATGATGTGGCCAATTGGGTGGTGGAGCGGCGTCCGTGGTGACATGGTGATAGCTGCTGCGGTAATGGTGGCGAGGTGGGTTGTGTTGGAGAAATTGGTAAGGTTGGCGGAGAAGGCGGAGTTGGCGGGATGGAAAGGGTTGGCAGTTTTTGCAAAGTTAACGAGATTGACGAGGTTGACAAGGTAATCCGATCAAACCTGCCAACCTCGCCACCACCACCGCCGCTGTTCCCATCATGTCGCCACGGCCATAACTGAGGTTGGCGGTGTAACCTCGGCCTTCCCGGCAACCCAGGCACCCTGCCAACCCCGCCAACCGCGCCAACCTCTCCAGTCTCACCAACCTCTCCCGCCCAGCCAACACCGCCAACCCCGCTAACCCCGCCAACCCCCCCAACCTCGACTACCTGGCCCACCACGCCCCACCACGCCAACCTCACCAACCTCTCCATCCTCTCCAGTCTCGCCAACCTCTTCAACCTCGCCAACCTCGCTCACTTCGCCAACCTTTCCAACCTCTCCATCCTCTCCAGTCTCGCCAACCTCTTCAACCTCGCCAACCTCGCTCACCTCGCCAACCTTTCCAACCTCTCCATCCTCTCCAGTCTCGCCAACCTCTTCAACCTCACCCGCCTCGCCAACCTCACCAACCTCTCCATCCTCTCCAGTCTCGCCAACCTCGCTCACCTCGCCAACTTTCAACCTCTCCATCCTCTCCAGTCTCGCCAACCTCTTTCAACCTCGCCAACCTCACCCGCCTCGCCAACCTCACCAACCTCACCAACCTCTCCATCCTCTCCAGTCTCGCCAACCTCTTCAACCTCGCCAACCTCGCTCACCTCGCCAACCTTTCCAACCTCTCCATCCTCTCCAGTCTCGCCAACCTCTTCAACCTCGCCAACCTCACCCGCCTCGCCAACCTCACCAACCTCACCAACCTCTCCATCCTCTCCAGTCTCGCCAACCTCTTCAACCTCGCCAACCTCGCTCACCTCGCCAACCTTTCCAACCTCTCCATCCTCTCCAGTCTCGCCAACCTCTTCAACCTCGCCAACCTCGCTCACTTCGCCAACCTTTCCAACCTCTCCATCCTCTCCAGTCTCGCCAACCTCTTCAACCTCGCCAACCTCGCTCACCTCGCCAACCTTTCCAACCTCTCCATCCTCTCCAGTCTCGCCAACCTCTTCAACCTCACCCGCCTCGCCAACCTCACCAACCTCTCCATCCTCTCCAGTCTCGCCAACCTCGCTCACCTCGCCAAACTTTTCAACCTCTCCATCCTCTCCAGTCTCGCCAACCTCTTCAACCTCGCCAACCTCACCCGCCTCGCCAACCTCACCAACCTCACCAACCTCTCCATCCTCTCCAGTCTCGCCAACCTCTTCAACCTCGCCAACCTCGCTCACCTCGCCAACCTTTCCAACCTCTCCATCCTCTCCAGTCTCGCCAACCTCTTCAACCTCGCCAACCTCACCCGCCTCGCCAACCTCACCAACCTCACCAACCTCTCCATCCTCTCCAGTCTCGCCAACCTCTTCAACCTCGCCAACCTCGCTCACCTCGCCAACCTTTCCAACCTCTCCATCCTCTCCAGTCTCGCCAACCTCTTCAACCTCGCCAACCTCACCAACATTTTTCACCCCGCCAACGCCGCCAACCAAGCCAATCTCGACCACCTGGCCCACCCCGCCCCACCACGCCAACCTCCCCAACCTTATCAACCTCTCCATCCTCTCCCGTCTCGCCAAACTCTCCAACCTCTCCATCCTCTCCAGTCTCGCCAACCTCTCCAGCCTCGCCAACGTCGCCACCTTCACCGCAGGCGCTACCACCACGTCGCCATGGGCGCCACCCCATAACAGACTTGGAGGGGTACCCGGGGCTTCACAGAAGTCCCGCTAAATCCGCCAAGCCAAACTCGCCAACCCCACCCCGCCAACCCCGCCCATTCCGCCCACCTCGCCCAACCCGTCAACCTCGCCAACCCAGTCAACCTCTCCACTACCACGACAGCTGCTACCACTACTGCTACCACGATTAAACGGCCGCCGCCCCATTACCCAATTGGCGCCACCGCCTTCTGCGCCTGCCGAATTATCTGCGGTGGACCCCTCTTTTCCTCCTCACTCCTCTTGTCGCAGGGCGGGTTTTTGGCTCAGTCCCGACGTCCAGCAGCTAATTCCAATTAATTGAGAGTTTTGCGACTTCCCAACTGATTTCCACAAAGAGCTTCCTGCAAGGATAACGAATCTCAGCCGGCTAGCTCTCGATTGGGTTGCAGCAGTAATAAAGACGACGCAGGAATGGGCGACCGGCTGTGACTTCAGAATAGACGACAGAATTTTTAATGCCTTGCGCACTCCGCGAGAACCTCCCGCATTGAATTCAGTGGTGGAGGATTTTCCTTTTGCGGTACGGTGAATGAGATTGGAAATGTCATTTGGGCCTGCACGCATTTAAATACGGCTATACAAACGGGGTATTGACAATTTGTAATATGGTGTGACTGTTCTTTTCAACGGAACAAAAAATCATCATTTTACTTAAGATTTTACTGAACTACTTAGCGATTGCTCGTGATTTTATTAGGCAAATTCCCCGAAAAGTTACTCCTATAAACCTCTATCATTAAGTTAAATTTATAGTTCCTTTTTTAAGGAAGTATATTGCAATGTAATAAATAATATGCGAATTTAAATTTTGAAAAATGTTTCTTAAATATTAGTTTTACAATGAGATGGCTACTATAATAAATCTCGTATTTCATAGCTTAAAATTGCAACTTATTAATAATTAAATTTTCCTAAGAATTATCACCCCGACCGGGAATGTTCATACTTTCTGTCTTCTATTCTCTCTTTTAGTACACTTTCCCATGTTTAACTCATAAAATCCAAAGAATGGTTTTAAACAAGGTTTATAGCTCAATTAAAGACTATTTGCAATTATATACCTAAAGTAGTACATTCAAACACATTCATTTCTTCACATCAGAAATGTTAATTATATTTTCGTTATAGAAACTTCACAAGCATAAATTTATTGACTGAGCAGAAACTTGATATTAAATCAGATAAGTAAACTCTGCTTTTCGTTAAGAAATTCTAACATGATATTCTTGATTTTTTTTCGCAACAAATACTTCAGTCATAATTTCTACAAATCAACTTAACAAACAGCAAAAATACTAAGAAGTGAAAGTGCATCACAGTTTACCATTTTCTCCATTAAGACTGCATGTTTTGATACCAACTTCGCTGAGAGGATTAATATAACACGAGCACGAGAGTTTAAAACTAAAATTAATTTAAGGTAATGGATAGTATCACAGATCCTTCATCAACTTTCCCCCTCTCCTGGCACCCGATGGCAGGAGCTAACTGGAAGAGACGTAAAGCGAATTAGAGTAGCAAAACGATAGCAATATTTTGAATGTTCCTGGCGTATAATTTTTATTTAAATGGCTGTTCTCGGACAGAAAGTGACGTCAAAAGAGGGGAGGGTGGCGGAGCAAGTAGTTGCTGCAATCACCTAATTGCAGCGTGATTCAACGTCCAGCGTCGCGCCGGCGGCGTCGGGGCATTGCACTGACTCATGGATACTAATTAAGCCGAATGGGCGACGCCTGCCAAAACGGTCTGGCTGCAGGAGACCAGTGGAGCATCCATGAGACAGAGGTAACGTTGGGCTATGGCCTACACAGAACACATAAATATTGCTGTTGTGCGTTAATTGTAATAACCAAATGTAACCTTACATGTAGTAAGGCATTAGAAAAAAATAATTTACAAATAAAAATTGTTCTGTACAATGTAATGTAAAACTACTAATGAATATAATGATTGTAATAAATATAATTAATTGAATAAATTGAATACAATGCACCCATTATTTCGATGAATTGTGTAAATTAGTTGTATTTGTTTTGTTTTTCTCTCCTTGAAAATTAATTTAAGCGGTATGTGAAGTTGGACACAGCAAAAATTTTCAATTTTCTTGCATTTTTTTGGAATTTAAATTAATGATTTCAACTGAAAATACAAAACGTAACATTTAACTGACCTTGTATGCCACTACAGCAAACTTGAAAAAGTTTTTCCCTCCCTATTTGTTTCTTATATTCATTTGAATTTTCCAAAGCTACCCCAGCAAACCAGATCCAGTTCAAAAAGCTAAACCTCGCTCTTCGCATCCCTCACCTTGAGTTACAGAAAAAAGCCCCCATGAAAACCGTCACTTGCAAAATTCGTCCGCTACCTCCCAATCTCCCCCCTCGCACGAACCCACCGTCTGCGAGCGGGGACCACTTATTTCCATTCCCAGGCGCCATTCAATAGCATAAAGAAATGAATAAATAAGCAACCCGAACGATACATAAATGAAAAAGTGAAATAAACAGCGCTCGGAAAAGTGTTGGTGTAGCTTTCGCGCAGGAAAAGCGAGGGAAAAGAAAACGGTTTTGTACGGCGCTTCACTATTTATGAAAGGCCGTGATGTTTGCCCTTTTTATATCGGAATAAAAGAGGAGGGCGCGACTTTAATAGCTGTTTCTGTCGAGGGCGCGACAGTGCATTCTGGCCGACATAAAGGGCGGGAGTGCCTCGAGGGTGGGGGTGGACGAGGGTGGGAGGGGGTGAAGGGACCCGAAGGGTGGGGCGGCGTATTAGTACAGCCTTGCTCGGGAATGCGTCGCTCCATTAGGGCGAGAGACGCTTGGGGACGGCGGCACCCGCGAAAAGTGGAGCGAGGGGGAGGGGCAGAGAGTGAGAGAGAGAAGAGGAGGCGGAGGAGGGAGGGAGAGAGATGGGAAGGGGCGGGGAAGTCGAGAAGCTCTCGTCGACGCCTCCTCCCAGATCAATTCTTTCGCCGTCTCCTCCCCGCCCCGCCCTGCCCCGCCCCGCCCCTGTGGGTGCCGCTAGTGAAGGCGTCTCGAAGAAGGAATGAGCATCTTGGGAGAGATGCACTCACTTCTTCTTGGAGCCGTCGTTTCCTGCCCTACCTGCAGAGTACCTCCTCCGCCCACGCCACCACCCTCGCGTACTTAGTAAACGCTAACTTCGCCTTCCTGAACAACGTTCTCACCTGGGTGTTGCTAGGGCTGGAAACATTATCTGCCTGCTCATTCACTCCCTTGGAAGTTAAATTCTTCGCCAGTTATAAAAATACTTGTATCCTGAATTTCAGGAACTCATTTGTTTGTGCTCTTGAGTGACTTTTTTTCCTAAATGAAATCCTTTGCTTGAATCGATGACCATTAGGAGCAGTCGTGAAGTACCACTTTGGATATAAACATCATGACAAGCATGAAAGGGTTATTAACTATCACTCATGTCTCTTTGTACACCTCGTAAATGTTTATACCCAATTCTTAGGTAATGTTCGAATCTGAAGTAATTAAAGCATGATTTTTTACAATTTCAATGCAATTAAATAGTATACTTTCAGTAAAACATTATTATTGTATTACAGTTTTACACGCATTTTCATTAGTTCCAAACAGATGCTGCATTACACGTTTTTTGCAGTATTTCCGTGCTTTTAAACACTGAATAAATTTTCCTCTAACTACTCGTTAGCTTAA
Organism: Acheta domesticus; assembly: GCA_031308135.1. Lineage (NCBI taxonomy): Eukaryota > Metazoa > Arthropoda > Insecta > Orthoptera > Gryllidae > Acheta > Acheta domesticus. The sequence continues at coordinate 35,698,001 of JAHLJT010008756.1, read as the reverse complement.
TCGTATTGTATAGTATTGTTTTATGCCTTCTATACAAATTTATCCGCTCGCTTTTTACTTTCTCGCTTTACGAATTGGCCGTGAGAAGAGAAAGTTATGTAATCGTGCGCCGGAAACGGATTCTTTTTCAGTATTATTTTATGCATTGCAGATTGAACATCGCTCCTTCTCAATACGATCACTACTTATTTCGCTTTTTTTATTTCCTCTAAACTCAATAAATGTCGTTACGTTTCTGACGTCTATTGATTAGTTCCATCTCACTTAAACACACTAATATCTTCAGTCTTTTTTACTTTACCCTAACAAAATGAAAACTATTTCCTTTATTCATTCTCCTCATTTTCCAGAATCCTAAAATTATATCATTAATTTCCTTGTCAAACTTTCTGTTTCAAAGGAGGTTACTTCTGGATTGATAAGTAACTCACTCCTCAATCACAATCTCGTTTCTATCAGTCATTCCCAGCTTACAGCTTCTTCCATTAAACATGGCAATTCGTGGTGCAGTATCACTGGCCCTTGAGATCCTCGTGCATTGCGCCTGCGCAAAGCTTCGTTGCCTCTGCTTCCACCGCTCCCGCAGCTCATCCTCGCCTCTTGTTCCTCCATAATCGAGTTTTAATATTTATTCAGTACATTAAATTATGGAGATTCAATAGCAGCCTCCGCTAGTCGCTCGCGGGACTCGAGTGCTAGCGCGGGGTGGGGGAGGTGATGGGGTGATGGGGGTGATGATGGTGACCGGGGTGGGGGCGATGGTGATGGTGATGGCTGCGGTGGCGGCGGAACTGGCAGTGGCGATGTGTGTGTTGTTGGTTGTAGTATAGGGGGCAGATAAAGAGACAGAAGCGGGTGAAGTAGTGATCGGCAGTAGGCGGTCTTGGTAGTGATGGCTGCGGCAGTTACGGTGGCAACATTCGATGAAGATGTGCCAAAAAGGTGTGATGGCGGTGATGATGAAAGGGGCAGAGAAGTCGAAGCGAGGTGAATGACAGGGTGATTGGTAAACGAAAAATTGTATCGACGAATGTGTCAATGTTGTGACTATGGTATCGTTGACAGCAACTACTGCAGTGAGCATTCATGATTATTGCGAGGATGCCATAAGCAGTAGGCATTTGTTTGCTGCGTGAAGGAAATGGTAAAGACGTCAATTGGAATAGTTGTGTAAACGAATTTCGTGGCTTGCATCACACAATAGTTCTATCAGGTATGGACTTCTATCTGAAATGATGATGTGATGAGATCAGTATTGATATTAAATATCCTACCAACCTCCTATTAAATTGTAGTAGGACGTTAAAAATGCGGCTTAAGACATTGGATATAAAATACAGAACTCGATCGTTGACCAACACAAGGGGAACGAAAGAGGCGCAAAAGTACGAATGTTCGAAATTACTTGAGACAACTAAAGTTATAAGCAAAATAAACAAAATATAAAAACACGTTCTACTGGACAAAACGTAAAAGGGAAACATACACTAGAATCGTTGGTGTGATGGTTGAAGAAGAAAAAACATGAGACAAAGGAGAACGAAAGCGAACAACAGATATGCAGACAGATCAGGTAAGAGAAACGTAATGCTAATTGGAGGAGCACGTGAGAGGAGAGAGGGGTTACATGTCAGGAAGCCTGGAAGAAGAGGAAGCAGTGAGGCTGGAAAATTGGAGCGAAAGGGAAGGAGGTAGGTATGATCTGAAAACGGTGACTTTCAGATTGACGGAGCGTGACATTGCGACTACAGGGGAAACAGCCAGGAAGAAATGGTCTCCTACAGCTCCCAGAGTAGGCACTCAGCACTAGCTACTTTTTTTTCTTTTTTTAAGGTCTCATAAACTACTAGGTCATTAGCGACCACTATTGGATACGAAGTTATGGTATGACAATGAAACGATATAATGGTGATAGTTGGTGAAAGGACGAACACATACAACCATGCCCGAGGCGGGACCCGAACCCGCGATCACTCGGTCCGAGATCGCTACGGCAGTACTGTACTTAGCGATCTCGGCCACGGGGCCGACTTACTAGCCACTTTTTGCTTCCTGCATTCGCTCTAACCCCTCTATCCCAACTGTTCTCCACACACTTCACACACTTCACACACACCTGCTGTCCTCCACCATCTGCCCATCGTCGTCCGTCCTCCGCCGTGCAGTCCTCTGCTACAGCTACTGCCACTACCACTGAATCTATCACCGCCTCCGCCTCTTTCTCTACCTCCGTATCCGCCCCTGCCGCACTCACCTCCACCGCCGCGACCGCCGTCATTACTCTCCCCCTCAACCATCTCCACCACCGCCGCTTCTGCTGTCGCCTCCACCGTCATCTCTATCCGGTTCTCCCCCTCCTACCCTAAACCTCGATACCGCACTCGCCTCCATCTTCCAATACACCCCACCCCCGTCCCTGCTCCACGCCCACCACCACGAAGTCTACAGGAAGGAGACTCAACTCCAGTGGTGGGAGTATGTACCGAAAACGTCGGCAGCTACTTGAAAAATAAAACATAACTAGACTTCTTGCGCTTCAACGACATCACGTGGCGAATGAAAAGAACAACGAAGCAACCTTAGACAAAGCAACCAATGGCAGCAAAGCCTAGTGTTTCCGCGGGAAGCAATATTTATTTACAAGTATTAACGGGACACGCCCTGGACAATAATGATAATAATCATAATTAATAAATTAATTATTATAAATGTCTCGCATAAACACAGCAAAACTGCGTAAAATCTGTCAAGAGAGCTGCAATTTACTGCCTTACAATCTTCTAGATGAAGATAACAATGAATCCGATTCGGTTCCAAGTCGGCTAGCACTATAATACTACACCGTTACTACTTCTTGTCCATCTTATTGTCTTGGATTGAGGCAGTGCCCAAAGACCGCCCCAGGAGTGTCGAGTGCCAACAGGCTAATATGTGTCATTATGCAACTGGCCAGTGCCGTCGTAATTTCCTTCACCCACCGCGTGGTCGGTGAAGTAGGAAGGAGTCTAGTTATGTTTTATTATTTTTCAAGTAACTGCCGACGTTTTCGTACATACCCCCACCGTGCCTCCCACACCGGAGTTCAATCTCCTTCCTGTAGACTTCATGCCCACCACTCTGTGACCGCCCTGCGCTCTGCCTGCTCACCGACCCCCCTCCCCCGCGCCCCCCGCCCCACCGCGCCGAGCCGAGCCGTCTCATTGTCTGAGTGCCGCAGCCCGGCCGCGAGCCGTGCCTACCTAACTACCCTGAAAATCGTGTTTGGCAAATTTGTGTTTGATTGTTTCGACGCTCTACGGCTGCGTGCGCTCCTACTGCTTTGGCCCGTATTATGTCTTCTGAGCGGAACCTAAGATTAGAGCCAGTTTGTAATGCACTCACTTCATACAAAGCTGTCGTATTCAAATAAGGAAATGTGAAAACACTAGGATATTTTCAGGACACAGCTTTCATCTTTTAGTCGTACTAACAACTTCATTATATGTTATCAACAAATAAAAATCAATAGAATATTTCTAAACAATCTTTTTTATTTATCAAAAAAATGCAATATTCAGGAAGCCACAACGTACGAGTAACTACATTTGAGCCCCGAAACGTTTATTAATAGAGAACAAATAAGAAGTTCTGAAGCAAAAATAGTAATTCTGATGTAGTATAATAAAAAGGTAATAATATTCAATCTTATGACGAATAGGTTATTTGTATCCATATAAAACTTTATTTATTTAGTACGAGCTTGCGGAAACAAGTCGAAGATTCTGGACATTTATTTAACAATAATTTATTAGATATAAAAATTATAAAACGTATTTAATTTTATTTTCGCTGTCGTGATGACCCTTTCGGTTCCACCCTGTCCCATTCTCCCGCTCTACATCTCTTAATATAACTCTATTACCGCTCTTTACCGCCGAAGGCAATGCCACACTATGGCTCAGCATACTCCGACCCGCTCCGTTCCACTCCCCTCCGTTCCATTCCATTCCCCTCCGTTCCATTCCACTCCCCTCCGTTCCATTCCACTCCCCTCCGTTCCACTCCTCTTTCATACCATTTCGCTCCATTCCACATAAATCACTCCACTCCACTCCAATCCATTATATTCCTATCCACCTCTCTTCCGCTCCACTCCAGTCCGGTTCGCTTTATTCCTTTCCACCCCACCCGGTTCCACTCAAACCCAGCCGCCCCACCCCCGCTCGCCATTCCCATTTCTCTGATCCGACCCCCGCAAATACCCTCCCTGACCCTAAGTCAAAAACTAGTTTTCCGTGTTGACCCCAAAAAACTCAAAGCAGTTTTTTTTTTTTTGCATACATAGTTCAGTTAACGTTACTAATCATATGTATTTGCAAACTTTCCTACTAATCTTAAATAAAAAAACTTAACATGCTATTGCAGAGGGGGAGAAAATCTCATTTCGGTTCCTCGATTTGTATGTAAATAATCGGATTTCTTCAGAAATACGTGGTACGGTTAATTTTTATGTTTTGTTAGGAGAAGGATTTTGTAAGTTTGAAATGCTGGGGGCTGGGATGCAAATTTGAAGGGCTGGTATTTGATGAAGGCTATAAAAAAAGTTGGTGGCCAGATACGTAATGTATTGATCCGTGTTAAATTCGTGATGGAATAGGGTGGTGGTTATGTACCGAATGGCATTAACAACTGTTCTTATGAATTTATTTAGAAGAAGTTTGTAGAGATTAGTTTTAGCAGAATTGATCCAAATTGGTCCTACAACATTAAGCGTCTTAAAATTTTCTTGTAAATTGCTATGTCAAATTTATGTTAGATTGTACTATTTTTGTAAATTAATATCATAATTGTAAAAGTCTTCATTTAGTTTGGACCACTTTTGCTTTTATATTTTTCACAATTTAACTTTGTATCTAATTGTAAATCTAAATATTTTGCGGGTTTGTTGGCAGTTCTGTTATTTAAAATGAGGGAATATGGGGTAGAGTAGGGTCTTAACGAAACTATTTTAGCGGCAATGTGTTAATATTTAAATTAATTTCAAGTTCGGCAACAAAAGGGTGAACTGAGTGGGTATAATAGAGGTTCGTGGGGGTGTCCGGCGTTTATTGTTCTTGAGTTGGATAAACGGCTATGGTGTGATGTATAAGTTTGCAAAGCGGAATAAGCGTACAATGAGATTTTAAATAATTGATGTTGCGCTGATATTATTTCAGTGAATACGAACTGCACACTGTGAATGGTATTGATTGTATATCACTTATTTTTCAGTATTTTAACATGCATTTTCGAATATTTGAAAGAGTTGTTAATAAAGCAGATTGGTCGGTAACTGTTAGTGTTTGTTGAGGTTTTGTTTGTCTTTCCGATGGAGATGATAGTTGCGTGTTTCCATTTATATGG
>JAHLJT010008756.1:35651149-35691619 GCA_031308135.1 Acheta domesticus | reverse complement strand
CAACACACCCGATAAATTTAAAATGGCCTTGTAAGATTGCGCGCGCGTTTCCATTTGCCAAAAAGTCCAAAGAGAACGTTTCAACAACAGTGATGTTTTGAGGATTTGTTTCAAGTGGCTTCGAATCCACCGGCGCCGATGCTGCGGGCCGAGGCACAGAGGGCGGAGGCTTCGGGGGAATTAAGACCGCGGATCGATCACCTGCAGTGACGTGGCCGTCGGCGGTGGCGCAGGGGCAGTGCAGCACGCGCGGTGACAGACTGGCGGGCACCGAATGCCGCCACAGCCCCTTGCCTCACTCCGGCCCTCCCTGCGTGGCCCGCCGGCCGCGCCCACACGCCTGCATGCCGCCTCCATAGCCAACGTCTCCCGGCGCCCCCATCGCCGCTACCGGCACCCCGTTCGCCTAAAGCAGTGTTGTCAAGGTCGATGCCACGAGCGGAGGTCTGTGGCACGAGTGCTTTGCTGAAATCGCCCTTTCAAGTAGTTTGTCACCACGCCCACCAGAGACGACATCCCCTTGTGAAACGGCGGGATTACTAATAGTTCCCTTTCCCGACGCTAGTTGCGCAGAGTAGCTCGTGGCATGCTACGGAGTCACGACGCGTGCTACTGCCACCAGTAGAAGACCTTGACAACACTGGCCTAAAGCGAACTTTTCCGCCCCTGCCGTTTGCATCGCGTCCACTATTCCGCGGACCTGGACGCCCCCATTTCCATCACTATCAACTCCATAACTACAATCGTCACCATTACCTCCACCACCACTACCCCATTTGCTTCTTCTGCAACCACCACAACCTACAACCTACGTCACCACCACCCACGCCGCAACCAACCACGCCGCAACCAACCACGCCGCAACCAACCACGCCACAACCAACCACGCCCGCAACCAACCACGCCGCAACCAACCACGCCGCAACCAACCACGCCGCAACCAACCACGCCGCAACCAACCCACTCCGCAACCAAGCACGTCGCAACCAACCACGTTGCAACCACACATGCCGCAACCACCCACGCCAGAACCGCTCACACCACCACCATCCTCGCCATCACCACCCACGAAGCCACCACCATCCATGCCACAATCATCTACGCCACCACCACTCACGACACCACAGCCCATGTCACCCCCACCCACTCTACTACCTCCACCCAATCTGCCACCACCACTCAAGCTACCATTATTCACCCCACCACCATCCATGAAACCACTGCCATCACCGCCAGCACAACTTTACCATCACCTCCGTGAACACCAAGACCACCTCCATCACTACAACCACTGCAACTACTACCACCACCGCTAGAGTTCCAACGCCATTCCTGCCCTCGACCCATTGCCGCCATCACCAATACCCCCACCGCCGCGGGCCCGCCGGCGTCCGCTGATCGAAATTTAAATTTACGATGCCGTGTCACTTTACCCTTGTATGCATTTATAGCTCATAGCCTTGCTGGTCCATAAAGCAGGCACATTCTCGCAGAATTGATAGTAAAGTGATTATTGTGTAGGTATTGTAGACTACAAGGCCGTAAACATGCACGCTTTTCCCGGTCTCTGTGTTGCGGCGTGGGGCGTGATTATGAAGGGGGAAGGAGGAGAAGGGGAAGCGCATTGGGGTGGAGGGGGTAGGTCGGCGGAGGGGGGGGGGCACGATGGGGGAATGGGAAGCCGGCGCGAGAGGGAGGGTGGGTACTCTTGTCGTTTACGACATCTGACGCCGCCGCTCCCTCTGTTCGTGATGTATCTCTTTTGTCCTAAGGGTGATACCAGGAAGAATCCCCTACACAGCTAAGAGGTTGGAGTCTAGAAACTTACTTAAGGAGAGTTCGTCATCATCTGAGAAAACACAACTTGGAATACTGGGGCTGGCATTAGCAAATATAATTAGGACGATACTATTAACAACATTCATTCTGAGAAATGTTATTTTCTTTTCTTTGAACAAACAAGTCTCAGTGTTTAATAATTTCTAAACGTACATACTCTTAGTAGTGTGTAATATGAAGGACGAAAAACTTGATCTGGACCGTACCACCTACCGTGTTTCACGTATGGAAATCAAATGAAGAACAATAAACAAATAAAATGAAGAAAGAACAAGTTACAATACATTGATAGTTGCAGTTTCAATTGTTGGAATTTTGTTTTTACAGAGATGGCATTCTTTTGAGGTAAAAATACACGTGAATAATGTGAAACACGCCATTCGAAAGTAAGTTTGATGCTGTCGACTCAGATGACTTCTTATTGCTACGCTCACGTTGTTAAAAACTTCACGACAGTTCGGATAATAAATTATATATTTTTAATTTCAATTTTTTAATGATATCAACCGCAATATTAAAAGTTCGTGATAACTTGTTTAGGAAAACGAACAAATTATAATAGAACTTTTTAGAATTGCATTTGAAAGACACTTAATGTTTTCTAATTCGATAAAAATATTTCGTTTCATTATACAGTTTTTCAGAACGATCTACATTACAAGGGAAATAAGTGCATTTTACCTTATCTACCTAATAACATTCCGTCTTATCTATGTCGTGTTACTTTACTAAAATTACCACCGAAGCAATTCCGCCAACCGCAAAACGCGACATTTCCCAGCGAAGCAAAAACTTCACGTCCGCGAAACTCCGCGCAACCGTCTGCACTCATATTCAAAGAGGCCCCCTCTCCGTTCAGACGCGTCACGACTTCCGCACGGGCTTAAATTCCTATTCCCGCGGGAGGTTAAGATAATTTCTCCGGCGTACGCGCGCCAACTTCGCAGTTTGCCGCGCATGCGCCAGAAGAAAGTTGGCGCGAAACCGCGGCGTGATGGCCACCGCCACCGTTACGCACTTCCGGCCACCCCCGCCCTCCGCCCCCCGCGCGCATACATGCGGCGCGGGTCATTACCCTGGGGCGAAATACCGCAGCTGCCGTTGCCGTGGGGGCTACGCAGCTGAAAACGTGCGTGGTCCAGAAGCAGTACATGCAGATCGTGGTGTAAATTCGCATGTGACGCGCACTTGGTAGTAGGGACGAGACGTGAATAAGGATGTTTTCAAACATCGATGTTTTGTAGAAACATTGATGTTTTAAACATCGATGTATTGAGGCCGATGTTTTTAACATCAATCTTTTGTGATTCATGTTTTTCCTTTTCCGATGTTTTGTTTCTGAATGAAAAATTCCCGTGGTCACAAAACTGTAAAAGTTATTATATGAAATAATAACTCATGGTAGCACTGTTTTTGTGTTCTTGCGTTGGACGCAAAGAAACGCTGTTTGTTCTACCTTCCTCGACCAAACTCTCTCGCCCGAAAATACCTCCATGCCCGTGTATTTCCTCTTTCTTCATATTCATTTCGAACACTGAGATGTGGTCAACAAATACACTGTGGGTGTAGGGTCTGCCCCGTCTTCTCGTTCCCTTATTCCGCGAATTCATAAAAACGTATATTTTCAAATTAAATTTTAATGCATACGAATTTAATGATATAGTTTAATAAACCAGTCTAAAACCATCAATGTTGAAACCCATCGATGTTTTTAGTCTATATATTTTGAACATAGATGTTTTAATTTTGAACATCGAATGTTTGCTAACATTGATATTTTGTTATCGATGTTGCATCACTACTTGGTTGTGCTATAATCCTCTATGAGATCGCTAGGCGAATTTGAATATACACAATACAAACGTGAAAACGTTATCAAAAGTAGACATTTCAGATTAATTTTTAGTGAAGAAGTTATTTCATTACGCTGAATAAGCTGGTAAGTCAACTTTTGGTTGAAAATTAGTTACTGCTGCATTGTTCTAATAATATCTCTATATCTGTGAATAAACAGATAAATTAAATTCCTACAGACATACGGCTGCGAGTTGGAACTGGAGCTGCGAGTTGGAACATTTTACAAACCTTTTCTAAGGAAATGTACGCTTCTGATGCCAAAATGGTAAAGGAATTATTTAATGCAAATAGTATGAGGAATACACTAGTGTGTTTTTTCACTGAAAATAACTCACTCTGTATTGATATTAAGCAAGTGGTCGCAGCAATGTGTTCAAGTCATTCAATTCAACGGTCAATTCAACGGGTAATATAGTAATATGAATTATCATTCTCCATGTTGTCGCGGCATGAAGTATTATTGTTTGACATGAAGAGGGATATGAGCCCAAATCTATAACTGATTTACCCTTCAAAATAGATTTTATTACGTAGGAGCGAATATTTTGTTAACAATCGTTGCAAAAATCTCTCATTTCTTTTTGTATTCAAAATTCAAGTAGTGTATGGCTTAGGGTATAGGGATCACAGAATTATGAAGATGTGCACAGAATTCTCTTCTTCCCGTAGCACGTTATACACAGTTTTTAACTGTTTTTCACGTAAAATAAATACAATACAAAAATAAAAAAGTAGTGGCTTCCACTTTGGATCTCTGGAAACAAAGGATGAGCACAGGTAAACACCAAACAATTCAGGTATCATTCAATACACCTTTATCACCTATACCATTGTGACGAGGTGTCTAATTTCAAATCTTGCTCACTTCACTTCGTTGGTACTTTCATTCGTCATTCAACTATTTTTGGTTAAAGGCTGAGAAACGCCCGGCCAGTTGGCTCGTTGACTAGTGTGCTCGCTTTTCACGATGCAATTTCGGGTTCGATTCCCGGCTGGGTAAATTATAACTGTGCGCATTCCTTACAAATGTCCCAGTATCTATTGCTGTGTGACGATGAGAAAGCCGACCTTAAGGTAATGAATACCAGTATATGCGGTGAAGAGATGTCTTCGTGCTAACCACACGAATCCCTTAACCCAATGTTTCTGTCCTTTGACAAAATAAATCAAATCTATTTAAGATCAAAATCATTAACATTATCAACATCATCAACATCTGCCTAACAAACTATCTCATCTCAACTCATCATCTCAGGGGGCGTTGATATACTAGGAGCCAGAATAAAGATCTTAAAACTATCATTGCGGTGGTTGACTGCAATGATTGCAAGATACCCCAAAATGCACGATCACCCTTCGTTCACCGTTTCCTTCCCAATCATTGCCATCTTCTGCGTCTCCACCCCTTCCCCACCCCTTCCCTCTCAGTAACGCTGCTCTCACCGCTTACAGACGCGCCCTAACAGCGCACAGATTACCCTCCGCTCCACTCCACGCCACGCCACGCCGCGGCGAGGCGAGGCGAGGATTTGACGAGACTGCTGTACCCGGAGGCATTACACGCGCCTTTTCGCCCTTCCCCTGTCCTCACCGGGCTCTCCTCACCCCATACTCGTTCCGCCCTCGCGCCCCGCCACGCGCCCCGCCCGCCACTCACTTTTCGCCGCGCTCCCGCACTCCGCGCAATTTTTAGAAGAAAATAAACTCAGAGAGGTGCTGCACGCCGGGTGCAGCGCTGCACAGTGAGGATCGCTTAGATCACGTGGGCAAAATTCTGTAGGCGTAAGCCTCGCTGTAATGTAGAGGTTGATTTGAATATCAAGTTTTCTTGAATGAAAGAGGCCAGGTGGCATAGTGTAGAATTCCCTCTCTAAAAAAAACATTACGATCCAAACGTTACAGAGACGTGTCCTTAGAACTCCGGGGCGTGAATAGAAGCAGCAATAAGTGCATATACAAAGTGACACACTTCTGTATTTACAAAAGTTAGGATTTGGTCTGGCTTTCAAAAATTACAGAAATGAGAATTATTTGTGTGATGCACCAAACCCTTCTGTTCTAAAATTTCTCAATAGATCTGTACATTTCAAATAGTTTTGTTTACGTTTGGTAAAGTATAATTATTGACCATTCGCAGATAGATAGTTTTGACGTAGAATTCCATGGCATTAAGGTGTTGCATTATTTTGTAATTAACGGATACTAACAGTAAATGCCAGAATTTGTGACCTGAATGAGGTAAATGGTAAAACGTAAAGAATATGTTTTAGAAGAGTATTGTGTGGTCCGAGTGCACACAGATACTGGAGAAGTTGGACGTTTGTAGGGGTTGTTACTAGGTTGTCAAATCGTCGTCCAATAACGGTGTGAAAGTTTTGGGATAGAAGTGTATGTATTTAAGGGGAGAGGGTACCATGTATTCCACTTATGTTAAATTTGCTATTTTTTTTGCAAACTGGCCACTTCAGACCACGCAGACATTTATTTATTTATTTATTTATTTGTCAAAAAAAGTAAAAACTGTATATGACGTGTGGGGAAAGAAAATTTATCTGCGCACATTTTCTTGAGGGCCAGAATTTAAAAAAACAACGAAAAAATGAATTTAGAAAATAATTATTTTAGAAAAATAAAGATATTTGAAAATGTTTTGTCCCGAGTTATAGAAAATCAATTTCAACTGTAAATGAACTACAAGCAAAAGGAGTGCTCAACAAAACGTGCGCACAGTGAAGCTACATTTACGTCCAGAAGCAAAACAAGGGGCCATCTCAGCATTTGCTCAATGTATCAGGGAAACTGGACAAAAACCTGATCGAGATGGGGGTCATTGACCCGGAAGCTGAAGTACATTACTTGTTACAGGCGTATTAAATATTTTTAAATGTATACAATGCAAACATAAACTAATTCATTATATATCTTTGTTTTGTTACATTAAACATTATTTTTCTTTTTCCACGATCGGTATAGTCTCTAATTGTATAGAAACAGTTTTTCAGCAGAAAAGATTTTACTTTTAACTTAAATTTGTGTACCGACTTTGTTTTATGTCATCTGGCAATGCGTTGTAAAGTAACGTACATGTATTGTATGTTGATTTCTTGTACTGAGCTGTTGATACTGACACTTGATGCACATGCTGAGCATACAAAACATCAGCGGATTAGCATTACGCTAGGTCCAATTTTTATCCCAATTGTTAGCCCTGGGGGTATGGATGATGAGAAGATGAGATGATGAGAAGTTGATGATACTGAGGAGTGAACACATATAGACATACACAAATACACCCATGCCCGAGGCGCGGGACTCGAGCCGAGATTGACACTCCACCTGCGGGTCCGAGATTGACACTGCACTAAATTTGCTATGATGTACCTTTTCTAGAAAATAGTAATTTTTCTAGAAAATGGATTACTAGAAAATTTTCATATTTCGCACAACTTAAGATTGTTATTTTGACATTTTTTGAGTTGATTAAAAAAATTATTAGTATTTGGTTTCAATTTTACTTTTGCCCTAATTTTTTCAGTATTTTTGAAGAAGCATTATTTTTTATTTTTATTATTATTGAAGAATGTTTGTATAAAATGTCAATTCATTTCCAATACTGTAATAAATATACCTTGTACATTTTAATAAATCCTGAACAGTAGTTTCTGAGAAACCGTACATTGATTACAAAATAAATACATTTTTGGTAAACGCCATTTAAATAAAAGCCTGTACTTGTCACTGCTCTATTAGACCATTCCTGCACCATATTCTTGATCATATTTTTCAGCGTAAATGGCCAATGCAATCAACGTATGAAGAAGAGTATGTTTCAGTTACTTATTAACAACCCAACATGCGTTCGAAAGTCCGAAAAGACATCCAATAAGTGTCAAAAAGGGGGCCAAGCTCATTCGCACTATATTTTTTTAAATTTAAATAATAATTAAAGGAACTTCCATACGTCTTAGAAGAAAAATGTTGATATAATTGAAAAGCGCAAGATTTCAACTGTTTATTTAGGCAAAAACCAGATAAGAAAACCAGAGACCATAATTTCACACATTTCATGGGACACTCTCCTCTTAAAACATTAAATTTAAAGGCGAATATGTGACTTGACTCCTTATAATTGTGCAAAACAAGTAAGTTATGTGTGTGTGCGTGTTTGTACGAGCTTGTAATGTGTACGGATGTCACTTGATTATATTGATTTTTGTCTTAATGTTTATATGTGATGATGTTACGAAATAAAATAAACTTTGCACAATTCAATATTTATACATACTGAGTCAATGACCATTAACGTTCTGTTGAAATGCTGTAGCAATTTTATTTAGTTTCGATGCCCTTCATATTTCAATGAAATTAGGCAATTCAGTTAAAATGTTTACGCTCTTTAGATCATATAGAGGCAACTGTCGCTGCCGACAACCATTCACATTGTTAAAGATTTAAAGGTTCATTGTTATTCATCAAGGATAATAACAAACATTTGTATTAAAATATAGGAAGCTGAAATACTTCAATACTTGAATATTTTAGTACAAGCCATCTACAGTTCTTATTGTATACAGAATATTTGGTATTATGATAATAACGTGTTCCATTACAACTTTTTAACTTTAAAGCTATACGAATTCCAGGAATTTCAAAGAAAAGAAACAGCCGCAGACAGGGCAAGCTCTAAACTCCCAAGTACTCTCCTTACATGTGCGGTAGTGTAGTGCGTGTAAGTGTATGGGCAAGTAAGTGGTGAGGATAGTACAAGGAAGAGAAAGGGAAGAAAGCGCGAGGTCCGGGGTCCGTTTGCTAGAATACTGCACCGGAATTCGTATGGTATTGATTGCATAAACCACGGAAAACTACCGATCAGAGCAGCCGACCAATAGAATTATCCTGCAAACGGAGCCTGAATTCGATCTAGCTATCTAGCTAGTGTCATAAATCCTGTAGTCGTCGGTACTCGAGCCCTAAATCCTCCCGGTCAGAGGCTCTGCAGTGGCATATATTGATGCCCAGAGACACCAAAGCATGTATATCTCGACCAAGTTGAGAATGATGCTTACAGGAGCTTGCCACCGTCTGTGTTTACAGTCGAAACGACAGAGACGGAGATATAAGGATACTCAATTCAAAATTAAAATGGTGTCGTGCCAAGCTACTGCAAAAAAAGCGCGATTTATTTCGTTACAAATCTAGTATCTTTCCAATTACTATTTTACTTGTATTTGGGCATGTCTGTACCTCATATTGGAAGAAATAAAAGTATACTTTTCTCTATAAAACAATTGAAAATTAAGAAATTAATTCTTTGGATGGACAGTAACATTCATATAAATCGTTTATTTTAACTTTAGTAGTTTCTCAGAATATATACCAAAGAAAATTCTTCTTTACGCAAGAAGTAACTACCACCACAATGAAGAATATTGTAGATATTTATGACAGTAAAGTTAATGTTTTGGTACTTTATTGCATATCTAACAAACCGCCTAAAGCCTATGAAAAAGATGAATGAAGAAGAAGAAAAAATGTTTAAATTCAATAAATAAGTTTTAAAAATTCAATGTAAATAGAACTTTTTATTACATTCTTGTACTAGAACGGTGAAAATTTTAAAAAAAAAAGCAACTTAAAGGAACGAAAATAAAACAGTCAGTGCAAATCTTGCATGACGTGTCTCTGAAGATATATTTCATCAGCTGATTCACAACCTCTATGGAGGCCATGGTGATTCCGTAGAAGCAGTCTCTGAACTCGCTTCACGCTCCTGGCGACTTTTTTCTAATGAAACTGACTGTACAGACCTGTGTTTACACTGTTAGTTACACAACGGGCCGCAATCGCATTCTTCATTCTTCGCTTGGTCGAGTTATAAATTCAAGTTTGTGATGATTATGATTTTCGATAACTATTTACTACTCGAACGCCTTGGAGTTTGAATTGATGGCGTGATTTTACAATAAAAGAACAATGGGCTCCCTAGACGCACGATTCCCCGCACTGTGCGTCGCCGAGAGGCGGGAACGGCCAGGCGAGATAACGGCACGCTCGTTACGCGGAGGGAGGGGGGGAGGAGAGAGACGAAACGAAGCGGGGGGACCGGCGGGGAAATACACCCCCGGTTTCCTCTTACTTTCCCTTCCCCCCTCCCCTCCGCCCCGCCCCGGCCGTCGGCGCTGACAACGCGTGCTCGCCGCGCCTCCCCTTGATAAGTGCGAATATACTCATCGGAATCGGTGAACTTCCCGCCAACTTTGCTAATTTCGGTGGGAAAACACGGCGCGCGCATTCGTCGGTCTCTTTCGCTCTGCCACGCAGACACACGCCAGGTTGGCTTCGGCTGCGAGCGGCGGTTCGCGCCACGGAGGGTTCTTCCGTGCAAGAAATGAAGACCTTGGAGCAATACCATGCTACGCCACATTTCTGATGAAATTGAAATATTAGTGTATTTCATCGCTCTGTTGATATATCTTGGCGGATTCGACGGTATAACGATGTGCGATAACGGTGAGCGTATCGGGTTGTTGTACCCAAGATTGCGGGTTCAAACCCGATCGAAGCCGTGGATTTTTAAGGGCGAAAAAATCCTTCGCACGCCTTCCTTCGGAGGGGAAGTAAAGCCGGCTGTCCCATGTTAGTAGAATTACTGCATGTAAAAGATCCTCAAGCCTAAATGATGCCTCTAAGCTAAATTCAAAATCGCCTCTTTCGTCGCCCGAGATACCTTCTTTCTCTGTTGGGTGAAAGGAGCGTAGCGAAATTTGCGTGGTCAGACGGAAGAGTGGGCCTGATGGCCCGAGTCTCGCCACGTAAAATAAGGCATTAACTATCTTACCATCTTGGTCTTGGGTTTTTATTTTAAAGATTCGCTTCAAGATGGCTGTGATATTCGTATAGTAATGTTCTTTATCCCTATGTGTAGAATGCAATGTCTCAACCTTTACATTCCGTTTTCTCAAAACTTAAATATTGTAGCAGATCAAGCTATTGTCCCGAGGTCTTCATATATATTCTTCCAAGATACATTTTGTTTTTATTTTCTCGTGTACGAATTATAATGATAATTATGTAATGAAGCAGAACATAGTTGTCAATATTATGATAGAAAAACCTTTTAAAAGCCCATGACACAGGCTTTTCAAATTATTAAATTATTAATTTTTTCAAAAAATTAAAAACTTTTTTCAATTTTTTAAAAATATTTCCGTCCGTGTCTCCCGCCTGACTAGCATCCCTCCTGTTCCTAAGTCAATTTGTCTTGATGCAACTCCGTTCCACCAAGACCGGGAGAGGGGGCTCAGTGCATCAACTGGTGTCACTGCAATCCTCTGACTCCAAGGTTCAGATCCCGACGGTGGAAGGTTTTCGAAACAAGATTGTCAGCTAGTTCGTATTCAGTTACTGTCTGGAGGAGAATTCTAGCGGCCGGCTGCCTTGATCGGTAGTTTTCCGTCGTTTCTCCGATCAACATTAGGCAAATACCGGAGATGTACCCTAACAAAGGGACCGCACGCGATATTTTCTTCCCCTTCCTTGTCATATCCTCACCCCCTACTTAGAAGTACTCACACTTACATGCTTTACACTATCACACATGCCGAGAGACTGGTCGGGAGCTTAGAGCTTGTCCGGGCTTGGGCGGTGCCCCGCTGGTGAGAGAAATTTGGTTGAGGAAAACTCCGCTAGCCGACAGGTAGTTTGGCGCCCACCATCCACGTAGGGAAGATCATCGCCACCTCACGAGGAAAAACATGCTCTACACAGATGGGACCAATTACCTTGAAGCGCTGTTAACGTTCCCGGAGCCACTAATTCTTAAATCCAAAACTATACAATGGACTTTCCGTAATTGATATTTCGATTGATTTTTGCGGGGAAAAAGACAACACCCCTATAAATGTGGTAAAAACTCCACTTTTCGTTCTAGCCAATAGACTTTCGAAAGTTGCAAATATCTAACGTTCTTTCGAATAGTTTCTACAACTTTATTGAATATTTGTATTGGCCGGCTACTCTGATCATTCGTTTCAATGGTTTCCGCTGCTCGACCCCATGCGGTTTCTGAAAAAGTACCTTAAAGTTTGACAAATATTGCCCGCGACCCTTGCTCCCCCATTAAGTCGTCATTGTCATTCCTAGAGTTGAGCGATGAATCTCACTATCACGTAACACATTCCATATAGCGACTGTTTCTTACAATTTTTATTTTATTTTCCTGCGGCGAGGAAGGCAGGTTGGTTTCGGGTACACCAAAGCGAATGTCTCGTACACGGATGTTTACATCAAGTCATTTAAAATTATTTGCTTAATTCGTGAAAATAATTGCCACGACTAATTAATTTAATGCTCATGCATTCAATGCGCATCTTTAGGAATTTCCTGAATGGGCGACATTGATAATGATAACAGACAACACTCGGTCATGCTAACAATACATTACCGAAGATGACACACGAAGTACGAACAACGGCACAAGGCATTGCACAACGGCATTGCTCTTACGCAAAAAGCCAAAGAATAGCGAACTAACGGATTTTTACTTTCCCGTATACGTACGTATACACGGAGTGATAAACGTAGTATAGGGAAAGTTATGTAATGCTGCGCGAAAAAATTGCGAATTTTCGGCGGAAAAAATTCATTGCCGGGCCGTGATAACGAAAAAGTAGATAAAACTAGTTGCTAAATTAAGAAAAAAATCCCCTAACACGTGGTGTAGCCATAAACCCTCTTTTGTGGGTCCTTGATATCGAAAAACCAATTGAAAGGAAAACGTCCGTCTGTCAGTCCGTCAGTCCGTCAGTCCGCCAGACCGCCAGTCCGTCCGTCCGTCAAATTAAGAAAATGATAAAAAAATGTACTTTTGGAGATGATACACGGCAGCTGGCAAGAAAGAGTATGTTGCAATTTCGAATAGCTACTCGAGATCGAAAGAAATATAAAACTAATACGTGAAAGTCTCTGCCCTTCTGTAGCCCCACTAGTTCCCCTCTGCATAGCGGTAGGTACGAGGTTCCCCACTTGTTCACGAGATGCCAGCACCGGCCTATTGTGTGACTCGCTGGACTCATTCGTAGACCTCATGTAAGGCAAATATTTTGTAACCTGGCTATGTAAACTTGTTTTTATATGCCAATAAATCATTGATATTCTATTCTCGCTGAACTCAACACATCCTGCAATATCTAATATTGGACATTTATATTCTTAGCTCTCGTAGCACTCTAGACGAAATTTAAAAATGAAGTGAAAAACATAGACATGATGCAAGGATGTGAAGGCAGTAGTAGAATGCCTGAATTTCTCTCCACCCCACCGTCATCAATTCTTACGGTCTGCCTTTGCTGGCAGATTGTATATTTTGCTTCATAGACGTCATGTTAGCTAGGGAAGTGCCGAAGAAAGTGTTTGTGTCTAGCTAAGGTTGTTGGTGTCTAGCCATTTAAAATTTCGTGTTCACGCAAGGAGAAAAGTAGATGAGCAGAATATAATATTAC
This sequence comes from Acheta domesticus, assembly GCA_031308135.1. Classification (NCBI taxonomy): domain Eukaryota; kingdom Metazoa; phylum Arthropoda; class Insecta; order Orthoptera; family Gryllidae; genus Acheta; species Acheta domesticus. Next base: position 35,678,423 of record JAHLJT010008756.1, on the reverse strand, counting down.
TTAAACTTCGAACAATATCTATCACTGAACATACAAATACGGAGCTCTCATAACACTCCAGTCAACATGTTTAACTAACCTGAAAAGCGTTATTAACACAGGAAGAAGAAGAGTCTTAAGTGTGCTCACTCTGTCTTCACCGGTATTTACCTGATTCCGTGTTTTACACACGTCATGTTTTCAATATTAGAAATGTTTTTGATGATACACGAACGTTTGGGTCTCGCAATTTAAGATTTGGCGACGTATGTAGTTAAAAAACTAGAGGTGGTTCAACAACATTTTTTTACTGCTTTACTTTTAATGTATGCAATTTTAGAAAATTGGGACCCGCGCCATTTTTCTCAACGTACATTGAACGTACGTACATTGACAACGTACATTGAACAACGTATATTGAAGAAAAAATAAACAATTTAGAGCTACTTTTTGGATGTTTTGATTATCTTCACTGTATACCAAAATTACATAAAAACTACTCTTCTTTTCTAAAATACTAAATAATATAATTTCAAGATTTATTTTTAAGACATTTAATGACAGAAAATATTTCTATCAACAATATTGGAGTTTTTCTAAGATGATTTTTGCAATTATTGAAATACAGAGTTCACCAAAAATGGAACCAGCGCTACTTTTATAAACGTGACTTTGCTCTGCTCGAGAAAAAATAAAGAAAAATTGATAGCTTTTGGGGAATTTTTTTAATTGCTATATTTCTCGTAAAAGTTTTCGAAAAATGATTTACAGTTTCGAAACATTGTTATAATAATGACTTTCATCAAAAGGTATTCAACAGATTTTATTAATACAAAAATCTATATATTCAATTTCGTAGTTAAGGAAGTTGTCGAAAAACGTTTGAACGTTTGTAATTTTCGAAAATTCAGATATTTTAAGAGAAATAAGGCATATGGTATTTTAAGCATGCGGCTTTGTTTATCTCAGAAAAACATAATCCAAAAACGTGGAGTCAGTTTTTAAAACATTTTGAAAATGTTGCTAAGGTTTCGTGCAAAGTAACCCCCAAAATTACAATATCCGTTTCAAATTTGTAGGGCCACGAGGTCGTTCAGAACGATCAGGGAATATCAAGTTTGGAAAAATTGTCTGAACGGTTTTGGCACTAGTGTGGACAACAGGAGGACAGACAAACGTTTTGCTCTCAAGCAATTTTCCAATTTCAATGATCCACAACACGAATATTCTGACTATGCATGTTACATAAGGTAGTTTACTACATATAGCTACAATAATTGTCTATTTTGTCGTTATCAGGGCCGGCAATATGAGATTATCTGACAAAAAAACACCACTTTTCGCTGAAGAATTGCAATACTTTCTTTTACAACTTAAGTACATAGTATGCAACAACATAATAGTTGACTTGACTCTTGCCTTACATCTTTTATCACATCTTACACTACACTTTTGAAGACTGAGCTCTCATAGCTCTCCAGAAGAAATTCCAAACCAGCGTGAAAAGAGTTGGGAATTGAACGGGAAGGAGAGAAGACTCGCAGTCTACCCTCATCCCACTCCACCTTTCCACCACCAGCAGCCCCCTGTGTCTGCCGCCTGGGTAGCTAGCACTCATTTCCGTGAAGAATGAAGAGCGTCGTCGAGAGAGCGGACAATTTTTGCTAATTTTCGTAAATTGCTGGAGATCCTTGGCCACGGCTCCTGCGGTGGCAGTCCACGTAAATCAGCCCCCGCTAATTGGTTCCGTTTCATTTGATGTCGCCGAGGGCGGAGAGGGGCGGAGAGGGGTGGGTCTAAGTGTAGGGGGAATGATACAAAGAGGGGCGGCCGACGCTGTTCTGTGCTGGTAGGATTATTTCGAAGCATATTTACGCGCCTCGGGACAAAAAAACTGAGCGTATTGACACGAATGTATTTAGATTTTACGTTGTAGAGCTTGTGAGAAGAATATTAAAAAATTGTTTAAAATTGAAAATGTGGCAAATAAATCTGTGGCTATTAGGTCAAACTCATTAACTTCATTTTTGAAAAAAAATTAATTTTCACCATATTTTGCAATGGTTTTTCATTTTCTTTCATTATATACAGCAATATCAGTTAAAAACGTTAAACTAATCAACATAATAATTGATAAAAATCACTTAAATAACAGTAATTTCAGGTAAAACGCATTAACTCCAACACTATCAGGAAAAACTCATTAACTCCACCAAATCTGTTATAACTAGACTTTCCTGTATTAGTTTTCTATTTTCTTCGGTCTGGGCTAGCTATTCGTAATTACCACATACTCGTGCCAGCTGCCATCTATCGCCGCCCAAATTACATTTTTTCGACATTTTCTTAAGTTTTCGGTTTCCTAATCGTAGAACGGAAATATTCATTTTAGAATATTAAAGAACACAAAAACCTCGTCCAAAATGGCAATTTTCTTTTAAAATTTGTAGCCGTTTTTAAGAAAATGGTGTTTAAGCGCTACTAAAAATGCGAAATTTGAAGCTCATTTTCACAGAAAATTGTTCAGTTTTAAAAAAAATTCATTTGAAACACATTCACTCACAAATACAATTGTGTTTACAAATTGCTGTTAATGTGCATATTAAAGATGTGAGGGACCTTTCAAAAAAATTACATTTGTGTAATTTTTGAAAAAGCAAAAAAGTATCCCAATATGAACTTCACGTCATATTAAAGAGTGCAATTAGCACTATCCGTTTCAAAACTTTGAAGAAAAAATTTGAAGCCATCTATAAGACAATTGCGTTTGAGCGTTTCTGAAAACGTGGAATTTTGAGCTAGTTTTCAGAGAAAATGTTAAGTTTTCGTGAAACTTTTCTTGACATCATTTAAAGCACTTGAACTCCTCAATCTAATAATGTAAACAAATCGCCACTAATGTGAATATTACCGACGTGAGAGACAATTAAAAAAATATATTTTTGCAATTTTTGATAAAACAAAAGAATCAAGCGATATGGAGTTTATGTCATCTCATAGGGTACATTTAGCACTATTCCTACCAACGTTTAAAGAGAAAATTTCGAGCTGTTTTCAAGAAAAGCTTGTTTTTGTATTTTTTTAAAAAAATTGCACATATTACACGCAATTGCGGGAAAAGTACTAAAATTTTCAAAAGAATGTACATGACCGTAAAGAAAAATCTCACTATGAAAGACAATTTTTATTGGTAGGAAAAATAACTATCTGCAATTTTGTAGTTGGTGGAAGACGCCCAATAAAATTCAAAGTTTTGCAATTTTAGAAAATTCAGAGTTAACCGTGAAAATCGGACCAATGCCATCTTAATAAGTGTACTTTACTCTGTTCTTATAAGAAATTTAAAGAAAAAAATTGAGCTGTTTTTGAGAAAATTGTGAAAATGTCCGCGGAGCTTCATGTAAATTCCCCCAAAATTTTATAGAATCTTTTTCAAAATCTCAAAGCTTCGACTCGAACCAGATCCACCGGGGAATATCCATTTTGGAAGAAATCGTACGTATGGTTTCGGTGCTAGCAGTGTTCACAAACGGGCGGACGGACAGACGGATGTTTTCCTTTCAATTGGTATTTCGTATCAAGGACCCACAAAAGAGGGGTTCTAGCTACACCACATGTTGGGTATTTTTTTTCTCTCAATTTAGGAACTGGATTTATCCACTTTTTCGTTATTACGGCCCGGCAACGAATTTCTTTCTGGCGAAAACTCGCCATTTTTCGCGCTGCATTACATAATTTTCCCTATACTACGTATATTACTCCGTATATACGTACGTATGCGGGAAAGTAAAAATGAATTAACAAATCGAATACGTTGAAAATTGATCTAATGCAACTGAAATACAGTAAATGACATTAACACTAGAAGGACTGGAATTTCGTTCTACCTAGAAGGACCGTTGTGTGTCATTTTGACACATGATCTTCTGAGCACTTGAAAAGCTAATATTATAGATTTTTCTTACGCACTGCAATGTAAAGTGGATAAATGAATAAATGCACATATTTCTGGAACATTTTAATACATTATATTTCAAAAAGTTTGAAGTTACAAAATACAAAGTTGTAGAAACTTGTACAGAACTTGAAATAATAGAGAAGATACTGAGCAATGAATGAAAACGTTAGTGAATATTTGTTAGTTTATGAAAATGTAATGTTCATATTAATGGAGAAAGAAAAAAATTAAACAGTGTAGGCGTGCTGATTTTTTTCCCACAGCATTTTCAACTAAGTTTCAACTCATACAACATACAGGAGAAGTAAAGTTGTTATAATTGCTTTCTCTTTAGCAATGCTTCCTTTTCATATGATTAGGTGTAACAGTGCTTTTTATCAAGAGTGAAGGGTAATATTTAACATTTTCAGACGATACTTCTTCTCATATCTTGTGAATAATTTGCAATCTATAAGTAGATGTTTTTTCTTGCATCTTTCTTGAACAATATCTAGGCATTTGCTGTTGGGATATCAAGGATCTTCAATAGAATGTGAACTGACCATCTTCATCTCCGTGGGCGCACAGTATATTTACGAACCATCTGATGCAATGTATCTATCTCCGCTTGTCATTTTATATATAAAAAAACATTGCCTTCTTTTTCCCAGTGTTCTGTGTGCTGATGCTGTCATGTAAGGTGCTCAGGATTCGAACCCTTTTATTCTTTTTTCAATAATAATCTGTGAGAGTTTGACCGAAGTTTTGTTTGTCCAAAGTTGTAAAATTCACTATGACTAAACTGCCTTGATGTTTTTGATGTGTGATTTTCAAATGTCAGATCATTCTGATTCCTTCTCATTATACCTATCATATTCAGCTTTTCTGCCAGTGACACAGAAGAAAAAATAATTGCAGTTCATGTTCAACCCCCCACCCCACCCCTCACTCACTAAGTTCCGACTGTTGCTTTTCCTACTTTTTGGATAATATTGGACATTTATTCTTGTTCTTTTTCTACTTCTTCACTAGAATATATACCAGAATCCTTGATTTCATCACCCATGTCATTTGCTTCCTCAGAAATGTCTCCATTGCTGTCACTACCACCTTCACTGCTTTCTTTAGTAAAATTTTTAAGTTCAAGAAGTATTTATCTCTGTTTCTGTACTCATTATGCAAAGTTTCACACACACACACACACACTCACGGTTTGCAATTACGTTTTGCACATTGAAAGTTCTCTGTAACACATACTGTGGATTCAAAATGAACAGGATGCATCCGGCAATTTCTAACGGATCGTTATCATCGTCATGCATCGAATTTCAAGAAGGTAACAATAGTCTTATCAATCTGAAAACCAGAGATATACTACTTCCAATGGGAAACGGAAGTATGATGCAAAAATGAAATATCAAGACTTGGAAGAGTATACTGTGTCAATATGACACATGGCGGTCCTTCTAGGTATATCTAAGATTTTTTCCAATTCTATGAAAATCACAGTATTGAGCTTTACAGCACAAGAAGTTCATACACTAAAGAAAGCACTTACAAAGAACCAGTTTTCTAACTTTTAAACTCAAGCACTACATTGTAGTATGTACCACAAATGTGTCATTTTGACACACTTGGTCCTTCTAGTGTTAATTGACCTATTTCAGTAATATAATAAGTAATTGACATTACTTATTAAATGTTCATAAATACTATTTATGAGTTTCATGCTGGAACAAATTATGAACTTTACTTATGCCAAATTATTAAAATTAACAAATTGTTAACTTCAAATATGTCAAACTCATAGATATAATATGTCAGCATCAACTCAAAACTAAATTAATTTTCATATGCCGAATATATCAAAATGTGTCTAATGTGTATATTTGTAAGGAAAAATAGCAATATTCATCAAAATAAATTTTATTATATTGAAATATGTTTAATATATCCATATATATCGAAAGATATCAGCATACATCAAAATAAAGCTACGATACCGAATATATCAAAATATATGGAGATATACCGAAATATATCGAATTTCGTCGATGTATGTCAAAAACATTGACATATACCGAAAAGTGTTTAAATAAGTCGATAAAAGTGAAGCGGAACAGGAAAAACTAATTAACTACATCCGTGTACCAGGAAAAACTCATTAACTCCAACCCAATCCAGTCAATTTACACGTTTACCGCGGGCGAATGGGATGGGCAAATATTGCTAAAAACTAGTTTTCTTCAGATATTCCTTAACCCTTAAAAAATAGAATCGCACAACGAAGCATTATTTCTATATCCCAAATCAGTAATATCAAATTTAAAACTTGATTTTCTCGAATAACGTAAAAGTGGAGTAAATGAGTTTTACCTAATAGCCACACAAATATTCTCGTTCAATGCAAGTTGAAGTTGCGAATGACAACAATGTATTTTTTCGATTACAACAATGTATTTTTTCAAGACACGTCAATTGATTGATTGATTCGTGTTTCCGGGCGCGTCAACTACTTAGGTCAGTACTTCCGTAAGTGTAGTGCGTATTTTTCTCGGGAGGTGGCGATAATCGTTTCCCCGCTGGATGGCGAGATCTGGCACCGACCTACTGTCGACTAGCGGGGTGTTCTCCTCAACCAGGTATCTCCCACCAGCGGGGCACCGCCTCAGCCGGGACAAGCTGTAAGCTCCCGACCGGTCTCCCGGCATGTGTGGTAGTGTAGTGCATGTTAGTGTAAGTGTGTGTGTAAGAGGAGAGGAGAGGACAAGGAAGAGGAAGGAAAGATCGCTCCCGGTCCGTGGTCCGTTTGTTAGGGTACTGCTCCGGCATTCGCCTGGTGTTGATCGGAGAAGGTAGCACCGCAATTCCCTTTAGTAACGTAATTTTTATCAAATCATGCACAATTTTGAAGTTTCATTTTTAATCTTTGGGAAACACGGTGGTATCGAATGAAAGAACCAAATTCATAATTTCAGTCACAGTAAAAGTTTTTCGACTACAGAACTAAAATATCAACCAATTCTACGATAATTCGTATATATAGTTGATAGTTCAGCATTTAATTCATTAGGTCTGTAGATCATTGAGGGTGATGTAACTCTTATCCCTAAACAATACAAATGGCATCTCTTCTATGATTTATCTTCATCGGACAGGTAGGCTTGGATTTAGCTTGTATACAAAGTATCTGGAGTTATAAGATTGTCTCGAATCAGGGACATTATTAAATCTCAAACATATTCAAACCTCACTTTAATGAAGCTATTAGATTATTATTAGACTTAACTGAAAATATTTGTCAACTTATTTCACTCAAAGGAACCATATCACTTCGGCAGAAATTTGTAAAAACTTTCGATTGTGTGAAGCCTGTGATCCAAAATTTAGCAAACTTGCTTATCAAGAGGGGAAAATAATATCCTTAGGAATATAATGCAACGTTATTTCTATATTTATTCCCCTACTCCTACTTGCCCTCACGTTCTGGTGCCAATGCAACTGTTCCTCCTACCACTACTCAGTTTATCAATACTATTATTATCTAATGGCGTTGCATAAATTTGTTTGGGTCGTAGGTCGTGGACGGCCCCGTACGGGAAATACCTGTAAACAACGTTTAATATGGCAACATGCACAGGACTACTAAATACTGGAATGATAACATGTTTTCAAAACAGGAAAGAAAGAACTTTAATTCTTTTCTTTGGTTGCTCACGGCAACAATGCAACAATACGTGAATATTCCCTCAAGCTTGGCAACATTATTTGGACACGAAATTACCATTAATTACATTACATGAAATTTCAATTAATCAAATTACGTGAGATTACCATCAATCCAGTTACAAGAAATTACCATTAATCAGCTGATTTGCAATTGTTTTATGTTCAGGAATTCCTTTATTCAAGAAAAAAAAACAATATCATTAACAACTTTTTCTTATACGTACGTATTTGCCAAATACAACAATGAAAATGTAAAGAAAACAATACTAAAATTTTTATTGCCGGCTGACAAACAATTACGTTCGTTCTGTTTTAAAATTTCGAAAATTCCATTATTCTTGCCAATGTTTATTTAATTTATTTGAATGTACGCGAGCACAGATCTGATTTTAAATAATTACGCTGCGAACGCGACACTTCCCTGCTGCTGCGTCGTTGAAAACAGCGCCGTTGCCAGTTTGGTCGTTCTATGCGCGCCCAATTGCACGCGCCGACATACTCGCGCGCTCCAATCTTGCACAGGCCGGTTTCCTTCAAAATAATTCTCCCCAGGAATTTCATAAATTGTCTGATCACCTCGAACCACAAATTCACAAAATAAATAATACTTCTTCTTTCTTCTAATTGGTTCACTGCATCAATAACGTTCGCGCTGTTCACATGTCCATTACGCACTTTCGATTCGCCGCCAAAAATGTCTAAGTCCGAAATATTTTACAAATTATGAGTTCGTCAAACGTGGACACGATGTCTCTCTCACTGCTGACTAGACAGAACTGCTCTAAAAACCATGTCGATTTAACATGTTACCACGGAATATAAAAAATGCCGGCGAAATCCATTTTCACCTTTTCATTGTTGTTTCCATAATTTTACGAAAATGTCCAATATTACTTATTTTAACATGTTTCCGCGTTTATTCATTACGGTTTCTTCCCAATGTTAAGATTTTCTTGTCCAAACAGATGTTTTCGATTTATTTTACGTCGAAAATTGCTAATTTCTCTGTCGACATTACACATTAATTAGTCGCTTGTTTTTGGTATCATTAGTTTGTAATGTTTCTTTATTTCGCAAATTCAATGTTCTATAAACTCTTTAGATCATTTATAAATTTTGTTAAATTTATACCATGATGATTCACAACGCCTTTCGTTGCCTAATTAGCATTTCTTCATAAAATTTTGGTAATTCAAGTTACTATATTCGACATGTTCGAATGGGTTTTTTCTCTAAAATGTTTGATTCCAATCTTAAGCGAACCCGTCGTCCGATCGCGTTCAAATAAAAACCACAATGTTCATTTAATTATTCTCCAACTAACTGGACGGTCAGATTTTTCCCAAAATTATCGAATTCATTGTGTCCTCCAGAATTGCCGAAATACTCTTTCCGCGGCGCGCTGTTCTTTTGTCTTGCTCAGATCGATTCATAATACACGTTGTTTGTTTCATTGACTATAGCTCAATCAATATTTACTCTTTGTCCACAATTGTTTTTGGGGAATGTCTAATAAAATGAAATCATTACAATAAACATATAGTTGGACAAGCAGGCACGTGAACACGGACAGTCGGATAAGAAGAGAAAACAGGTAGATGTATATTAACGAGAAGAACAGAATTTTATTTACATTTATGTGACATACATACATGCATAATTTACCTTAAGTGTGTCACAAAATGTACAAAATCTTTAGTTTTATCAAACGCTAGAGATCATATCTTCGGAAAATACTGAAGAAGTAAAAATCACTTGTATTCGTCCATTAATTTGCAGTTATTTACTTTAGTTTACCCTTTAAATAAACTTAATTTTAATTCCTTCTTGAATTTTATCTTCATTCGTTTTCTTTTGTTAACTTCTTTTCCTTTTCCCACAATTTTTTCACTTCTCAATCCTTTCCTGTACTTCTTTTCTTTTTAACACACATTATCTTCGCCGTCCTCATTTCCACCTCACACCCATTAACCTCCCCTTCAATTCTCGCCTTTCTCCACCTCAACCTCTTCCACCTCCCTTTCTTCTCACCCTCTCCTACCCCCCTCCACGTCTTCGCCGGACCCTTCTGCTTCTTCCCCCACCCCATACGTGACGTCATTATAAATAAATAACGGGCAGCGTTTTACCTCCACGCGCGGGCTCAGCAGGAAAAATTAGAGTGGCCACTTCCTGTGGCTATCCCGCCATCATTCCGACGAGCATCGTAAACAGGGTTCTCCGAATAATAAATTAGGGTCCGCCCCGCCCGCCGCCCGCCCGCCCGCCCGCCCGACGCCGAGCGTCGCGGCGGCGGTGGCGCCATCACGAGACGCGGAGAGTAAAATTTCGTTATTGCCCGCGTCGTAAATGTCGGACATTTTTGCGGCCGCTTTAAAATACGCGGCTTACGCCTCTAACGCGGCGGTTACGGCGTCCGAGCGGACGAGGGGCCACGCTGCGGAGACGGATGGGGGGGGGAGAGGCGGATGAGGGTGATGAGAAGGGAGTGGGGGTAAGGGATATCGGGATTGCACCTAGTGAGTGGCGTTCAGTTCATCGCTGAACACTTACGTAGACTCAGGGATGATGTATTAAAATATGTCGTCCGTTGTCAGTTAGAGTAAGTGGCAATATGTGACGTACAGTAACTTTGCTCCTAGTGAGTGGCGTTCAGTTCATCACTGAACACTTACGTAGTAGACTCTGGGATGATGTATTAAAATATGTCGTCCGTTGTCAGTTAGAATAAGTAGCAATGTGTGACGTACAGTAACGTTTTCTGTTCCTAGCGGGTGGCGTTCATTTCACCAGTGAATACTTACGTAGACTCAGAGATGATGTATTAAAATATGTCGTCCGTTGTCTGTTAGAGCAAGTGGGAATGTGCGACCTACTGTAACTTTTATGCTCCTAGCGAATGGCATTCAGTCCATCACTGAACACTTACGTAGACTCAGGGAGGATGTATTAAAATATGTCACACGGTTGTCAGACCAAGTAGAAATGTGTGACCTACCGTAACTTTTTCTGCTTCTAGTGTTATCATTCAACTAATATTTTTTTAAAGTGCATGACATCATTTAAACATCTTAAATACAGGGATAAATTGAATTGAGAAAAAATCGTGGCTTTAATATTGAAAGTGTGGAACAGTTTCGAAAAATATTTGAACTTTTTCAATTTTTACTTTCTCGCTAGCTCTTACGCAGTAGAGAGAAAGTTATGTAATGCTGCGCGATAAAACGGCGAGTGTTCGGCAGTAAAATTCTTATTTCAGGGCCCTGGCAAAGAAAAGGTGGATAAATCTAGTTGTTAAATTTAGAAAAAAATCCTCTAATACGTGGTATAGCCAGAATTCATTTTTTGTGGTTCTCTTATGTCGAAAAATTAAATGACGGCAAAACCCACCGTCTGTCCTGCGAACAACGCTAGCGGCTAAAGTGTTCAGCCGAGTTTCTGCATAATGTATATTCACTAATCGATCTGGCTGTTGTCAAGGTCCCTTGAATTTAAAACGATATTTTAATTTTGGGGGTACTTTACACGCAACCCCTAGAACATTTACAAAAAAATTGCTCCATTTTTTTTACATTTTGTTGTTTGATAGTGCGAAGGACGTCTAAGATGGTGCAGCTCTCATGCATATGGTGCAGATTTAATGGTGCAGGTCTCATTTTCGTTAAAAATCTCTAATTTTTCGAAAATTGCAAGAATTCAAAAAATTTTAGGCGTCTACCTACAACTACAATTATGAAGATAGTTTTTTCGCCTTTAATGAAATATGTTTCTTAAAGATAGATTTTGAAATAAGACCATGTACCATTTTTCGAAAATTTGAATATTTTTAGCGTAATTTTGCGTGGAAATACGGATGAGAAAGTACGGGCTGTTTTAGCATCACTAGTTAAAACACATATGTTAATAAAAATTGGAACAACAGCACATTTATAAAATATATTTTCTCTAATTGAGTAAAAATATAAAGAAAAATGTGTTCCGAAACTCATCATTGCCAAGGTAGTTGGTACTGACGAAATGCATATGTTGAAAGCACTGACGAATGACATTTTCTCTGAGCACTTGCATTGTGTTTCTTGTGTGATATAAGCAGCTTACTGTAAGAAGCGGTATTCATTTCAGGAACAAGTAGAAACGGTGTGTGTGTACGGCCAAGCAGACAGAAATTGTCGCGAGTCAGCCCGGCTATATCGAGACCTTGTCTCAGATGTCTTGCCCCTGAGCTTACAAATGCGAAAACAACGGTCTGGAAGTTCCTTTAAAACGGTTGTAGAATGCCAGAGAAAACAAAGAAAATGTGTAAGCTCTTCAATATTGTGGAACAGAATAAAAAAAAATAAAGAAACCTTCAATAGCATTACAGGTAGAGGAAACACTAAACATGACTATACCACAAAATATAAAGTAGTGATGCAACAGAATAGCACAGTAATAAATGGAGCCATGAATGGACAAATTATAAAGCCAGCTATCTACATAAATCTATAAACAGTTTTTACGCACTTGGCACCGACACAAAATTCCGACGCAGGGAGCAAGTAGTCCTTTCAAGGATACGAACTAGACATTGTAAATTCAGCCACCTCTATTTGATCCAAAAATCACCTCCACCCTCATGTGATATATGCAATACACCTTTAAACCTTGATCACATTTTCGAAGTGTGTTCCAGGTACGACAGTCAAAGAGTATCAAGTGGATTTAACCACCAATCAATACTGCATTCTAAAGAAGACCAAGAAAAAATAATCAAATTTTGTTTAGCCATTAACATATTTATGGACATTTAAAGCCAGTGGATTCATGTAAATTGTAATTGTCCTCCTTGAATTATTATTACTATTGTAAGATAATTGGAAATGTAATTGTTATAATTTTCTACTCTTGTACTGTAACTGTAGCTGCATTATAATTATATTGTAACTGTATTATAACTGTAACAGGAAGTCGCTAATAACCGCAATGTTGATGCGACTAAAAATAAAAATAATTTAAAAAAAGAATAGCACAGTCTTGACAAATCAGGTTCCTATCTCTTTAATCTGGACTAGCTTATATTTATTGTCGCATCTTCTTCCCAGTTGGTATTTATGAGAGCCTGATTTCTTTCACATATGCTCAATTTTTCGGGCCCCTATTCTGATTGAACTATGAGTTAGAAGAACTATTTTATTACATAAAGGAACGATAATGATCCAATTTTAGATATTATTGCCACACAATTCGACTTTTTCGTAAAAAAATTGCAGTTTTTTCTCGGAGCACTATAATACTTTCTCTATTCTACATAGGTAGAATGCGAAAAATTAAAAAGATATATTTTAACGATTTTCCTCAAATGTTGCAAACGCCAAATACAAATCAAGTGGGGCTCGCCTTATGCATTGTGTAATTAGTTTTCGTGAACAAACACAACAACTAAAAACAAGTAGTACTACAAATTGACACATACTTTTTCGAAATAGTTTCCTAATTTCTTAAGTCAGCTTTTCGATTTTACTTCTTCGTATCCCCAGTTGCTTCCTGTCGTCCCCCAATGACATTTTTTCACATTTTTTCAATTAGTATGTACTATAATAGCTGAATTCAAAATTATTTGAATAATATTAAATAAGAGTGAAATCTGGCCTTATAAGAAAATTTTCATTGAAACATTTGGTGCCGTTTTCCACAAAGGCTTTAAGCGTTTCTGAAAATGCACAAATTTGAGCCCATTTTCACCAAAAACTTTGTTTTCGAGAAACTTCTTCGGAAAACATTTGAAGCACTTGAACTTACTTGGGTTACTACAAATGTCCATAGTATAAATATTAACGACGTGATAAATATTTAAAAAATACATTTGTGTAATTCTTGAAAAATCAAGAGAATGCTTCCACATCAAGTTTGATTTCAGCACGATTAGACCTATCCCTATAAACAGTTTAAATATAACATTGGGAGGCATTTTTGAGAAAATATTGTTTTAATACTGCTCATATTTCACGCAAAATTACGAAGCTGCCAAAGGAGACTAAGTGCTGTGGGCTAAGTGCACGGGGACGCACAAGTTGTGTTGGAGACATCTTGTTGGAGTTCATCTTGTTTGGTAGAGATTGTTTTTATTCCATCCAACTTAAAATTTGGTTGAATTTGCAAATGATAAACTTTAAATGCTGTGGCACTCTTAAAGGCTTTTTTCCTACTATTAGAAAATGAGTAAACTTGCCTGTCCTGTAGAGAACTTACAAAATATCCGCACAGACATATTACAAATTTCGTTTATTTCACATTGTTCGCGGTAAGTACTTTTATTTACTGTCAACAGATGTCTCGAATAAATAATAATAAATATGTGGCAGCTTCTTATAATTTGCCTTTTTGGTGTGTATTTTTCTAGTGTTTCTTGAAAGTTTATCATGTTTGCACGTAAGTCACTATGACTAAATTGTTGTCTGTGTTTGAGTCTCTTAAAATGCTCAATTAATAAATTGTTCATTCTCGGCAAGGCCCCTTCTTAAAAATCAGGTAATTTTCCTCGTCTTTTGTCTTTAAATCTTTATGTCTGGATCTTGTCTATAAATCTTTAACTCTGGACTACTTACTAGTATTTAGCTTAAGAAAGCAATTACTGTATTTACATTGGTCTACAAGAATGCAACGAAAAGTCATTAAAAGTTTTCAGTTACCGCCTTCCGCAAATGCCATCGAACGGTAAAATGAAATCTATAAAAACTCTAAACGCACGGTGACCAAGTATCCTCGAATTCCAATTTAATCATAGTAAACTATAAGTACTTTCTCCCAGTACCATTGCCTTTATTATTAGAATCATCAGTTGTGAGTACCTACGACAGTCTGGCCGCAAAAATCGGTTTGCATAATTAAAAAAATGTTTCTGATAGTTTGAGAAAGAGAAGTATACTGTAAGAGTTCTTCATAACAAATCAATTTTATTGTCGTAACTACTATTATGGAAGCTGAGTTTAAAACTATTAGATTTTTAAATATAAAAGTATAATTACCATTCCTTCATTACATACCATATTGTTTTACGTAATCTATTGATAGAGTTAGTATGTAGGTCATATTATATTTTCAATTATGTTATATTTCACTAACAAGTGGAATACATCGCCAGTTAATACATTTTGCTAATTGATAGGGAGAATATTGGTGTCAGAGATTTTTTCATTTATCTAAAATAATACATCAGTTTAAATTAATTTTCAATGTTCACGTGAGGAATATCCAATTACTCAGTATTAAGAAATGGTCAGCGATATATATTTTGATGAAATGTCACTCAGTGATTTGTTATACTGCAGGAACTGAAGTTCTTTAGCTTCTTCTTCCACCATAAATCCAAGTGTACAATTCAATTTGAAAATGATAAAGCTAACAATAGTTTTATCGAGATGCTTAAAAAAAGCCATTAAATAATTGTATTGGTAACTATAAAAAATTTTAATTCGTAAATTCTTTCATTCACAATAGCATAGTCTTATTTTTTCGAACACACATTTTAATGTCCAAATGCAGCGTTTATCAAAGTCCAATACACTGAACTCAATTTAACGAATGAATAACTAAGAATTGAAGATTATATTATCGTTTAGTTAGTTATGTGATCATAAATGAATTCTTTCTCCATGGTATATTTAGTTAGACTACTTATTGTACTTTTTTCTTACTACCACCGGCTTCCAAAATTTTATCTCCCTTATACATTAATCATTTGCGAGTGATTTTCTGTAAATATAT
This sequence comes from Acheta domesticus, assembly GCA_031308135.1. Classification (NCBI taxonomy): domain Eukaryota; kingdom Metazoa; phylum Arthropoda; class Insecta; order Orthoptera; family Gryllidae; genus Acheta; species Acheta domesticus. The sequence continues at coordinate 35,663,035 of JAHLJT010008756.1, read as the reverse complement.
CAGCAACATGCCGTCTCCAGTTTTCTATCGCTGTTTATTTTCTCTGTTGTATTTCTAATTTTTGCTTGCTTCTCAACATTATTTCATAAAACTTTATTCCTTTGATCTGAGACAAAATGTACCTGTAAATTCTATTTCTCTAAAATATCTTTCTCCAGTTTCATGTTTTATATCCATACACTAAGTCTATCAAACCGCTAAAATTATTCAGATGCAGAGGCCCATAGAATCTAAAAATCACATCACATGAATTAAATATTCATTCTTTTACAATTAGAGCAATTTGGTACAATAATTAATACACTGTAGGGAGGCTATAATTCTTGAGTAACATAATTACCATTTGGCAAAAAAAATCTTTCCGCACAGCACAATTTCAAGAGAATTAAATTCGAAATAAAAATACTTCTTCAGTACAGAGCTTATTGGAGTTTCTCGCGTGTTTGGAGAATTGGTACGCTTTCGCCTCCCGCGAAAACGCAAGCAAAGAAAACATAGGAGCAAGCGAACCACGCACTCCACTGTTTTGGAAATTCTGCAGCGCTCAGACCATCGCGAAGCCCATTTTGCAACGATCCGCGCTACTTAGTTGCCCCTCCAGATACGAAAGCGCTCTCCCTCCCGTTTAGCTCTACAGCCTGATAAGGAACTTCTCCACAATAAGAAGGAAACATAAAGAAGAGGAGGGAGAAATAAAGATGTTTACACCACAGCGTTTTATTCTCATTTCTGAACCTCTGGGGCCAACGGAGTGAGAGGGAAATTTTATGTTCCAACGGTCTACGTGAACAGACAATGCGAAGTTCTTCCTTTCAGACTGTTCTCAGGAGACGAAGGCAGCTATTGTGTTCGTTTGCTTGCATATGACTTTGCCTACAGACGTTTATATCTGAATTCCCAAAGAGCAAGATGATTTAAAGATTATTGCATTCCACTCTTGCTGTTAACTTTAATATGAAATAAATTTCAATTTCAATTTGCATATCTTGTAATAATTAATTTAGCATGACAGTTAAATAATAATAATAATGTCTAAGGTGTCATTTAGTGTGATATTTCATATATAAAATGATTCAAAAGTGTCACATGAGCGCAAACATACTCGTTGATACATGAACATAAGCAGCAGAAACGAAGGAATTCGAAGGAATTCATATGATATAAATAGAAAAAAGAAATGTTTATTTTTAAAATCACCCATAATTTATGAATGAATATTTATGAACCGTTATTTTGTTACGAAACAAAATAACGGTTACACGAAATAGATCACAGCAGTTTTTTTGTTCCGAACGGAACACTTTTTCACATTCCACATTCGTACCGTATACTCGTACGTTGCCAATGGTCGTCGGATAGCCAGCAGAAAATGCTACGAAAAGATACCGCAAACTAGAATATGTCCCAAATTCTAGCAGAGGCCACAATAATTCCAATATCGCAGTCCAGAGGAGTAACTAATCCATCATAATAGTGTAACCTCATCAGGGCACGTAACTCCCTCCAACAACTATCCGTACTACTAGACAATCACTTCCCAACTCAACTCCCAACTCTCTTATACCGCTGTCCGGTGCTCGGAGCTCCCTATTGTAGTAGCTGTGACGTCATACCAGCGACTCGACTTGCAGCTCCCGTCATGCTGGCTGCTTTATAGGGGTTGCGAGTCTCGTAAACGCGGGATGCCGTGCGAGTCTATTTTAAACTACCTCAACACAGCCATAAACAATGATACGTACCTACTTTTACCCGAAAATAGGCCGCCTTGGACCCTGTGGACGAGCATGCACCCTGCATTTACCGGGTCAATTTTTATTAAGGTATCAGCATTTACCTGGATCCTATTTTTATCCCCCAGGGTTGTAAGATGAAATGCCTGAGGCGGGACTCAAACACGTGATCCTTCCGTCGGAGATCGCCATGACACTACTGTCTTAGCGATCTCAGTTAACCGGACAGGCTCACTAAGTATCATTATTATTAATATTTTAATACTTAGTAATGATAGTGGTAGTACCGGTAGTTGGCAATTGCGAAATCTAGGTAATGGAGATGTAATCCCGCGTAATTGTTCAAACTTATAATCGTGACCAGGTAAAATATTACGTAAAATATAATTATTGTATTATTATTAACCTTCCGCACCCCGCATCTAAAAATGGTTGTAACTCACGAAACTCCATTTCCTTGCATATCTCATTTTCATTGTCTCAATTGTCTCGTTTAAAAACGTAATCGCCGATACTGATTTGTTCACAATCTGCAACTGATCACATTTCCATTGCGTTACCTTTTTTCAACCTCTTCCTTCGCGCAAGCATCAATTCCGTTTTCACTGCTTTCCACCTCATCGCCCCATCAACTTCACCCGGAGCCCCTCCCAAGACCCACGCACGCCCCCGCAGCCCCACTTCCAGCCTCAATTATTTAGTCCCAGCTTGCGTCGGCCCCACGTCATGTTAGGTCGTTAACGAGATTGACAAATGAGCATCGAGGCCGCGCTGTGTCTGTTGCAATTAAAAGGGCTGCTTCAGCGGCGACGAGGACCATGAGGAGGAGTAAGCAGAGCAACGAATGAGGAGGGCGAGGAGGAGAATTCGTGGCGGTGGTGATGGAGAGGTAATAGTACGTAGAGTGGTAGTGACTCGTAGTTGTTTCAAGGGAATGATCATAGTGATGATGACTAATGGTTGTAGTGATAGTTATGATAAAATTAGTCCTACACACTGCGGTTCATTGATTATTTAGCCTTGCCGGGGGCGTGAACTAGTATAGGCAATGATGGAGTCCTATAAGTGTAGTTCAAGTCATATCCAGGATGGAAGTGGAACGAGAGATTCGGTGTCGACCTATTCGTCCGTTTGAAATGTTTTCCTCTCCAGATATCTCCCAGGGAATTGCCTCAGTAGATACAAGCTCTGAGCTCCCAACGTCCAGAAGTATTTCTCCAGGATGCCTTCGACATAGAAGATATGAAGCTTATGTTGATAATCTGCCACCATTGGGACTCGAACTCTAGTTAAGACAACAGTAGCAATGGCAACTTCTCAGTCGCAGACTGTCCTTACAGTTCGAGACACATGACAGTGTTACTCTTTCACTCTTTAGTTTTACTATTCATTTTGACTTTCCTGGATAAATACGAGCATTTTTGAGCGCAATCTGCGGATAAAACTGGTACGAAAAATATCCCAGGTGGATAATGTCGCCAGCTCCCGTTTTTCCTTGCTGGTATTGGTTCGCGATAGACCCGCTCCAACTCTGTGTAAGTATGCCTTTACCAGGCACAGATTTGTTGAACATTTGAAAAGGGAAGTTGTGAAAGTCCTTGGGGGGATGGGATATGGAATGATGATTATGATGATGATAATGAAGGATGAATGGACGACACAAACATACAGTCATACACAAACGCACCCATACCAGAGGCGGGACTCGAACCCGCGATCCATCCGTCCGAGATCGCCACTGCACTACTGCCTTGGCGATATCGTCTCTCCGAATCGGTGTTGTGCCGTTTAATATTGTGTTCATTCCGAAGGGGCGTATTTGGTACTAGAATGTTCAAATGAACTAAGTGACGTCGTCAGGTCAACAAGAATCGTCAGTCGTCTTTGGACAGCTTTACAATCATTATACTATTAAGAAACAAATCAGAGCAATCGATAAATAATAAATATTAAAAATGTACGTCATAAGAGGTTCATGTAAAATTAAAGAAACACAAGATGATTCGCTCAAGTGTGTAGTGTAAGTAAGTAGTGTAAGTGTCGTGTAAGTAGTGAGAGTTGGAAGATAACTGATGGCAAAACTACTGAGAGCGTTTTTCGTGTTATGGATAAATAGGAGAACCGCAAACCCGAGCGGATAAATTTGACATGTTATTTCCTCTAAACATAGGCTCGATGGTATCTGTGCTTTTGCAACCAGCTTAAATTAACACTCCAGAAGTAAATTCTGAGGTCACGGGGTAAAAGTTCTTAAGTCAAAAATCTTAGTTTGGAGAAAACAAGGGTTAGATTTTTGAGCCACCGCTTGTTCCTACGCTAAACGCTGTTTGTTGATGGTTTTTTTTCTCGTTAAGTCGGTAACATTTGAATTCGGTTGTTTTTGACTAAACTAAAATATAGATACTTAACTTGTAGTTTCAGTACTTAACCCATTTTGCCAAAAATTGACTTAAGAACGTTTATCCCGTGACCACAGAATTGTCTTCAACCCTGACACAGAATGACATGCATTTTATCAAATTTGGTTTGTATCTCCATAGCATTCCCACCCTCCAAATCAAAATGATCAGTCAGAAAAGAAAATACGTTATTTTACATCTTCTAAACCATGAACACACCGACCTCTTTCATTGTTTAGTAAGAAATAATACACGTTGTATTCGTTACAAAATTTGGAAAATTGTTTTACAATTAATATGTTATTAATTATGCCTCGGTTTCAAAAAGATTTCCTTTATAGGCATTTACTTAATAAAACGACCTACAATTCCGTCATCGTATACAAGATTCTGACACCTCTCCAGTCACATCCTTCGGTACGCCACGTGAACTTGAACACGGGTTCACATCTGACATGTTAATCGCTTGCAACGATTTGTTTACATTGCTAGCAGCGTTGTCACTCATCTGATGATCGAGAAGTACGTACGTGGAGACCTGTCGTTTACATTACCTGTTCGAAAAATGCCTTGCAATTTCCACTGGACATTGTTATACAAAAAATATATGGTAAACGTATGTCGACTTCACAAAACATATTATTTTGATCATTGAGAACCAAATTAATGCAAAGAATCTAGAAAAGGACGAAATTCAAATAAAATCAAAATCCTGGCTGTAAAAGCAAATCAGGGACATTGTGTCATTGATTTTCCTTCACTTTAGAACAAATGAACCACTAATCATAAAAGAAACGATTCAAAAAATAAACATTTGTTGAACTGTGTTATTGAATTATTACAATAAAATAATACATTAGTAGTGATTGCGTTCAGCATTTATCTCGTATAATTTATTCTGTGCGACTTCTAGTAAGAAACAAAAATAACTGCGAATAAAGTCATTGTTGTGGTTAAAGATTCAAGCAACAATAACTCGTGACAGAAGTAGTTTTCAAAGTAAAAACGTTCTGATTTCCAGCTTCCCAGGATCTTTTATCTGGCTTGCAATCAAAATTAATAAGGCACACATTAAACCATTTTATTTTGATATGAAAGCATTTCAACCCTATAATGCGTGGATAGTTCTGGAAACCTCACAAGAAGTGCAAGGCCGATGTCGAGATAAGCGCGTAAGTTCATATGCCTTCTTCGAACCAAAATGAGAAGTGAGTCGAAAGAAGCGAAACTCGAACTACGCTATAAATGTATGATCTGAAACACAAAAGAATTGTAAACTTGCGTAAATGTCAAGCGGAGCTTGCACAAGGGTAGGAACGTGCTCATACAACTCTGCAAATCCACTCTGCATGGTCGCCGCTTGCGACTTTTGTAATCCCGTTAGTATAAGTACACTAATAAATGTGAATTCAATGTCATATAACCGACATCCATACCACAAAAAAAGGGTGTATAAATATACACAAAATTCCCAGGCCCTTTTTACAGGCCCTTTTTCAGGATTTGTGTAGTGTTCTTTCAAAGTGTGGTAAAGATTAATGCAACCCAAAAGCGGAAAACAAAGAATTTAAATATTTTATTAGATGCACCAGAATCGTAACTTTTTGCCTCTCGCTATGCCCGTATTGTTCCTAACATATACTGCCAGAGGCCGTTATATAGAAAAATTGGTTTCTAATAGATTATCTTCTATTATATTCCGCCAGAGATCAGTAGCGATGCAGCAAAGTTGGTTCTTAATACATACAGGCGAGTAGCAGTGCATACGATAAATTTACTCAATAGCAATGTATTGTAAAATAAAATGAAAGAAAATTATATTATTTTTATTACAAATTGAACCAATTACTATAAAAAATAATCTTAAGCACCGTGGTTCATATAAAATTGATATTTTTCTTCTTTCACAAGGATTGGATATAAAGAAAGTCCGGACAACGCCCGGTATTCTGCTAGTAATAAAACCATAATTATATCTTCCCAGAAAAAAGTACCTATTTCGGTTTCGGATTAAGTGGACATTAGCATTATAAAATTCAGATTAGCGAGACACTTTCCTACGACTCACAGAAGCCGGTCGACCCATAGAAGTCTCCACCAGCTTCTGGAGTACGGGCTAGCGGTGGCGACGGCGGCAGAGCTGTAGACAACCCTGAGGTTGCTCCAACTTTTGGACTTCATTTCCATCCAGGCCCTCATCCTTCCGGAACCAATTTGTCATTAACATGGCGACTCGAGCGCCGCGCCGCGCACGCCGCGACGCGCGGCCCCGCAGAAGGGCTCCACTCGTTAGCGGTGCAGCAAAAAGGGAGGGCCCTTCGTTAACTCGACGGAAGAGGGAAAAAAGGAAAATATTTCCGAGGTACTACCGCGAAGCTATCCGTCTTCCGGATACTTAAATAATAATTGTAATGGCTCTTTGCCATGGGACACGCTCGCACAGGAAAACCTTTCCAAGTCGCCGGGTAAGACTCTGAGAGGGGCGGAATGATTTTTTAAATACTTGGGCAATGTTCCACTCTTGTAAAATATAACACACTATCCTGTTTCTGTAACAGAAAACATTGTTTGTAATTAACTTTGATTCAGGAATGAATCAAATCAGGATGAATAATTTAAGGCATACTTTTGTACTACAATACAATATTTCAAATCACGAGTTTGCGGGAACCAATATTTATCCCATCTCGATCAGGTTTTTTCGTCCAGTTTTCCTGATCCTTGAGCAAATGCTGAGATGGTCCGTCCCTTGTTTTGCTTCTGGACATAAATGTAACTTCATTATTTGTGTACGTCTTCTGAATTTCAGAGGGAAATATAGTTATTCAAATTATCGTTTTCATATTATCGCGGCAAAAAGTATTATTCTTTCATGAAGAACATGAGGGTTCAGAGCAGGAATTTATAGCTAATTTACCTTTGAAAATATATTTTATTATATAGGACCGAATATTTTGTCAACAAAACTCGAAAAAAAAACTCTTTCTGTATTCAAAATTCGACTATGAATATGGTTTAGGATAGAGACCACAGAATTATGAAAACGTGCACAAAAATTCACTTCTCCCCATAGCTCGTCATACGCAGTTTTTAACTGTTTTTTTGACGTAAATAAATAAATAAATAATATCTCCGCCAGTTGAGTAGCCACTGAATTGACTATAGCAGTCTATCGTTTTAGATATAGTGAGAAGTCGTTTAATGATGACCATACAAAATGAATGCTGATAATGTTTACAACTATAGTATCGAAAGTCAGTAGTGTCCGAAGCGATTCTCACAGTTGTGTGACAATAGGCACACACTAGGCAGTTGTCATCTTCTACATTTCGAGTTTTATAAAATGTCCGTAATCATGGAATCTCTTTAAAAATGTGAGAGGCATATTAATATAATATGAAAAACGCATGTAAAAATTTAAATATTTTTGTCGAATAGCATATTGAAATATCAGTAAGTGGAAATATGTGTGAAACAGAATTGAGTAATGAATACTTGTTCTACGGATCTCTAAGTGAACAACAGCAGAGCTTTCCAATCAGGCCACAAGCGCAGATTCGTGTCAAACGAGTGATAATAAATCGATTTATAAATCACTTTTTATGAGCCATTTACTGTAATGATCAAGGCGCTTTATAATGAAAGCATACAAGAACAAATTTTATTTTCTTTGAACTGATTCAAATGTATTCTTTATTGAGCAATATTCAATAAAATCTATGGAAGAAAGAGGTAGGGATTCCATTAATTTACGAGATTTACGAAAGTGATGAATTAGCTATTGTCTCTTTTTTCAAGGATGTCATTTTATTATATCAAATGTTTCTTTGCACAAAAAGATTCCATTAATTTGCGGAATTACGTAAGCGATGAATTAGCTATTGTCTCTTTATTTAAGAATGCGCCATTTTTATTATATCAATGATGTTTCTTTGCACAAAAGAAACACTGACATCATTATTTTGTATCATGAAAGAGCCCATAGACACGTAAGCGTAAATAACACAAAGGGGTATAATCAGCCGTGTATTCTGCTCATATTTGAGAAAACTTACACTGAGTAACTACCTTCTCTTCACTTAAAATCTGTTAAATAAATTAGTATTTGTACAATTTAATTACAAAGAAAGTTGTAATACATATAATTACAAAAGAATTCTCCGATGAGTTAAACCATTCACAGACGTAAATTATTAAACTTGAAAATAAAACAAAATTTGCGTTTGGCGGCTATCATTGAAAGCAACTGTAGAAATCAAGGTAGATAATTCTCCCGAGTAAATAGTATGAAAAGACGGGCTCTTCAAATGGCTATATCCGACATGTTAAAGAAAGCACAAGACCAAAATTTAGGCTTAAGACCTCGTCGTTTAGAAATGCACCTGAATTTAAATCTAAACAAATGAGGAGCAATTCGTTCACACAAGGGATTGTTCCAAATTATTTGCTAAATGTATCTTAAAAATCGACAATATATTGCTAAATGTTTATGGGCAACAATCCGTATATGAACATTCCCTCTTTATCTGAATGATGTTCACGAAATGTGTTCGCATGGTCACAGTCCATATTTCACAATAGATATTTTTGACAGACGTAAGTAAAACACGCGCATAGCGTGTTAAAAAGTTAAATTTTAGCACTAGTGCTAAAAGTGAGACACCATTCAAATGTTCAGATAAAACATTTAATGCAACAAAGAAAACAAATACTTTCGTCTGACCACATCCTCCACTATTGACCTTATTAATCATTAAGTTCTTCTGTGTGCTTGAAATAAAATAAAATTTAAATCAGTAAGACTGTCCTAAAAATAGAGTATGACACATATGGTAAATTTGATTTTATTTTGTTCGTAGAATTGCAACCACTCGTCTATTGGCCTCGTAACGCAAGCACATAAAATAAATGTCCGCTTTTTACCATTCGTATCACATATACTATTTTATTTAGTAAATCAAGTATTTGCTATGTGCTCTTCATGCCAATAATTAATATCAAGAGCGCAGAAAAACGCCTCCCATCGAGTGCAGATAACGCCGGATCGCAAAGGATTGCCGCTACGCTTAACCTTGTTTAAGCATCTTTAAGGGCGGGGTGAAGAGCTCGAGTTACTCCATGAAGAGTCGGGGCCCGGCAAAAACTGAACTACTGGCCCACTTTCAAAAATTTGGAGGTTTTAATTAAAAATGGGGCTTTGTCTTTTATTCATAATCGCACCGTATTCGAATAAGTTGGTTGTGCTACAAACGCACGATATTTTTTTGCTTTGTTTGTGACGGCTAAATAATTTATGTCTTTCTTGAACATAAGGTTGTGATTTTAAATAACAAATATTATTAAAATAATGTTTATGTGACGTTATTCAGTATATTTCATTAGTACATTAAAATCAATCATAGTTTTCTTAAAAAAATGAACATGACCTTATTGAATATGTTTACTTTGAAGACCAACATTGTATTAAGAAGAAAGATCTGTGTCTTCACAACAATTAAAATTAATAATTGACAAATTTTATAATACAAACTAGTTTCAACTATATATATTATATAATTTCAGAGAGAGAATAGAATAAGCAGCTTGTTTTGAGAAAGGTTTGTAATTGTGATTATTTTAAAATATAATTATTTTTATTTTCATGTTTTTCATTATATAGTCTAAACCTGATCCATGGAAACCCAAACTAATGGTTTAAACGTTGTGTCAAAGGAAAAAGACAACATTGTTCATCTGGTCAAACTTGAATATACGAAACAATCCGTATTGGAATTAAGAATAGTCTTTTATTTTTGATAGTATTTTGTTCTGTTAGAAACATGAATATCGAAACATGGTGCATGCTTGTAATATCTTGTTATTATATTGACTATACAGCAATTTGTGAACTTTACAATTATTTCTAAACAGCTAAGATATCCCAAACTTTTCCACAGTGCAAAATCAAAGTATTACTAGTTCATTGCAGTTTACGGCTGGCTTAATTTGAAGAAAAAGAAGAATACTATTAACAAAGCTCATATAATTTCATTTCATAACTATCGTAATACCCAAGGATTCAAAAGAAGTAATTTCTTTTGTGGCAATACGTTTTCTTGAGAATGTCAAAGGTCGCCCTCCTGATAATTCCGATCTGCTTCTGTCGAAAGACTTTCCAGCAATTACCGATTTTCATTTGTTTTCGATTTGGACAAGTGGCAGCGTTTAAAAGACAATCCATGGCAGATTAGTACAGTCGCGAGGTTTCCTCACTTAGAAGTAGAATGGACACCCAATTTTGCTTCCTTTCCACTGTGTGACTATTCTGCTAGCATACAATGGATGTCACATAGCCCTAAAAGTGGAAAGGCAAGTACTTTGGCATGTTTTTAAGTCTTTCTTGCATATTTATTTTCAAGTTACGTTTTCCTATGTACAGTGTATGCCTTAGACACACTTGTTCGCGCTGCAATATTCAGATGACGGGGTTGCCAAGAAAATTAATTGAATGTGTGAAAAAGAATATCAGATCGTAGTAAATATTTATATTTTCTCTTTTTCTAATGTAAGAACTGTATTGATTATGTTAAATTTATTTGCAAAAAATATCTATGAGAATTGCTATCAGATGCGTCGGTCGTTGCATGTTTCTTTCATTGAAGGAATGGTCTTGGAAAGAAACTGATAAAACAGTAGCAAATTCGTATAAAATTTATTTATCTTACCATAATTATATTTTGAATAAGATCCTGGCATAACAAAGTATTAATGTCTCACGGTCAAACAGATAGTAGACAAACGACTGTTGTGTTTGAAGACCGAATAGTTCATAAACGCTTGTCCAACAAAAAATGTCTTTATCGTGTTGGAGAGGTGATTCCAACACTTTTTTCCCTACAACCCTATACCAATGTTATTCCCGTATCAGAATAGGATCATTGAAGCGGGGTGAAATTATTGAATCCCGTACAAATTGTAATATCATTAAAGTAATATTTATTCATTTAAAACTACGCTAGATATATTTATCAATATATTTCAAACCAGCTTTTGGAGGTTTGTTTTTCATTGTTTTTAAGGTTTGCTGAAGTTGTACATATTTTATATACAACAATTTGTATATCTTGCTGTCCTTTCCGCAGTGACATAGGAGGCTAGGTCCTTTTGAGGAAGAAGATTTCAACATTCAATATGTTGCTCGGAATGAAGAACTATTCTCTACATGAATTGTTGCTAAATAATATTTAACGTGTTTATCATTATAAACAGGCCATATATCAGGTCTGGCTCTAAGAGACCACCGGAGTATTCACGAAATGATTACGCTTGGGCGATGATACGAAGTTGTTGTAAACATTCGATGAGCTTATTTACTTATGGCAGGGAAGATTTCAATACCAAAATGTCTAAACGATAAAACAGTATTCATCGCCTAAACAAAAAGGAGAATACTTCGCTGGTATCCGTCATCGAACCTCCCTCATTAGAATGTGACTTTAATTTTTTTAAATTGAAAGTATTAAAAATGTCTTATGCTATCAATAATGCATGCAATATTTTGCAAAAAATATCTAATATTTTTTGTAAAAATGCTGCAAATATGCCTTTTTGGCACATGTGGGGCCTTCAGGGGTATGGAAAGACAGGGACGTTTCAATTCATCGCCTGAAACTTAATTTTTATTATGCCACAAACACTTTGCCTAGTCTGATGTTACTTTCTTGGCGATAAAATTAAAAACAATATTGCATTTATTTACAAAATATAAAGTAGTGGTA
>JAHLJT010008756.1:35621212-35651049 GCA_031308135.1 Acheta domesticus | reverse complement strand
CAAATGTATATCACGTAAGTACGTAATACAGCGAGACAGTGAAATACAACAATGCACCCAATGCAGCAGAGAGTATGAGCTGTGTATTTCATGCAAAATGATTTACTCAAATTTTATATCATCAACTTCAATGATTGTTTTTGAGCCTTTAAAACTAATTAGCAGATTGCTTTTTCTATTTTGTAATTCGTTATGCACTATTTGATGCAATGTTTCTTTTATGAACTTTCAATAACTCAGTTTCTTGACATCGATATTCCTTGACTGAAAGACCAAGTAATCTCAAAAGAATTAAATAAAATAAAATTTCGTTCGTACATCATCGCAATACTCCTTTGGGGGAATAATCCGTCAAAACTGACGAGACGAAATCAAACTCCCTTATTAATAATTCATTATAATGAACACAATTTAATATCTCCAACACAAAATTTAAGTTTTATTTGATTCCAAAATTTCCTTTATTAACAATAATAGGTTCTGAAAACACGGTCTTCTAGGGGACCGCAAATCAATTTTAGGGAGTCCGTAAATGGGGCGCCAGGTGAAATTTTGGATTACTTGCGATGGATCTTTTTCATTATTTTCGTTCCGATCTTTTCTTGCACGCGCGTCTTCCAATCCTCTGCCACGGGAGCAGGGAGTTTGGCATGATATCTTCAGGGTTGTCCTCCCTGGTCAATTGGGTTTTTATTTTTTCATTTACCCGTTTATTTGTTTTTACAAAATAATTTTGTTCAAGGCCTATAAGCTCATAAGTCCTTTTTCTGCAGATTATTTTAAACGAACGGTTATTTGATCTTCAACTGTTCAAAATGTTAATACTGTGAGGTTACGCCAACACTGTGAGAAGTTACAAACAAACGAGTGTATGTAAACGTAGTTAATATCACTGATGACGTGATGAGACATTTTGGGCTCTGAGTGAACATTTATAATATCTTCATTTATGGATAGTGATCTAGAAGTAATTAAAACTACTCACAAAGGTGTTAAGATGCGAGATGAAAAGACTGAAGCGTCAGTCAGGTAAATAATATATTTTAAGTTCTGGTATAAAAGTACCTGCAAAGACGTTTCAGAAAGAATTGCAGTGCTGCACCAAGAAGTCCAAGAAGTGTTATTTGTTTAAAAACGGTGTCATATGCTGGCATTTCAACTGAGAAGGGAAAGGATGTGCTGGATCTCTTCCCATTTATGAATATTTATGACAACGAGTATATTGTCTGGATTTTAGAAGAAATTAAACTACAAATATATTTTTTTAACTTTTGAATGCTTTAGTTAATCTCAATTTGTTTAAAAAAAGATACTTTTTAGATAGATCGTTTCATTTGAATTCCATTACCTCACTCACAATAGAACATTCTGTGAAAGAAGGGCATATAAGAAAGATTTACTATCATTTACTTTAAAAATAAATGTTATTTTGTCAAATTCAAGAGGCATTGTTACCTAAACTGTTAGGAATCTTATTTGCATTCCCAATCATTTAAAATCCAAAGCATTATATGAGACAAAAGTTTATTAAGCAGCCAAACGCATTCTTTCTCAAAACAGCCGTTGCACATAAGCCCTTCTTCCAGAAAACGACTCAGTTGATAGTGGTGAAACCCGACAATGCCTTTAAAAGTCAGTTCCAGTAGATTCTATCACTGGCGGTATAGTTCATCTGGAGCACACGCTGCGGACATAATCCTTCTGCCTCCCCAATTCTCGCGTTCCAAAGTACGTAGTAGGTACGTAGTACGTAATACGTAGTACGTGATACGTAGTACGTAGTAGTTCTAAAGTACGTCTTGGGTAGCTCAGGGCAACAACTGAAGTCACTACAGTGTCTCTGATCGGGAGGTGCTGGACTTCGAGTCCCGACATTGACCGGATTTTCGACACTTCCTAAATTGAAACCAGTCGCTGTCTGAAGGATAATTCTGGCGGCCGTTTGCTCTGATCTGTAGTTCTCCGAACAACACCAGGTGAATTTCAGATCAATATCCCCAAAACGGGCCACGGACCGCGCGCTATCTTTCCTCCCCCTTACTTAGACACACTACACTACCACACATGTCGGGAGCTCAGTCGGGAGATTAGAGCTTGTCCCGGCTGAGACGGTACCCCACTAGTGGGAGATACCTGCTCGGGGAAATTGTCCGCAAGCCGACGTAGGTCGGCGCAGGATTTCACCCAGCCGGCCTCGGCGCGGCGCCTTCGTCCTGCACAAACACGCAAGAGTGAAACTCCGAAAATTACACACTTATACCAGAAGTGTACGAGCTACAGAACTGATACTGTATCCAAACCACATTTTACTCGGTCAATTTTTAATTTTTAATTGCGTAAAGGATTTTTTTATCCGAACAATCCTTTAAGGCAGCATATTTTTACACTATAAGTTAATATATGCTGAAACTTCTATTTTGCTTTAATTGCGTAAACTTTGCGATACAATTTCGTGGATGCAGGGAGTTACGCTATAGATGTACCTTGTCTTAGGGTAATTTTCACAAGAAGTAATCAGGAAATGAAATTTCTAAATAATGTTTCCATAATTCTTCAAAAATAATTCATAAATGAATTATAACAGAGATTTGTATGACCTGGGAATTTGGAATGCATTTGGAATGCATAACAGAGATTTGTAGACCCTTATAAATTTGAACTTCCTATTTTTACAGAAAACACTACCTGATTTACTCAACACAATGTTATTCCAAAAATTCAATTCATGATTTACAACGATCAAAATTAAATATGAATGTTAAAGTAACATCTTTCAAAAATAAGTATTTTACTTTTAATAATAATTCAAAAACCCCAAAAAATGGAAAAAAATTTATTTTTTTTCTAAGAGGCTTTAACATTAGTAACTGTGGCGGCTGCGCCGGTTTAATAGTCCTCTTATAGTCCTATCAAAATGTTGATAAACGGAAAGATTTGGGAAACGAACTATGGTATGAATAAAAAGTATATAGAAAATGCTCGGTAATGTTATAAATATTTGAATAAAAAATAAATAACAATGGATAATGAATATTTTCTCTTATAAGTTTGGAGAAAGGTTTCAAAGTTAATGTACAAAATTCATCAATTAATTAATAAAACATTAACAAACCTAACAATTTTTAAAATCATAAAGGATTCACCACATTAATGAGTTTAACAATTTTCAT
This sequence comes from Acheta domesticus, assembly GCA_031308135.1. Lineage (NCBI taxonomy): Eukaryota > Metazoa > Arthropoda > Insecta > Orthoptera > Gryllidae > Acheta > Acheta domesticus. The sequence goes on along the minus strand of JAHLJT010008756.1, from coordinate 35,647,879 downwards.
CACTTTCTTAGAATTTCTACTCTCTTTATACTTAAATATTTTAATCAAATGATGTAGCGCCATTGTTTGCTGCCAACTCTCAGTTCGTAACACCACTACATACGACAAAAGCACTTTACTGATCAAAACGAAACGAAATAATGATTTAAAACAAATGTTTGTTGAAACGTGTCGGACTCATGCGATTCCTACGGTCACAAATATTATAAAGAAAGAAAAACAAATCTCTCATTTCGGTCTTATACTCACAGAGAAAAAATGCTGGAATTTTTTCTTTGTTCTGCACAGAGACTGAATCACACGAAAAGAGCGGCATAGTCAATCAAACGGTATCAGACCCATGTGTGAAGAACCGAAAACAGGGCGAAACTGAATTTTGAAGTAATTGACTATCTAACCTGGCAGCATCCGCACAGATGGGTGTAAGGTTATATCCCTGATACTAAAAGCTGCATTCATTTTCTCGCGCGTTAATGTAGCAAATGAGTTCACAACCGTTGCCAAATTCAACGACAGCACAAGTTGTGAGAATGACAATTCCAGATCTTCCTCCTTCACGCTGGAATTCAGCAAGGTAGTAAAGCACGTTTCGTTCTTTCAGACTCATTAGACATGTTTTCAGCCTCTAATGCTCTAAAAGCTGATATGTATTTTTGACCTATACAGACACAACAATGCATGATACTGCAAGCAAACCTAAGAAAGAACGCATCTCTTGTAAATTTAACGGAATTTGTATTAGTTTAAAAATATTGTGATGCCTCTAAATTGAGAGAATCGAAAAACTGAATTTACAAAGAAATACCATAATAAAATATATCCATAATAATTTCATATATGCCTGTAACAACGCTCTACTGTATTACGATAAAGCATAAATCGATTATCCTCCATCAGAGGATTTCTTTGATTTCTAAAGTACTATATTCGTTATATTATTATTATGCCCCTTTGGATTAGAAGGAGGTCTAGATGTAAATGACAACAAAATAATTCGAAAATATGATAGCATAAGGTTTCTTTCTCCCTTATTTTCAGAATATCAAAATGTATTTACCATACTTTAACGAAAAGCTATAACATTGAGTTGCAACCTGTAATGGCTGTTAGCTTCCAGAAAATCCATCAAATTCATCCACCACATTGTCGCTATTAATAGCTTTGCTTTAGGCCATAATTCTGTTGAGAAATCATGAGCTAAACATACTTCCCTCTACTCTATGCCAGAAAATTACTGACAAAAATTCAGCTCTCCAATTTAGAGCGCAATATCTCAGGAAGTGTCAAAAACTAACGATAATGATGGAGGATTTGGATTTCTAAACAATAGCCATTTGTGAATATCCTTTGAATTAAGAATGAATACATCTTTGCGTAGACTCTCTAGTACCTGTGGAGAATTTCAACAGTCCAGTCGTCAAGTTGCCTTTCTTCGGCTCTTATTGATGCAAAACAGAAGGGAGTACAAGCAGTATTACGGCCTTACGTGCAGTCTCTCCGACACGACAAAGAACTGATATAAGTCGAAAATGTTTTGAATCTCCGAACTGTTACCTTTTTAAATTCGTCTGTATATTATAAGCAAATCGAGTGAAGTGTAGATTTTTTAGCGACGGCAAAAAAGTCCAGACGTTTCGGTCATTCATTCATATCCCTTCAGTCGTTCCATTTTATTATAGCCTTCCTCAGACACTTATTTGCACAAGGTTCAAGAACGAAGGGCAAAAATTCAGAACTATGGCGATATACGCACATTCCGATACTCAATCAAGACCGCAGAGACTCTGAACCCCTAAACGATCACTATCGCCACATACAGTAAGAATTAATCCAGTGAAGTGTAAATTTTCCATCGGCAGCAGAGAGTTACATCATTTCATTGTCATATATTCTTTCTCTGACATTCATTCATGCAAGGTCATGCAATGACAAAACATTCAGTATTAGATCCTTTGGTGCAGTAACTCAGGCTCAACCAAGAACTGGCGTATTCCGTTAAAGCCTTGAAGTCTCAATTATACGTTTTTAAATCACCTGAATAATCAGAACGTGCCGACTGTAGTGTAAATTTTCCAGCGGCGGAAGACGAGTTAGGTCATTTTTTTTGTAGCATGTAGCTTTTCTCGGACTCAACCAAGAACTGGAGTAGAGCGCGGAAGCTTCGAATCCCCAAACGCTGACCGTTTGTGAATCACCCTGTATATTAAGAACGGGCCGAGTGCAGTGTAGATTCTCCAGCGGCGGCGGCGGGCGGGCAGCGGGCGCGCAGGGCTCTAATGGGCGACGCATTAAACTTACATGGCCGCAAGGAGCCAGTATATCTTGGTGCGCATTAGCCAGTCATGCGACCGCGTAATTACACCACTGTTGAGACGCCGACGCTGGCGATGCTGCCGCCGCCGCCGCCGCCGCAGCTCCCGCTCGCTGCACCCTCGTCATCGCCTCCCCACGTCCCGCCACGCCACGCCACGCCCCGCCCCGCTCCGCATTGTCGGGCCCCGCCTCCCGTCCGTTTCCCAAGTTTCCACGCTACCCCGCACTTCCTTGTCTTCCCTCGAGGTCGCCCCTCTTGCCGATCTTTGAATTCTTCCCCCTCTCCCTCTTCCACGCCTTTCTTTATCTCATTTTTCTCCGATTTAGCTCTTTTTTCTACAATTGTCAATGTCCCTGCGGTAAATAGTAAATTCAATAGAACAGTTACTTTTGCTACTATCATCTGCCAGTTTCCACATCATTCATACACAACCTCGCCCGCCCTTCTGATCGTATTCTTCTTTTCATTGTTTTTCTGATATTCCGTCCATCTCTTTGAATTATCTTGGCGGCAATTTCCAGTTGATCTGGGCCATTTTACGATGCGTTTTAAAGCATATTTTCCTTTCATTCCCAAAGACATACTTGGGTTTTTATTTCTTGGCACATGGGAGCTTCTCTTCACGATGTAATATCTCATGGTAATTGCGTTGATTCTCAGTCGTGTCGCTAGGAGCCACATGATCGCCAACACTACTCGATACAGTTCGCGATAATTCGACTCCTAGCGGCACGATCAAGAACGACGCGAAATACCGTGAGATATTCCATCATGAAGACAAGACTCCACATGCTAAGAAATAAAAACCAAGGATACAATACTTTATGTCTCACCTCCACTGTCTTTGATCCATTTCTCTAAAACTTCCATCCCATCATTCGCAATATCTATTATTGATGTTCTTTTCTACCTCATCACTTACTTTTGCTGCAATCTCACCTTCCAGTTTACTTTCCTATTAGCGTCGCCATCTGCTTTGCCATTTCCCTAACTACGACTCCTTCCACAACGTCCAACGCAACCCGCCTAGTAGTTCCTGCCTCCGCCACCACGCTGCGCCAGAGGGTACCTCGTGGGCACTTCGTTGCCAACGACGACCGCGTTAATTAACTAGTAAATTCGTTTTCCCGGAGGAGAACAAGGGTTGTAGAGTGCGTTTCAAACATAACACGATGGTAGAACCACAGGGGTTCGAGTTGCGCCACCCTCAGTCCCAAAATCGTTAGGATTCGACTTTCAATTGCTCCGAATGGGGAAGGGGCCACTACGAATCTCTCACTTAAGAATAATGGAACCCACACTTACTTTGCCTGGTAATGGTGTTTTTGTAATGAATGATTCATTCAAATTATTCCATGAATAAATGAATGAAAATAAACAGTCATTGACATCTGATGTAGACGTTGATGGAATGGTTATTACTTTTCTAAAACAAGTGGAGTTTGCTTGTCTTCATTTCCTCCTTTAGTATAGTAAATACTTCAATAATCGATTCGGTTTACTTTTATTGACAAGCAGAGTATTCAACATATATTTTGAACTCATCATGCCAAAGAGAAACACAGAGTATTAACAAAAGGTCATGTAACTCCTCTGCCACAATTCTCGTAACTCGTAAAATGTAGGGCTTTTATCCGATTTGCATAATTCAATGTTTCCGTAGTTCAAAGAGTTATTAATACATACATAAAACACATACTAAATACACATAAAGCATGTAGTACACATAGTATTACACATAGTGCAGAGGTGAAACACATAGTATAAAAGCAGTTTTGAAAAAAATGTTATTGAATTCAAAGAACCGTGGATCTATCAAGTCATTTTAATTTTAATTTGTGAATAATACTTTGTAAATATTATTTTTTCATTAAACTATAAACTTATATTTAAAGATAAGTATATAGTTAATCACACAAATACGAAAGAAAGAAGAGCCTAGAAGTCTAAACTTTGTTAATTGAAGTATAAAATTATATTTTCTGCCACGCAGAAGATTAGGCCTACACTATTTTAAAATTACACAAATATATAAAATGAACTGAAAGATAATTTTTTATATAAAGTAGAAGTAAGATAAATTAAAATATGTAGAAATATTATATTCGTTTCATTTAAATTATTTTGAACATTTTATAGTTAATTAATAGTTCACTTTTCAAATTTTCAAGAGAGAAAACGTCAAATGTTGATGATATTTTTTTTGAAAAAGTAAGCTATAAAAGTAAGGTCGTTTTTACTAAATTTTAAAATAACGTAACACGTTCACTTCACATTTTTCAAAAAAAAGTTGCAAATGATGCAAAATTTCTTATTCTGCAACCACATGAAAAGATAACGTCACTGAATATCTTGTAACACCTCTCACATTTTTTCGTGGAAATAAAAATCTTTAAAAAAATATAAATGCTTGTTGTTGTTTTTCAAATGGTCGTGTTCACGTTTTGAAAGGGTGTAGTAATACTATACCACAAAGGGTGTAGTACAAGTTTGTAAATAAAGAATGGAAGCTGTCATTTAGAAGTGTTTAGTTTCTTAGAGAAAAGCCCTATTTATTGCCATTACAGTGAATATTGATTTTCTTCACCCAGAATCAAACTCTTTGTTCGAATGTTTAAAATAAATGTAATTTCTATTATTTATTACTTTGAATAATACGAAGCTTAATTTTGACAAATTCCGTTGCAACTCATCAATTTGCATTTTACCAAAGAAAAGCTATTAAAATATATTTCCTATTTAAACGATGTTCATTTAAGATTTTTCAAGCAACTTTATCTTTTAAAAATGTAATAATATTTAACAGAACACAAGAACAGATTTACATGATGTTAAAATTTAAAATGATGTATCATATTCGAAAATGTCAGTGAGAAAATCTCATTTTGCAAGCTTCTAATTCGACGGGGGTTCTAAAAACAGATGCCCCGGCACTCGTGTCGGTGTCGCCTTCATCTCAGTTACCTTCCGCGTGAGGCTCCCTCAGCGGCGACAGCGCGAACTACAAAGTACAACAATATGCTGCAGTTTCCTGCGTCGCTCCGCTTCTCCCCGCCAAACGCAACCTTGTCTCGCTTCGCCTTCCCTCAGCCCCGTCTCACCTTGTACCGCCCCACGCCCTCGCCCGCAGAGCACCTTCACCGGCAGCCCAACCAATTCCGCCCCGCTCCGTTCCGCGCCGGCCCGCCTCGTCCCACTTCGCCCCGCCTCGCTGTCCCCCGCTTCGCCGTGGCCCGCTTCCCCATATCCCTCTCCGAAACTACCCCGCTCGACACTGTCCTGCCCGTCCCCGCCCCGCCCAGCTCCGTCCAGCCACACTCCTAGCCATTCCGCCCTCCCTCCTCCTGCCACGTCCCTCGCCCGCTCCACAACTGCAGGGCAAGTCCTGCTCCTAGCGCCGGGGGAAAGGCACGTCCTGTTCTGCGGCGGTGGCGGCGGTGACGGCAGGGGCGGCGACAGCGGCCGGAGCGGGCGGGCGGGCGGGATTCGGATGCGCGACGAGACGCCTCATTACCGCCTCCGCTCGGCATGCATTACGCGGCGGTACAGAAGCAGCCGTGGCGCGGGAGACGGAGATCTGGCTCCAGAAGCTCGCTCCCGCCGCTGCCCTCACCGCCGTCATCGCCACCGCCACCACCGCATCCGCCGCCGCTGCCACCGCCACCGCCGCCGCGCCACCGCCGTCGGCTCACTAGAGACTGCACCCGCTCGAACCAAGATTTTCGAAGCCGAGGAGGGGCATTCCTAACTCCACTGCCTAATAGGTCAGGAACATGGAACTTTGCGTTCAAGAAAGCGTTACAGCACGGCTGTTGATTCGAATTCCGCGTAACGTATGACTGTTTTCATGTTTGTCGAAGCGTGGTGTGCATTCCTGGGTCACTGTGTATCACCTCTCAACGCTATTCTTTCTCGTAATCGCTTTCTTCATTCCGGTAACTAGGGTGTGGGGTGAGTTTGGTGTATGTGACGCATCCCACATATAGGCCACTGTTAGTGCGATTTCGAAACACCTTGGACCTCTACCTCTATCCCTTTCTAAGCACTCATAGGGTCACGACGACTGCTGACTTGGAGAAAAACAGATACTATGTCCGACTTGGGATTCCAAGCCATATCGGACAAAATCGAAATCGAATCGAAACAGTAGGAAGACCAAAATGAAGAAAGGGCAGATATTGGAATACTATTACTAAAATTGAGCGCAACATTTTATTTTATGTTGCATACTACTCAATTGCTGTAACAACAATTGTGAAATACAAGAACCTTTACGGTTACGCCTCAGACCTACTCCCAAACTAACACGGTTTGAAAGTAAGGTGCAGTTGGTGAGTCCTCACTATATACGCCGTAACCGCTCTATAGTGGGAAAATCTCCCAGGCTGGGGACAGTGGTAGGGGCAGAAGTAGGTGTAGTAGTAGAAGAGATACAGGTACTGGTAGGATAGGAGTAGTGGTAGAAGAAGGTGTAGTCATAGTGACTGGGATATAAGTAATAGAGGTAGTGGAGAGGTTAGTGACTAAGTATCATGAGAAGAAGTCATAGAGATAAGCGTTGCAGCTGTGGTAGAGGGAAGGTGAGGAGTAAAGAAGGGTTCTCTTGCTCTTCGAATGCCCCGCATTCATTGATGTTTTCTAGGCGGTACATCTGTAACTATTGCCATCGTATTTGCTAAGCAGCGGGTATTTTCACATCCCATTTTTACTTAATAATCCTTCTGACATAGTAATTACCAGCATGCCAAAATGTTCATCTCTTCTCTTCATCATTTTTGAATTGCAGCATGCACGTAGAAAGAAACAGGAAATAGAAATTAAATTAGTTGTTACTGAAAACTTGCTAACGTTAATTCAACAAACAAGCAAAAACACAGAAGGATGTAATCAATGTATATCTATGAAAATAATGTTTTGGGAGAAAAGATCTTGTTACTGAATGTAATATCACCTACAGAAGTTCGACAGAATATTTTCGAAGAGTAGACCAGACCGCGTTAGAATATACATCCTTGCCTGACTGTAACAAATTTCACAGCAAATATAGTTGTAGAAAAAACATACCCCTAGCCTAGCAAAGTCGACGACAAGTGCTGTTACTTACTGAAAAATGTTAGGTGTAGAGGAAATATGACGATGAACTCTATAGCCTGTGTGTGATAGAGATAGTAGTATATACGGTATAGTCTTAAGAGATTAATTTAAACGGTAAGATCGGAGGATATAGCACATGGCATGAAGTATACCTGATCCTTCGGTATAGTAAAGATAGTATCAATTATTACAAAGGTCTAGAAACTGTAGAGGCTGCAGTGAAAATAAAATTATGTAGAAAAGATTTTTAAAATATTCAACGCATGCAGCAACAATGAAAATTTGTTTGAAGGCGTTGCATACACACATCCTACACCTGAGTGATTAAAAGATTTGGAAGCACATACATGATTTGAGAACATATTTGGATTCACACGGCATTTTCTAGCAGCAACAGAAGGGATCAGCTCTGGGAATGAGAAGACCATGGATTACAGCGTTCTCATACAGATTGGTCGCACAGAAGAGGCAACATATGTTTTTGTAGGGATTTTCAAGGTATCCGGTGGCAGTAGTGGAGTTGGCAGAAGTGAATACGGGAGCAACAAAGGCGGTACATGCGTCAAGACGATCTAACCTAGCAATGCAATCCACCCTAGCAAGACATACCTAGTAGACTGTCCAACCTAGCAAGACAGTCTAACATAACAAGACATTCTAACCTAAAAAGAGATTCCTATGTTGTTAGAGAGCCCAAACTAACAAGAGAGCCCAATCTTCCCACCTATCCAATCCCCCAAAAGCCCATCTCTTGGAAGACCACCTAAAAAATAGATCCCACGTACCAATGAGAATTCCCTTATTATACAGCGATTTTTCTAAATTTGCCACTCAAGGCCTGTCTTCACGATGGAATATGTCACGGTATTTCTCAACATTCTCAGTCGTGTCGACAGACACCGCATGATCGTGACCGTATCAAGTAGTGCTATCGATCAAGCATCTTCTAGCGACATGACTGAGAAAGACGTGAAAGGCAGTGTGATATTCCATCGTGGCCATAGGGGCTTGAGGGGCAGAGTTAGAAAAATCGCATTATAGTGAGATTTCACATACGAATTGACAACTTTGCTGGGTGGCCCTTACGACGAAATAGCCCCGCATTTTGAGAGGGCCTCACCCACTGCAGGATCTCATTTACCAGTCGTTTAAGTCATGTTCACCAACCCTGGGAATCAGCTGCCCTTACAAAGTCACTGGTTAGAAGACAAAGGGTCAGCATGAGAGGTAGAAAGACGGGGTGATGACAGAACTGATGAAAATAAGTCGGCGAAACTGTTAAGGGGCGGTCGGAAGGGCAGAGTGCCGCACGAGCAAAGAGACGAGCGATGGGGTGCGAAAGCGGGAAGGGCGACGCCTGTGGGACCGAGCGGGCGGTGGGAGAGGAGACAGCACCGTGATTAGAATGGAGCTCCAAAGCCCGTCGCGCCACCGCCGCCGCCACCGCCACCGCCGCCTCCACCGCCACCGCCACCGCCACCGCCGCCGCCGCCGCCGCCGCCGCCGCCGCCGCCGCCGCCGCCGCCGCCGCCGCCGCCGCCTCCAACTTCCGCGCGAGACATGATCAGACGCGAGGCGCGGGCGACGGCGAAAAGGCGACGCGCGCCGCGTACATAATGTCGTCGCCGTCTCTGCGACTGCCCCCCCTCCCACCCCCTTACCCTCCCCACTCCCGCGACCGCTCCCCCACCACTCGGCCCGCCGCGCTCCCGCCGCGCTCCCTCCGCGAAGATACGACGACAGCGAAAGTCCCCACCCGTCCGCCCGCCCTCGTGTGACGGCGGAGGCGGGGCGGTGAAGAAGAAGGACGGTGCTGAAGGCGCCGCAGAGGAAAATGTGCGACGCATCGTGATGTAAATAGATATCGAGTGGAGGGTGTCTGTAGTGATCGAGTGACAATGTTCTGGGAGAGTAAATTACTGACTGTCGTAAACCAAAAGTAATTTGATCAGTGTGTTCCTAATACAAACATTGTTGGTCGTGTTCTACAACCAAAATCTTTGTTATGTGACGTTGTAGGGAATAATATTGCATCGCTTTGAGTCACAGTTTGAAAAATGTAATCGAAAGATACGTGCTATTTGAATGGATAAATTCAGTGCCACTGAAGATTTTGCTGTTCAATATCACAGATTTTCATGAAGTTGTTAGTAGCAATTGAGAGTAACAGTATTGCATCATTTCAAACAAGGATTTAATTACTGTGCTGTTGTTAAAAATCCATTGATACATCCACCGAACACGTATTGATGCATTCCTAAACGCATTCTGCAGAACTAATAAATAGATAAAATGAAAATTTATTTCAGTTCATTTAATATACTAAAAGAAATACTCTCATTTCTTTATTTATAATTGAAGCAGAATAACCAATAATAATTTCCGTAACTTCGATATACGTGAATTTATCAGTTAATTTGTATATCAATAATTTGGATTGATGAGTGATCTGAGAAGCGATCTGCGAGCGTTCTGAGTTGATACGGAAGTGATAAATAATAATGAAGCAATGGTGAAACGAGAGGCAGTGGATCTTAGATATCTTTGTGACAATCTGCCAAAACCCGCGTTTACCACAACAATTTTACATTAATTTACTAAGATTTGAAATGCAGATAACTAAATCTCAGTGAAGTAGACCCTCGAAGGAACTGAAGGCCGATAGTGCTGAACCCCGACACCAGATACGAAAGGCAAGTGGTACGATTGCTACACCAGAGGATGTCCCATAACGACTCTAAGGTGAATATTGCCTTGAGTATCCATGCTCCGGACTATCCGATATCTTGAGCATTTTCTCCAATCTGGTAAATAATAAGTTCCTCAATGTTAATTTGTGTTTTAAATAAGTTTAACAAAGAATTACGACAATTATTTTCCCCTGGTACACCGTTAATGAAATAAACGTCATGAGTTCATACACATCAGATTCGAGACACAAAAATCTGTAAAATAGTCAACTTTCACTGTTTTACGACAAATGTTGAAGACGATTAATACTGTTTATCTTACGACCTTATTCTTCAGCCATTGCTCAGATTTAGGAAAAAATTCTGCATAGCAGCAGACAACCCTGAACACCAGAGTATCAAAGCCCCTATCCCATTTTCCGATCACCACGTCCTCCGGGACTTTTCCAAACTCTGCCATCGTCAGAGTTTCACCCCCCCCACTCCCGCACTTTCACCCCGCCGCCAAAGCCGCCGTCCAAATTGCATAGGCAATGCACTCCTGGTTCCTATCGGGTGCTAAGTACTGCGGGAGGCACTTGGTATGCAGTGCGCGCGGCGCGGCGCGGCGCTCGGTGATTGGCCCGCCGAACTCGTTTTCGCGCTGGGCGGGGTACCCGAAATGTAGGACGCGGTATCAACCCCAGGTTCATTAAGGCTCCTAATTTGCATTGACGCTCCGTCCCCAACCCACGATTTTTTTTTTCATTTTAGTTTGACGAGCAAACTACTAGTACTATTTATATTGTGGTTTAAATGGCAAAAGAATTGGCCCATTAGATGTAGTTACAAGTCAATAATAGATTGACGTAAAAAGTCAACATGAACGAGACCAAATACGTAGAAAACACTTGACTGAACTTTCTGTTGATTTATCCCTTTTTTGTTCGTTTTTAACATTTCATGAATTTTTATTCAATAAATAATAAAATGAGGGGAATTATCTTTGGTTTAAGTTGAAATATACCTTTCTCAACGTCTCATCAAGATTGTGGCTGTAATCATGTCCTGTTCCAAATTTATTAAGATTTGGGCGCCAGAAACAGGTTACATGAATTACTATCAAAGTTTTTCTATCTGATTTAACAAAAATTATCTAAACCTCCAGCTAGCTTGGGTCGATGGGTCCGGATACAAATACTCGCTATCGCCTCGATAGCCGATTACCTGATCTGCCAACTATACAGTATGGCGTGGAATCTGAAATGTAATAATTATGCTTTCAACTAATTAAAAATTATGATTGACAAATGAAAAAACTCTTTTCTTTTCCAAAGAACAAAATTCAACAATTTATTTAACTTTTAAATTAAAACAATTAATTAGATGGTCATGACCCCTTTTGAATAAATTGTCTCTTTTATACTGCAGTATTTTTTTACCGTTTTTGCATGCCAACGCTCCGTAGTCGCTTCTCACTTGGCCGTTGTTAATTCCAAGTTCCGCTTCTCTCTTCCGGTCTTGCGCCGCCGCTGACACGTCCAGTCCACACTGCCTAAACTATCTGTTAGTCTTGTCCGACGCTCCCGGTTCCTAATCTCTCCCACCGGTTATGTAGACTACTGAAGTCCAACTGCAATGTCCGAAAATCTGAACAAGTCCTCCGAAAATCACTTCTGGTAAATTATTTCAAAGTCCGAAAACAAACTCTCACTTCTCTCACAAGACAAAGTCCGAAAACAAGCTATACAAGTCTCACTTTCCCACTATATTGCCTACAAACGATCTTTACGCTACGGCACCCAGAGTCAGAATGTTCGATCTATACTCCACGACACCCAGAGACGGAATGTACGATCTTCACTCTACGACACCCCGAGTCAGAATGTCCTGTTTAATGCATTTTTAAACCCTTCATGGCTCGGTCGGCGTCCATCCTTCTATTATTTCAAAACACGGCGGCAACATTAGACTATCTGATCTTTTATAGCCAACCCGTGCGTCTCTTACAAATCCAAGTAGCCGCGACCTCAGACAGTCATTCGTTTTTGCACCAATTCCCTCTTAGGTTCTTCAGCCATCTAGCCGGCGTCCTGACGTCATCAGGGCCCGTGTATAGTTTGTTGACCTTGCCAACCTCTGCGCCGCCGTTGCTAAGGCCCATACCGCCATATTGAATCCCCATTTATCTACCCCATGTATAACTAACATCATTAAATAAAACCTATCATATTCTGGTATATCACAAAGTCACAAAAACATTTCTTTAACTCGTTAAAGATTAGACTTTCATTAAACTTCATTATCATCGTTGTTTTATAGCCTAAACACAAAATAATTCCCAACATCATTTAAGAAAGAAAGTCAATAAAGATAGCACACGTAATTATACAATAACATTGACTAAAAATAGAGGGAATTGTAAAGAACGAGTTTTATTAATTAGAAATTCTTCAACATCTCCGTAATACTCAAAAATAATTATTTACAATTGCTTGAATACATTTCCTTTTATTTGACACTTGACATTTCAACATTATTTTTTTCAATTAAATTATATTCATAGAATGACGGGCGCTTGGGTCGAGAGTGTATTATGATAATAGTGAATCGTCAATGAGATGACAAAATGCAAGCTTACGTCTGTGCGATAGTTGCATTCCAAAGTAATGGAGTTCAGGAAATTTCAATGTACTACAAATCTCGACTGTCTAGAAAGATAACTAAAAACAAGCTTTTCAGGCACAATGAAATTACCTACTTACTCATTGTAATGAAATATTTTTAAAACGTGCCTAGTTTTGAATATGTCTACAGGATGACAAAAATGTTCATTTATTGTTATTCATTTATTATTGTGCAATTGGTAATGTAATCGAAGGAATGAGAAGACAAAATGTAGGTAGTAAGTAGAAAAGAGGTTGAGAGTGTCCATTGAAGTGAAGTATTGTAACTACAAGAATGCCGGCCTACTATTGGATAGAAGCAGATGAACATATTTATTTGATAGATGGATTGATTGATTATTTCCAATTATTTTGCATGTAAACTGCTTATTTAGACCTGTAAGTGAATTGTATGTTGTTTTTGGGGAAGTAGCGGTGTTGCTTTCCCACTATATACGGCGCAAATCACTACGTCAGAGTGTTTGATGCATAGAGTTAGTACGATTATGCAGTGTGATGATTAGGAATGTGATTATTATGAGTGTTTCATTAATCGATTAGTATCTTCACCAGCGAGGCATCACTCTTCCCAGGAGAAGCTCTATGCGGTAGTGTAGTGCATATTAGAGTGTGTATGTGTATATGTATATGTGTGAGCAAGGAGTGATAATGAGATAAAGGATGACAACGGATAGACAGGACGTGATCTGTGGTCCGCTTCTTACGGTTCGAGGTATTTGTCTGATATTGGTCGGAGAATCCACGGAAAACTACCGATCCGAACAATCGGCCACGAGAATTCTCCTCACAACAGCTGTTCATGCTCCTCCCGTCCTGTTGACAGTTTTGCCCTAAGCCATCTACACCGACAGGAATAGAAATCCAAATGATGTTGATGATGAAGAATGGTAATTATGTATTAGGTACTAGGTTCGATGATAGCTCAACATACTGCCAGCTAAGCTACTGTGACAAGCGGGTTGCAGCTCTTTGCATTAGTCAGGAGCCGTGAATGGTTGCCGGATTGCAGAAGTGTTCTACGATACTAAGCAACGCACGTAGCAGTTGTACGATACTTAGCATATATTGGTCCAAATCTATAATCTAGTTCTTAGAAGCGTGTTGTTTAGAAATTAAGCACATCAAACTTTCTTTCCAATCCAAAATGCATAGACGTTATTATTTTTAATTTACGATAAACAGCGGATAACACTATTTCAGTAAATTTTTATAACAGAAGGACAAACTGTGAAGGAAATGTATTAAAGAGAAACATTTTGGTATTATGTGATTACGTTATGTGAATCGACGATAGAGAATGGAGAAAATTTGGCTAACAAATACGGCGGCAAACGCAAGGTAAACTTGTGAAGAATATACAGAGAAGAAATTGTAAAGTTGGTAACAGAAGGAAGGATTAAATAGGAGAGGAATGGGAGACAAAAGGAGAAATAAACTTGAAAAGTAAGACAATGAGCATGTCTGGTAGTTTTCGTCTTGGGATATTGCGGAGAGAACTATAAGAAAAGTTAATGGTTAACAGTACAGGATGTTGAGAAGTTGCACGAAATGTTTACAAGTCCAATAAAGATTAATTCATTATTTCAGTTTCCTTTCTTCCACTGGATTTGTCACTTAGATTCTGTGCGAACTTCCAAACCTCCCGATAGCGGGATCCGCCATGCTTTGTTGTACTTCCGCCAACAAACCGCCTTTTCGTTCCGTCGGCGGCCGCGCGGAGCGCTCTGGGCGCAGCTTGCGGGTAGCCGCCATGTTTGCCAATTGGATCAGCGCCGAGAATTACCCCAAGGTGTCTGGGGCAGGAGCCTTCCCGGCGGCCGCGCGGATTACCATACATATTACGGCGACCGCGAACCGCGCGCGGAAGGTCGCCATAAGTGGCAACGGCGGGGCTCGGTAGCCGCGTTTTGGCGCCACGGCCAACCGCCCGACCTCACGACCACCTGTGTAGACTCTGATTTGCCAGCGTTTGAAGGCTATGACCAACGGGGGATCGAGGAGGGGAGAAGACACAGCGGTGATGGTGGACGAGGGAAGCTTTATATCCGCTCAAAACTCCAATATCGCAACACTAAGCTTCCTATCAATAGCGTTGATAACATTTGTAAACGCGTCGGGGTAAGTAACTGCCGGCCACGGAACTCTACAATAGGGAAAGGCTTGCAGATTCCTACCATAAATGAAGAAATTAAGAAGTGCAACTAGAATTTCTACAAAAGCTACGCAATTTCGGAATAATTACCTTCTTCTTACAACAGAAAAACAATTACTTCAAGGGCATCATTCTCTAAACCTTCCAACAAGATGGCGAATTATTAATTAATGTTTCTAAGTCCCCGTGTGTAAGTCAATATTTTGTTAGTGTATTTATTTTTTTATGTAAAATATAACGCATTGATGTCAATGCAGATCGTAATTTTATGTAAAATCCCTATAAACGGATTGCCGTCAATGAGCAAGTTCACTTTCCAAAGACAATTCAAAGTTGCTGTTCCTGTAGATAGTTCCTCTAAGTAAAAAGTACAAATAAAAGTATCTTCTATAAACTCTAATAATGAATTAGTTATTATTGGACTGTAAAGAAACTTTTCAAAAATTAAAACCAGGATTTAACATGCAAAATTTTTGAAAGATGGTGAATGTACTCGTAAATTTCACCTGCTCTCCGAAATGCTTTATCAAATCTTGATAAAACTTCGACAACTTTCCCCATTTTACATTTTCGCCTTATTATCTACTTACGTACCTGTTATATGCATACGTATAGTCCATTATTATACGATATGATCGAAATTGACGATGTGGGTTCTTGATAACGAAAAATTGATTGATAGCTAAACGTTTGTCTGTCTGCTTGTGGTCACCCACCTGAACCATTCATATGATTTTCTCCGAAATTTATATTCCTCGATCTATCTGGTCGAACTCCAGGCCCTGCCGGTGTGAAACATTTTGATTTTTGAGAGAACATTACAACCTTAACAGCATTTTCAAAATTTGTTGAAATATGGCTCTGTTTATAAAACAAATTGCAAAAGTTCAAACTTCTTTCGTCGTCTTTTTACGACTATAATATTGAAGATAGAAAAAGCTTTCTTTTAAAGAAATATGTTTTTCAACATCTTGAAACAAGACAATGTAATTCTTTTGGAAAATGAGAATTTCTGGCGTAATTTTGCGTGATATAAAAGAAATTTGTTTTTATTTTCTTAAAAAAAGCTCAAAATTTTTCCTTTAAATATCTCCCTCCGAGAAGATGGAGAGGAAGACGAAGAAAATGGAGAAGAAGAAGAGGAAGAAGGCGGAGGAGAAGAACTAGAAGAAGCTGGAGGGAAAGAAGAAAATATATGAGGAATAATTAAACGGAGGGGATGGAGTAGGGAAATAAGAATAAACATTTACAGACCCCTGCTCTAGTTCCCTGTCCTGCAGCAAGTACCCGCAGCTTGCTGGCCCGCGACCCTGGGGTGATGCCTGGGTCCGGTCGAGTCCAGGCTTCCCTGGCTGGCGTAGCGCAGCGCGGCGCGGCGCGGCGCGGCGCGGCGCGGAGGTCGTCGCTGATCCCCGGCATCCCGCTCACGTCCCCCGCATCAGTCTTTCTTACGCGGCGCGCGAGGGCGGACCGGGGCGCGCTAAAGCTGCAACTGGGAACGGCTTGTCTGAAAGGGAGAAGTCAGGGGAAAACGCAAAGAGCACTAGGGGCAAAGCAACTAGGAGAGAAATATCAACAAGGCATAGACAGGCTTTGGAAGGCACGAGGAAAACCCAGCAGACGTTCTGCACTTCATCTCCCTCTTTCCCCTCCCATCACTCTTTTGTTATCCCTCACTCCCTCACCCTGTCCCTGTGTGTCTCTGAATTTGCCATTTTCGAAAATTCAGTGAGTTCAACGAAAGTGAGACCAGCGCGTTCTTTTAAGCGTCCCTTTTTCTACCCGTGGAAAAAATTTAAAGAACAAATTTGGAGCGGTTTTTTTAAGAAAAAAGTAATTTTTAATTGCCTTTTTCCGCCAAATTACACAAAAACTACCCATTTAGAAAAATATAACATGAACTTATTTGAATATCTATCTTTAAGGAACATATTTCATTAAGGAAAAAATTTCTCTCTTCAATATTATAGTTTTAGAAAGATACCCAAAAAATGCAATTTTGCAATTTTAACTATCATAGTAGATCAATAAAGGATATATACATTTATCCTGTTTTGTTGTAAATGTTTTAAGTGTGATCCATATAACTAATAACTAGTAACATGTAACTAAATACTTCCAAATTCAAAAAAATAGTGCTGCAAATTATTCTATTAGAGCATTTGTACACGTACACTTCGGCTTATGGGAGTTTTTCTTTCCATTAGTATCACATGTTTACCAAATTTTAATGAATAAAAGTCAGAACCATCAGCATTCAGAATTTTGTGTTGAACAGGGATGATAATAGTTGAGTAGTGGTTCATAAAGTTTCGCAAAATTGTTATAACTGCAGAGAATAACTTTGACAAACGTTAACAGGTACTTTAGAATGGTGTTAATCTGCGATTAGCGGGAGACAAGCCGCATCGCAATGTGGCGCTAAATGTAGCTCACACGAATGAGTGAAAGGCGAAGTGAGCCCCAGGGAGATACCCGAGCTTGTTTGGGAAGTCCATGAATACAAATGAGTGAGATATGTGAGGTGATGCGTCAAAAGCAGAAAAGAGGCTCAGTAAATCTGGTTATTTTATTTCCTGCTTTTAACGAATAACACGCCGAAATGGTAGACGAGTATCTTTGGTAATTTTTTTCTGAAAATGAGACTTGTATATAGATGTGAGCTGATTGAATGGCAGTTGAGTTAAAAAGTGTTAACAGTAAATGGAACCCACGGGACAAAACCAATACACAGAACGACATCCTAGAACCAAGCACATTACTAAACAGAAGCCATAGGTGGATATTCTTAAGTGGAGGTGTGATTTAAATTTAAGTACCAGCCATAAAGAGTTAGTAGCGAGACAGCAAACGACACCAAAAAGGTAACCTTTGTCTCGCATTGCGAGGCCTCCGTTCCCAGTGGAAAATGTAGATCATATGGTAAGATTGGAGTGTATAATTTATACGGGCTTCGCTGAATACTTGTGCACTGGAGTACTCTGCATTGGAGGTCTAAAACGCAAATCCGTCATTCTGCACTTGCGATTTATCCGTAACAACTAAGGAAATGGATTTGGTTGGGCATGAAAAGTTACACGCTCTGCGTCGTAATAATACCGTTTGTGGTGAAGTCACATTACACTGAAACATATTTGTAAGATAGTATTCCTATATTATAATACTCGTAATTTGAATGGTTTACTAAGAAATGTGAAAATTGTTCCAAACGGTGTAATATTTTCAATATGTTTGTTCAATATAAATTTCAAGGATGTTTATAAAAAAATTACTCAGTATTTCTGGACATGGCTGTAACTTATTTAGATTTGATTATCAAGAATGAAAGTAAGGAATTTTGAGGCAAGGACAGTCATTCGTGATTATTCGTCTTGAAATTGATTATTTGCGAAGAACAATTGATTATCAGTATTAAATCCAATGCAGTCATCGTAAATATCGAGTAAAGAACGCTTAAATGCAGGTATTTGTTAGACAACATGGTTTGCATGAAAATAAGTCAAGCAATGGTAGAAGAAGAATATATTTTTGCAATCTGAGATATTCACAATATTTTATGCATACGTTGCAGTGTGAATTAAATCGAATGTGTCGAGTGAGAATCGAGTAATTTGAGTCACGCATGTTATGTGTCAAGCTTGGTACCTCTCCAGCCATCAACACCCCCAACCTAGCCCTTCAAATCTAACCAGAGATACCACAAGCACTCAAGTCCCCAAATAACACTTGATTCATAGAATTCCAACATCTCTTTAATCGGTTTCGGAAATTATTTAAATTACATAATACATTCTGTATAGCCTGACATAAAAACAAAATCAAGATGGTGTCAGCAAATCCAACCTTGTGGAACCCCTCCTCGGAGCGCAAGCTCCGCGTCGCCGCGCGCAGAATCCCTCGCTGGGCGATCGCCTCCGCCGCCGCCGCCCACGGTCGCGCGGCGCATACGTGCACAGCGACGCCGCACAGCCCGGCGCGCCGCGGCGCGAGGGCAAACTTCCGGTGTGGGGGCGGTCGGCCGGGCAGATTGCGACCGCGGGCGGGCGGGCGCGGCGTAATTCCGGGCGAAGGGCGGGGGGCGCGCATCGGAGGCGGGCGGGGGCGCTGCCGCGTGGGCGGAGGTGCTTGTGTTGAGCCCCGGGACTCGACCGCCGCCGCCGCCGCGCCCGAGAAGCGCGCCGAGCCCAGAGCAAGTTTTAATGGCGGCGCACTTGCTGTAACTGCCGTCGCCGACGACGACGGCGCCCAACTTGGAGGCGGTGGTGGCGGCGGCGGTGGAAAACGTGGTCGTGGAGGTTTGTGATAGAGGCGGAAAGAAGGGTGGGTGACGGATATGGAAGAATAAGGTCGTCCCGGAAGCGATTCTGGTGCTGATGTCTGTGCTAGGCAGTGATACAAAATGTAATGTGAAAGAATGTAGGGCCTATTAACACACACGTAACGATATGGTTACTTTATTTGAAAATCACGCTAGATTAGAAATGCCTGTTTATAAGGGATGATCGAAATGATGACAGTAACCACATAGAGGGAAATTTCTAAAGCTCAGATAAACATCTCGAGTTTTGGAAAAGGATGATTGCATCCTGAGGGAAGAGCAATAGTTGCAAGAGTATATGTTATACGTAGGAGATCGAAAGTTTGCTGGCTCATATCAGGCTAGTGATTACGGAAACTACGGAAATATTGGTGTATATGTTCACATCAGCAGAAGTACCATACATGGTAGTAACGATCGCAGCTGTTGCGATAACAAAAAAGAGATCGGAGAATCGCAGACGGAGGCGCTCCAGGGACAGAAGCAGCAGCGGAGAGGCCGGCGAGACAGAAAGTGGGGAGCGGGAAAGCCGGTGTGCGCGGCGACGGGGCAGAGGCTGTAGAGACGAGGCGGCAATGACGGCTGCTGCGCGCCTCAGACGCTCTTCGGCAATGGAAGTGTCCTCGGCGCGCACCTTCGCTCGAGTTTGAAGCTGCTTGACGGCTCTCCATACCTTCACTACTGCCGCCGCCCCCGCTACCTCTGCACTTGCCCCCATTCCCGCCTCACTCGGCTCCACCGCCGCCACCACCCTCGCTAACACACGCCAACGCCGCAATCTCCTCTTTCGCTTCCGATAAGCCTACAGTCGAACCATGGGAACCATGGCTTCCACCGCCACCTCAACCATCTCTGCCACCACCTTCGCCCTTAACTCCGCAGGTTATGCCTCCTTCGGAAGAATCTTAACCTCCGCCACCGCCGCCACCTTTGCTCCGACTCCGTAGGTACCTCTGCAGGCAGTTCCGCCGCCAGCTACGTAACCCACTGTGCGTTCACCTCCTCGAACTCCGCCGCCACCCTTCCCCCTCTGATTACCACTACCATCACCTTCGTCATCTCTTTCGCCATCATCTCTGGCATCATCACTGCCACCACCTCCGCCACAAGTTCCGAATTCGCCTACGCTACCAGCTCCGCCGTTGCTTGCGACCTCCCCTGTGTCGTCACCGCCACCATCGCCGCCATCATCTCCGCCACCTGCTCTGCCACCATCTCCACCACCATCTCCGCCACCATCTCCTCCACCATCTCCGCCACCATCTCCGCCACCCACCACCGCCATCTTCTCCGTCACCATCTCCGCCACCACCTCTTCCCTCATCGCCAATGTCACCACTATTACCTCTTCCGTTCCCAAGTCTCCACCGCCCCCACCAGCCCCCCGCTTTGCCAGTTGCCGTCTCGACCTCTCCCGGTGCTAGCGCCGCCTCCCGGTCCCGCCCGTCTCCCTCCCGTTCACTCTGTGGCCGTTACCCTCACCCTCCGCCGACACAGTCGTCTTCAGAGGAGCCTCGCAGCGCGTCAGTCACGTGGGTCTTATCAGACGCGCCAACTCCCGACTGCTCCCCCCTCCCCCCGTGCGCCGTCGCCGTCGTTTTCTTACGGGATTATAAAATCTGGTGGATATTGCGACAGTTCCGCGCGCGCTCGCGGAAGTGCCAGACGGTGCCCCGAGCGGCCCCTCCCCTCCCCCCCCGCCCCGGCCTGGAGCCGCCATTTCGTCTTGCGCACTCGCGCGCCTCCTTCAGTCTCGTTCCAGCAAGGCCCTCTGGGCTCGTTCTCACTCCTTGTTAGTTTTGGAAATATAGATGGTTGACAACGCCAACATGTAATACTGAATTAAAACGGAAGGAAATAAGCTTATGGACTTGCATTATACATTTATTCGTTTGAAAGTGTTGCGTTCTTTAAAGCTTACATATTCCACGTCAAACAGGCGGCATTCTTGCCACTTCTTTGATTTAATCTCAGCTCTATGAACTTACTGTAAATGAGATGCCAAAATCGCGTTGCAAAAATATAGTATATAAAGACAACTCAATAAATTTTCCTCTTACTTAACAAAAAATTCAATTTCATAAGAAGTAAATTTTAATGTGCTAGTAACCATATGTAAACTATTATAAAATAATAAAGAATCAGTAATTACAATACCAATCATGTTCAAAAATTATATTATATACACCAAAAGGAAATAGGACCTGTAAACCACTTGTGGTGACGAAATAATTCCGAAAATGAAAGATACTATAAAATCAGTAAATCTCTTTTTGACCATTATACATTTTTTCTATATACTATACGTTTACAACAAATTTGAATTTTGAATTATGATTTAATTTCATCAGAATCAATAAGCATAAGGCTGACAGCAAGCTTCTTTTTATTTATTTGCATTTGGCAAATACATAGTTTAGTTCAACTTTACTTTATATATGTAAGCAGGCTTAACAGCTAACTTGAATTAAAACCATCGTTGTCAACCATCTATATTATTGGTTGAAGTACCCATTAGGGCCTAGTCGGAATCGAGTTTGGGGAATTTCTGGAGGAATATGTGAAAAAGAAATTTATTTTGGTTTATGGTTGTATTATGTATGTTTGTATTATGGTTGTAAGTGGAGGATTTTTGTCGAATCTGTGTATTGATAGTGAACAGGTTGGACATTTTTGAGAAGCTACAAACTTAATGGATGGTCTGTATTCTCTAAGTTACATTATTTTCTATTGGTGTATTACCATGGAGCCACTTTGGTGACTTGGCGACATACCAATTCTAAGGAATTAGTTTTGTGCTATTTTCAGTTTTCTTTGGTTTGTTTTTTCTGCTTTTAACGAGATTGGGAAGACGTAAAATTGCAAGTGTCTTATTAATGCTTTAAATATTATATTGTTATGTTGAATTGAATAAGAAGAAACTAAATCTGTGAATTATTGGCTTTAGTTGTTCGCTTTATTCTGTCTTGAATCATTTTGGCATCTATATGCTTCTTCCAGTTGACTTTTGCTGCCCACCAGTCCGAGGCATGTGATTGGTTTATTGGGAGGGACTAGTTATTTCTTGTGTTGTGTGCATTGTCGGTCGGAATGATTGTGGTCAGAGTGAGAAGATCTTGGCGGCCATTTCGGTTGGATTGAGTTGAATTTTGAACATGGAAGCCCAACTATCAATCAGGTTGAGATATAGTCGGGCTTTGTTGCTGCAATTTGTGAGTGAAGAGTTGGAGTTCCAGAAAGTTTTACCATCATCAACCTGTGCAATGTGGATGTCGTTAAATTGTATAATGTATGTTTTGATGTGGGTCGTAGTATATCCTTCTATCACTTTTATTTATTGTTATAAGAACAGTGTGTGGTTTTCAAATATTGGTTACAAATCTTGATCAGCAGGATAACAAGCTTAATATCTGAGAATCGCAATTCTTACCTGTCTTTTCAAATATGCAACGGGTAAAAATTTAAGACCAGGTATCTCATTTTACGGTAACTTTTCAGTAATAGCAGACGGATTATTCCGATTATTTACATATTCCTGCCTCTCTTTCGTTCTTCGATGTTGAAACACATATAAACTTTATTTCGGGAAATAAAGGATCAAAAAAATTACTAAGAAATGAAATCGATATAGTATTATCTTTCAATTGCATAGTATACTATTAATATACATAAATATAATACTATCTTTCCAATTGCAAGGATGCCGATGAAATTTAATCTAAGGTTGCGAAACTAATTGTTTACTTCAGTCGTTATATGAATTATTAAGTAATTATAAAACTCCTCTAAGCAACATCAAAGCACATCTCTTAATAACACAACCTATCCTTTTGGCGCAGATTGCAGCCAGGCTTTTTTAACTTTCCAGACAAAGCTTCAATCTAGACCATCAAGGAGTTGGAGTCAACCTCCGTCTGTCGCGTAAGGTCAGGAACTTTGCGAGGATGTACTTTTTTGGTCTCGGAGTAACGAACACGTAGAAATTCGTCCCCCGCGGCAGCAGGGCAGGGCGAAGCGAGGGGGAGAGTGATCTTGTAGACGTACGGCCTGCCTCCGCTCGTGCCCTTCGCGCCCGGAGATCCGCACCCAAGTTAAATTAACTGAGGTGCAGCCGCACTGCGCGCTCTCCGCCGTGCCTCGCCCGCTCCTCCCAGCCCTGCCCTGCCCTGCCCCACCGCCCTCCCTCCATCCCCACTCCGCCTCTTTTGTCACGCCCCGCCACCATACGCCCCAGCTACCATACTCGCCGCGTGGATATGTCCCGCAGCGATCGCCGCGATGCACTTCGTGACAAGCTCCACCACGATGTGCATCGCCCCGATTCGCAATGTCTACCCCCCCTCATCCCATACCAAGCCAGCACACCACTCCGCCCTGATCCACCGCCCCTCCCTCCATCCATCTCCCTCCACGCCTCACTCCGCCTCTTCTGACACGCCCCGCCCACGATACGCTCTGCTACCATACTCGACGCCTGGATATGTCCCACAACGATACACTCCACCACAATTCGCCTCTGCACGATGCACTTCGCGATATCGTTCAAAATTTCCACAGGCTTCCTTCTTTTCCTTATATTGTACTTCCCAACTATCGTTTTCTAACCGTTTTCTTGTCCTTTTGGGAAACTTTCCAATTTCTAAATGTTTTCTGCCTTCGATCATTATTTTTACCTCACATTATCCGTTTTCCTTATTCTACATTTGCATTTATATCTCATCATCTCTCCCACCTGATACCTCCCTACATTTTCATTTCATTGTATGTTAGTGTAAGTAATGATTGAAACTTAGGAGGTTCCTTTCATTGATCTTTCCCTTTGCACAACTTATATAGGAGCGAGACTTCCACATAAGCAGATCAGTCTGTCTCTTGTTGTAGACCATTCACTTTATACTAACGATCCCTAGACATTACGTATTTTCCTTTCATAAATGTTAAGTATTTCTTCAAATAAAAATACGTCGATTTGCTTCAATGTTACCCCGTTTCTACGAGACCATAAGTCAGAAAGTAAGTTTTCCCTGTCGACAACAAAGGAAAGCACAATTTTCAAAAACAAATATTGTAGCAGAAACCGAAAATATTGCACTATTTTTTCACATAATCATCACCAGATTGATATATTTGTAATACCGTGGGATCAACATTTGTATTCTGTGTCTTTGCCTGTGGTAGATATCAATGTTTGTCAGCCACTTGTATCTGTTCGTCACCATGATACGCGTAATGCTGACCGCACAGGAAGTTTTTGAGGTGTAAGATAAGAGGGAAATCGCTGGGAGCGAGATCCGGACTATGGGATCGATAGTCCAACACCTCCCAGCGGAACTTCTGCAGATCTGTCGTAAGACGAACCATGTGGCCGAGCGTTAATGTGCAGAAAGACAACACCTCTACTGCGACTCCCGCGTCGCTTGTTCTGAATGACTTTTTGCAAATTCTCTAGTGTTGCACAGTATTCTTTAGCGTTCACCCGTCTCACCTCTGGCCAGGACGCCGATGAACAGAATCCTCTTTCTCTTCCAGAAGACCGTGCACAACGCTTTACGCAGCGACAAAGTCTGGGTAAATTTGGTCTTGGTGGGAGATCCAGATGACGTCAATGCGGTTTGGTTTCTGGGGTAAAGTGTGGCAAACCTCGTTTCATCGCCTGAGACAAATCAGACACTCGTCACATCATCGTGGTCCCGCTCCAGAAATATCAATGCTGACCCCGTTAGCTTTGTTTTGGGTTTGGATGTCAGTTGTTACGGTGCGCAACCCATACTCATAAACAACATAGGTTTCGTGACAATTTTCGTGAAAAAAGGAACTGTAAATATGGGGTAAATGGCTACAGAGTTACATAATCGAGAAGCAATAATTTTTCACAATACGCTACTTCAATTGCTCCACAATCTTGTCCGTGACGAGACACTGCACTCCTCAGCATGCATATTTTGGCGATTTTTCTGAAAATTCCTTGTATCAGCAACGCATCAACTGCTTGCTCATGATGTCCGATTCGTCCACTCGTACAAGTTGACGATGGATTTCCATCGGTGTCGTGGTCTGTGCGTCGAAAAACTTTATCAGAGACCGAGCTTTACGAATGGCGGGGGATGGAATTAGAACCACCTATCTTCGTCCAAACTTCTGTGACAAATAAGGCATTGCTATCTGGCACATCACGACTTCCACGTTATTACTCTCTCATGCACGCACTCTAGACTTTCCAAATATTTAACTGATAATGGATTCTTGACCTTAATAAAATCAGACACTACAATATTTTTAACCATTTATTCTTTTTTTTTACCTTTCTACCCTACTTGATATCTTTTCAAACATCAAGAAAATAATAAAATGATTTTACATTCCAGTGTCGTAGAAGTGAGGTTAAATCAATAAATCGTAAAACATCATAAATAATTAAGTAATGCATTAGAAGATATTAAACTATATTAACAAAACAAGTTGTGCATACCTAAGGCTCCAGATTTGTTGAAAAAAAACAAGATAAGAGATGTAAATTATATTCCTTTCCAATATGATTTATTTTATAAATTTGTATTTAATAGGTACGTATTACACATAAAAATAAATAATCTGATACTATGTGATTAGTTCAAAAGCGTTTAATCCATTAGTAAACCTACTACAATCCTAAATCATTCTAACATTTCAAATTCTTGTATTCACCCTAAAAGTCTCCGTCAGCATCAAAACCGCAGAAAAGAACCCATATGGTAAGGTTAAGGCAAAAACCTGAATGAGAGAAAACCTGTCGTCACAAGATGAGTACATGCTAATCTACCAGACCCCTTCTAAACTATTTATTTACTATATTCTTGATGTCTTCCGGGCTGATGGGCCGTGGTCCAATTGGCTTGGAACTGCCAAACGTTTCGCCCACGACTGCGGTGGGCATCTTCAGTGGCGAGGTCTCGGGCGAAGTGTCCGGGACAGCGGCTTACTGGCGACTGACGTCGTGCTGGTCTCGTCCGCGGTATTAATAGGCCGCGGGTGGTGGTAGCGGAGGGGGGTGGTTTCGCGCGCTGGCTTCTGATTGGCTGTCGCTTCGCGGGCTGGCTTGCGATTGGGCATCGACTGAGATGGGAGTGGCGCTGGGAATTTGGTTACTGTAAGGTTTTGTCTTGGTGTTACGGAGTACGGGATGCCAAACGGAACTGATTTTGACTCCTTCTTCTTTCCTGTTGAAATTGTTCGGATGTTTGAAAATTCTTCCTATGGCTTCCCGTTGTAAGCGGGGCCGTGGTAGTGGTTTGTTGTGGATAAAATCTCGTGTTGTCGAATAAGATGTCATGTTCTTTTCCCGAAAGAGCATGTTCAGCGACCGCGGATCTTTCGGTGTAGCCGAAGCGGCGCAGTTTCGTTTATGTTCTGTAAGGCGAGTGTTGACGGAGCGTTGCGTTGTGCCTATGTAGACG
>JAHLJT010008756.1:35505416-35620212 GCA_031308135.1 Acheta domesticus | reverse complement strand
CTTCCCAGTCTGAGCTCCGCTTCTTCTACCCTACTTGCGCTATTACTATCACCCTAAGCGCTAAATCAGCGCTATTTCCCACTCTCCAATTACCGTTTCCCTAATACTCCAAACATTTCCTAGAAATTTTCCAAGTAAGACCTATTACGTCCAAAATGTTCTGGACAACCGTTACTCAGAAACAATAGCTCCCAATTCGCATCTATTTTCTTCTCCAGTTTCGGTAGCACACCAATTTAAAAGGATACCGAATACCATACCGAATTAGGGTAATTTGTACCAGTAGCGAGGGTTTTTCGGTCGCTGCCGCAAGGATATCTTGCCATTTTTAAATGAAAGTTCCTCAGAAATTAACTATTCTATCTCGTGTGTTACCACCATCTAAAATCACATCCCAGTCCTGCACATAACAGTTTAACTTCGTAAGGAAAATAGCGCTGTTTTCTTTCGTGCAATTTTCGTCTAAAACACCTACATATAAATGTGTCATCCTTTTCATCTGCTAATCTAATCCAAAGCTCATTTTAAAACCTTTCCACATTCCTTCACTACTGGCATGACGCCGACATTAGCTGCGAATTTACAGTCTCCAAATATTTTGTAGTAATAATTCGTTTTGATGTTTTCCAATCGATCTAGCCTATCCACTCCCCAGGTCTCCGCCCCAGTAATTAATAGCGGGGAGAACTAGCAATTTAAACATTGTGACGCAAAACTTTAAAGGCAAATACGGCACTGCGCACTGTGAAAACTATTTCCTTGAGCGCAATTCTTCCTTTACTTTCAGCCACCACTGTGTGCCGGTATGAGCGTTCATGGAAAAGTTTCCACCAGGATACGTTAAAGCATTGACACAATGGAACTTATTAAGTGCGTAATACCAGTCCCCTTTGTTACCTAAAATAAACCCTTCCTTGAATAAAACAATTTTCACTTTTGAATATTTATTTAGTTCCCTTGTCTCATCATGAGGAAACATCTTGAGGATGTTTAAACTCCTCTGAAACTTCTCAATAGATTTCGAACATCGAAACTACATGATCTGCATATGGCTCTAGAATTTTCAGACCAATTGCGAGCGCAGATGTGCTAGCCTTCTGTATCTCTGTCTTTAATATTTGGAAACAAAATAAACAATAGCGGTGAAAAATAACAACCATGACTTACTCCTACTGTCTACTCGTATGTTTTGCAATGTACTTCGGGAGTTGCACCACGCAAAAATGTTCTTCACTGTCCATGTCCATGCTCTGCAACACAATTAAAACTTTACTTGAGTCGACTAATTCACTTAGTTTTTGCTATAAAGTTTTCCTATTGACTGAGTCAAAACCATTTTAAAATCCACAAAACTACAGTATAAATGGCACAGTTTCTCACCGTGAAAGCATCTCTTTTACTAGCGTATCTCAAATGAAGATATTGTCAGTGGTCGCAAAACCTCTACTAAAACGTGCCTGTAATTTTGAGATTCTACTGTATTTTCCGTTTTTTTTTTCCAAGACGACCATTGAAAATTTTACAAAACAATTTTCTTAGCGTTGGTAAAATACTATCGTCACGATAATTTTCCGTGCAATTTTTATCTTTAAAAACCTTTATTCTTAAAAGTCTGTTGGAAGATAGCTGTATTCTAGGTTTCTGATATTATTCTGAATCAACAAAGCTATTACACATATCCAGAATACCCAGTAGATCCATGTGACACAATTTCGAAGAAAAATTTCTCGAAATACCGTCTGCGCCGTCGTTCGTGGAGAGAATAGCCCTATTTACTTCATTCCACATTACAGATTCATCTTATTCAGCCCCACACCGATCAGTGAAAATACTTCTCTCTTTTTCAATGTCCCCTAAAGGGAGCGTCCTTGAAAAATACTACACCCAATTTCCACGCGTCTGTTGTACTTTCATTACGTGCTTTTATTTTACTAGGTAGAGATGTGATCCCTTTACTCTAATAGTTTCTTACAATCGTCTTTTTTCTTGCTATCTCAATCTCCTGCCAAGATGTCTTAGTTTACTTGGTCGTGGCTTTATACTGCCTACGTATTAACAATGACTTTTCGTACATGCGGTCTTCTACCCGTTAACCGTAAGGGAAATTTACTCTCGTATATTAGAAATTTACTCTCGTAAATTATATTACGTATTCAAGAATTTACTAGCTTTCTCACATGTAAGTCCAAAGCTCCAGCTGTAATTCTTCATTTCATTAATAGCACAATTCAAATCTAACTCCAAACATGTAAATTCAAAAATCATTCCCAATATGTTCTCGAATATTCGGAAACAATTTCCGCCATACACATCATCACTTTCGTAACCGTGACTACGGCCGCACGATCACTTGAACTTTGCTCTTTATAAATTCTCTTTAAACTTTATTTCCTTAGTCTTTTCTCCCGACAGTTCATCTCGTTTTGTGTGCACCGCTATCAAGACTTTCCGTGAGCCATCGTGTTTCCTCTCCAGTGCATTTCGCCCCATGTTTTCTTTCCTCTTCCCGACGCCTACCCTTGTCGCTTGTAATGTCGCTCGACCTCGTCCCCGCCCCCGCCCCGCCCCCGCCTCCGCCCCCCGCCGCGTCCGCCCTCGTCGGCGTCCTCGGCGCCGCGAGTGTCCTCCTCGCCCGGCCGGGCTTACAGATTTTCAAGTAACCCGCAGCGTCGGGTCGCGACGAGAGAGCGGAACTTTTCCTCTGATTAAGTTTGGACAAACTTGGCCCGGAACGCGGGTTACACACGGCATACAGAAAGCGGCGTTTGTGTTTTGTCGGCCAGGTGATGCGTTCAGAACACAGGCGAACACCCGAGGCGGCGGAAATGGTGGAGGAGGGCTGCAGAAGTGGCCGCGGTGGAGGGTGCGGCAGGGATGGAGGCAGATGCGTGAGGTGGCGGAGAGTGAAGGAGATTGGGAATGCGGAAATGATGATAGAGGCTGCTGGGAGGAATGGATAATCTGAGGGTAATGCAGGAAGTGGCGTATGAAAACGGTGACAGATGATGTTGGAGATTGCGGGGATGTAATGAAGGATGGTTGGTAGAGGTGGCGAACGGTGATGGAGTGGAAGGTGATGATGGGGTGGCGGAGGGTAATACAGAGGGTGGATAGTCACGTATGTGGCAGTGGGTGATAGATGTGACCTTTGGTGATAGATGGCGGTTGATGATGAATGCTGATGGAAATGGTGGAAGATAAGGAAGGTAGTGGAAAGTATGGAGGTGGCGGATGGTGTGGAGATGAACAGTTATCTAGAAGGGAGATTATAGTGGGGGTGGAAGATAGCGGCCGTTATGCTGAAAGATAACGGAAGTGGTGAATTATAGTAATGGAAGAGGTGAAAAGTGACCTAAGTGGCAGATGGAGGCTGAAGATGATGATGGAGGTGATAGATGATGCTGGTGGTGAATGATGATGAGTAATGAGTATTACGAGGGTTAAAAATTGAACGACGAAGGCAGGTGCTGGTACGTCAAGGAGATAAGTGCAATCATGTCCAAAATGCCTGTGGGAAGGATATGATGAATGACGGATCGAAGAATGAAAACAATCACGCAAACAACGATAGTGACCACGTGAAGAATGATGGCGAAGTCAAATTAGACATGAGAATGGAGACAGTGTACGTTTAGAAAAGGTCGAAGAGTAGTCACGCTCCTCGGCCAGCAGAGACCACCGGCGACGGAGGCAGAGGAGCGACCGTGGAGGCGGCAGCGAGGGGTCGTCCTCCCCCCCCCCGGCAGGCGGGCGCGGAGCGGAGGCAAAGGAAGACACCTCCCCCCTCCCGCCCCGGAGAAAGGGAAGGAAGGAAACAGTAGGAAGACGGCGCAGCGGGGGGAGGAAATTAAATAAGGTGGGACAAGAACAAGAAGGGCGAGCGCGCGCGTCGCGAGCGAGGGTGCGGCGCAGAAACTTGCGAGGGGCGAAGGGGGCGGGGCGAGGGGACAAACCCGAGGGGGCGGGGGGGCGGGGCGATGCATCGAGAATGTCCGGGCGGGTGGACACGTGTCGTGCGCGCAGGCCGGGGGCGCGCTGATGGACTGAGGACTGAGCGACGAGGCGGCGGCGGCGGGCGGCGTGAGGGCGGGTGAGCGAGGGGGGGGAGAGGGGCGCGGCGTGGCGCACAATTTCATACAACGCAAGGGGCTTTGCATATCCGCCGGCGGTCGCACGTGCGGACGGAAATTTCCTGAGCGGCGCCTGCGGCTGAGCTGTGGCCTGCCTGCGTCTTAGCCGGCGGCTGAGCAAAGCGTTGTGGAATGGAACGTTCCCAAGACAGTTGGGTTCAATAAAAACATACACGGACATTAGAAATCGTTGAAGGAATGAAGGATGACTGTCTGTGATGAGACAAAAACCCAATAAATCTGCATAGACGGTCAGATGTAAAACATTATTTAAACAAGGCAATGTTTCTGTCAATGCCAACATCCCAACTCTATGGCCAAGTGTTGAAAACAGCAGGCGAACATTTGAAAGAATATATTTATTTTGTTCAATATCAATATCAAAGATTAAACGTGTTAATCGACGGACTCTTAGGTATTACAGTATTGAAGTATATTTCTTAGATATAATGAAGTTTGCCCATCGTATAGTGTAGGACGTTTCGACTCAAAGTTCAGGTCCTCTTCATTCTCTTACATACAAACAGTACGTTACATTGACCAAACACATCTAACGCTTTACATGTCGAAATTAAGTTCAATTCGTCATTTTCCGCTAATTTTAATATTACTCAAATGCTCTGGGAAAGATATGTGAAGTACACCAAAGGAATTTCCATTTCACCAAACGATTCTGAATTTAATTAATTAAAACAATTTGCGCAGAATGTTGCGCAAATCTTTAATTGTGTCTAAAAAACATATGCTTGTAAGGTTACTGTTCTAAAGAGTGTAATAATCGACTATCATAAAATGTAATTAAATATCTCAATAGGTTTATTTTTCAATAAAAAGCAGGACAATTATACTTACAGGCTAAATAAAAATTAGTGCAATTGGTACATGCAATTTATGTTAAATATTGTGAAATATACAAAATTTCAAAGGAAAACTACACTAAATTGGTACCGTTATTCGTTTACTAGTTCTTTGTTAAATCTTGTTGGCGTTTCTCTGAAAGTTAAGATATTTTCAAATGAGGCAATCAGGTTTTGTTAGTTAAATTTTCTTTTAGTATATACTATTACTTTTTTGTATTAATACATATATTTATTATATTTTCGATTGTATACATGTTGCAAAACAACTTTCTTTTCAGCATTCTAATCTAAGAAAATACAATAAATTTTCGGATAAAGAATACAATTAAAAATCATGATCTCAAGAGTTTTTTGATATTGCTGTATTATGAATGTTCAATAGATTAATTCGTGCTGCCCATTCCAAAAACTAAGTTTATATATTTTCTTTCCATGTTATGTTTAATAATAATAATAATAATAATAGTAATAATAATAATAATAATAATAATAATAATAATAATAATAATAATGAACGAATAAATGGGCATTTTCTAAAAAAAATTTTAGACGTTTAAGAAGCTGTCTAATGTCTATTGCTTTCTCTCTCCTTCATATTTTCTGAAAATTATAAATTTTGTATACATTTGTAAAAATCCCATTTCAAAAGTATTCATATGCACCGGTTAAATACAAATCTACAAATTAGATATTTTATCTGTTTGTTGTAACGTATTTGTCATGGGAACGTAAAAACATTTCACAAAAGTGTACAAAAGTATTACTTAGCAGTCAGAACAGTTCGTTAACCGATCACACACAGCAGTTAATTTTCTCCATCTCAAGATACACATTTCACAATATTTTCATCAAAGAATCTAATTTACTACCAGATTTGAAAGTAGATTGATATAAATGATACCTAAGCCATTCTTAGCAAAATATTAAGTACA
Source organism: Acheta domesticus (assembly GCA_031308135.1). Taxonomy (NCBI): domain Eukaryota; kingdom Metazoa; phylum Arthropoda; class Insecta; order Orthoptera; family Gryllidae; genus Acheta; species Acheta domesticus. Next base: position 35,614,290 of record JAHLJT010008756.1, on the reverse strand, counting down.
TTCATTTTTAGCGGATTCCCTGTCACACTTATTCTTAATTATCGTGTGCGCACTTGGAGGGGAGCAAATGACGCTAAAACACTACATTTGCGAAGTCACGGTATATCACAATTTAGAGAACCGCACTCCACAGGCCAGCTATACAGACCACCACCTTGTTTACAATGCTCCACAGTGCTCTTTACCCAGTCGGGAAGATAAGCAAAAGTGCCCTTAAATTTACCGCTTTACAAGAACAAATCTACTTACTCTGATGGCAGGCTATTAAAACAGTATCGCAGCAACATCCCGGAACCTCAAAAAGTGCTTCCGTGTTTTACAGATTACTGATTTGTGTAATCCAAAAGTTTACATGAGAAATGAGTTGAGCACAAACGAGCACTTAAAAATAGAACTAATATTTTAATTTAAGTACAATGAATTGTTAAAGAAAATATACATTTACGTTTCTGTTACAAAGCCGACGTAATGAATGAATGAGTGAATGATATATTCAACACATTTCTGCCTAGCGTTACATATATATAACGTTAGTTTTGGCAACGTGTGGCTAGAAAAGAATTTTGAAAACTTTGAAAAGAATTTCAAAGCTTCATTTTTATCTCAATGCAGCTTGCTGGAGTCTATTGTTGATTACGCAGCAGTATCTTTCTACTTCTCAGATGTCGTTCTCTTTTTAAAGCTGATTGAATTTGAATCTGTGCTTCCATTTCCCGTTTTATGGCATCCTTCAGAAAGTTAGTATTTTTTTAAAGGTTCCTGAATAAATTTAAAATCTTAATATCAATTGCCTACGTTGGTAAACATATTTAAGTGTGCAATGAATTTTGTTAAAGAAGTTAATGTTTTTAGTCTTCAAAGTTATCGAACTTAACATTTTACGTTACATATATGTAACGCTAGGCAGATTATATCTCATGTGATCCACTTCCTTTCAAGAGTGTTTCTGATCATGTTATCATACAACTTTTGGAAGAAAGGTACGATTTAGGTGCCGTAGGGGTATAATGACTACGAAAAAGAGGAAATAAGTGGAAAATTTCCTTTCCACAAGGTAATTACAAGTGATAATCTCAATTTATCTCCCGTAGAACTTTTAGAACTGGTTTGTAATGACAAAATACGACTTTTTCTAATTTCTGAAGAAACGAATTATGCACTTTTCAAAAACTGCACACATTCTAAAATTACTTATCACGAAAGGAGTTGAAGGAATTCTTTTTCTGTCAGAGTACACTCCACTCCCTAGAAGGTGTTACTGGGTTTCAGAATTTGATATGAGGAATTTCATAGTATGCAGCACAATGAGAAGAGATAGATTTGAAATAATAATTATATTTATGTATTCATTTGACACAAGTTGATGAATATAATAAAATGTGTAAACTCAGATCACTGATGGATAAACACAGAAAACAATTCACTCTACACAGGACACACACTACTCTATACAAACCCGGAGTTGTGTAGGCACATGTTATCTCACGACAAATGCATCACTCCCAAAAGGTCCCACCAGGTCAGTAAACTCGTTAGCATGTGCAAGGGTGCTGTATGGCCTTAGATATAATGGAAGAAACCATTTGGTCGCAAATATACGAGACATGAAAGGAATGCGATGTGCAGCAACAAACTGCACGAGTTCAACAAGGACATTGTGTATAAAATGTGACATATGATTGTGTGTAGATTGTTGTGTAACATTACACAGAAAGTAAAATATTCACTTCTTGTGTAATACAGAAGGTACAGATGTATAAACATAAAAGAAACAGGATTTTGGTATGGTAAGGTGAACGCCCCTAAACCTACCCCCTCTGCTGCCTAGCGTTACATATATGTAACACCTAATAATTTTGTTTCTATAAACAATTTCAACATGTGAGCTCTGGATTTGTGTTTCTATAGTCAAAAAGTGTAATTCAACAATGAATTTTCTTAGTTTTGCGCGAAATAAAAATTCAGGCAGAAATGGGTGAAATTACACTAACTGCAACTAATCGAGTTATGTGCAAATGCATCGTATCAATAATATTAAAATTATCAGGACCATATGAAAGTTAGAAGAACGGTAGCTTAAAAGCTACGAGTTTAAAATCATTTAACAATTTGATTTGGATCAAAAATGAAATATATTTTTGTGAAATGTAAATAATTAAATGTAATAAATTATAAAAAATGAGCACATAATCAAAAAGTCATAGCGCCATGAGGAAATAAAAATGCTATTACATTAATTTAAGGAAAACGTTCGTCATTCACAATTCACAATTATCTTCAGAAGAAATGAACATACTATATTCAAACTGATTCTCCAATTTTGTAGAGAATAACAATGCGCCAGTGAATTACTAAATGTAACTTTAACAATTTAAATATGAAAAATATAAAATATGAAGAGGTTTGAACACTAAACTAATAAATAACCCACATTATTGAAATGATCTGTCATGGTAATGAAGCAGATGACATTTGAAAATTTGGAACGTTTTGTGAAAGTAGTGTCAATAGGTGAGTATTCTGCAAACCTAGAGTTGGGACTCAAGGCGATAACTATACAAGAGCATCTTCTATACTGATGATACAATTTTGAAAATAAGATTATGTGTTACTACATAATATGAGAATACCTTATTAAAATATAGAATAAATAGAAAAGCGAAAGCAATGTTCAAGAATCTGGAAAATCCATGGTTCATCTCTTTAAAAGTCATTGTTTTTTAACCACAGCCTATGTGACTGAATGATGTCTCGTAAGCGATATATTTGAATAAATCACTACATATAGTTAGATGACGTTTACTTTCAAATAATTCGTCTTGGATGACTTCTTCAAAACAATATTAAAGTCAATACTCAGTCAAATGAAAATGCACTTAAGATGGCATTTAATTTGAAAGAATGTTAAACAGCTCATTTCATTTACAAATATGTAGTTTCGTATATTCCAGCACGTATCATAATATTTTTAACAGTTTCTATCATCCTTTAGTTTTGAAATGGTTCTTCCAACAATAAACATTCGCAATAATAATGAAACACTCATAACTCCCCACCTCGCAGGTGCCTCCAATGCACCTGCGCAACCCGAGAGCTCCTCGCAGCCTCTTGCCAGGCGCCCACGCGAGTGGCTTCATTTTAATTTTCCGGCTTCTTGCGTCACAATTAATTTCTGCGCCCGCGCCTCTTTCCCACTCATCTCTCCCTCCCCTTCCCCTCTCCCTCTCCCTCGCGCCGCCCCGCTGCGACCGCCGACCGCCACCTCCACCGTCACAATTGCCACCGCCGACTCCGCAGCCCACGCAGCCCCCTCCCCCGCTTCTTCAGTTACCTCGCAGTTCTTGGCGTCCCCGCTCTCGCCATCATCCCCGCCATTCCCGTCGACCTGGCCCACCCCACCATTTGAGACACCCCTTCTCTCCCCGCCCTCTCGCATCCCCGTCATTTCCTTCGTTACCGCCCTCCCCCCCATTTCGCCCCTCCGTTACGCCAACTTCGACGTTACCGCACTCCCCGCCGTTACCGCACTCCCCGCCGTTACCGCACTCCCCGACGTTACCGCACTCCCCGCCGTTACCGCACTCCCCGCCGTTACCGCACTCCCCGCCGTTACCGCACTCCCCGCCGTAACCACCCTCACCACCGTTACCACACCGCACCGCCGTTACCGTCCTCTTCACCATTACCTCCCCCGTCACCGTCACCGCCTTCCCGAGCGTTACCGCCCTCCACAGCCACAGACCGCCCCGTCCCCGACTGCCGCCATCTCCGCCACCATCCCCTCCCTCTCTCCCAGTCCCTCCAGCCTCCCCCGCTCCGCTTCACCGCAGAGCAACCGCCACCTCTTCGCGCCCGGGGTGCCCGCCTTCTTATCTCGCGCACAGCTGCAACGAGCGCGCCAGCCCAGCCGCCCAAGATTTATATTCAGGCCTTCCTCAGCCGAAAGTTGCTCATTTTATCATTCCCGCTCTTATCTGCCTGCGTGGTGGAGGCCCGCCGCAGTTCTATGATGCTGCACTTCTATCGCGGCCCAGTGCTTGTTCCGAAGCCCTGTTATCTCTCGCGTCCTACCCCTCTTTTTCTCTATTTCTCTCCGTCTCTCTCTCTTTCTCTCTCCCTCTCTCACTCCATCTCTCTCTTCCGCACAGTGTATGAAAAGGAGGAATTCCCCCATCCCTTCCAACTCAGCGCTCTTCCTGCCTCGAAAGAACATTAGCTCCATCTGGCATGATGATTTGTCGCCGCTTTTATTAAATTACAATATTTAGCATTAATATCTTCAGCTCGTCTCGTAACAAACTCAATAAAGTATTAAATCATCCGTTCTTCCAGATGTGAACTTTGACTCGGTAAACCCCGAGAAAAAAAGACGACGCAAAAACAAAAGCAGGCGCGCCGAAGGGTTGGGGAAACCACCGCCAGATGGCTCTGTCGGCGTCGCTTCGTTCGGAGGAACGAGTGACGAGTTGTTGTGAAGGCGTGTTTAATTAACTGGCGGGTGCATCTCGCTCCCCGCTTTTCGACAGCCGCTCCCTCGCGATGGGACGCCCCTCTCGCGTTATTTTGCCTTTTGTCGCCACTCGCACCCGCAGCAATAACGTTTTGGAAACACCGGCTTGAGCACTGTTGAAGCGGTGTGTGCCGGAAAGGGTTGTAGGCGGGGCGCCAGTGCAGGCCGCAATTAGCGGGTACGTGGAGATGACAGAGGTTGAAATGTCACAAAAGCTTAATTATCAATGGAGTAAAATCTAGCCTTTGAATTACGTAGGTCTTCATTGCCATGGCATCCAAGGACATTTGAAATGTATTCACTAACGTAAATGGACTAACGTAACCAATGGATTATTTGTTCCAATTTTTTAATGATTACGATGTCATAGTGGTGCTAGTGCTTCAACATTGTCCAAGTTGGGGGAGCATAAAACTATTAGTATTAGAACTGAGTAAAGCGTGCATGTTTTTACCTAACGATTATGGGGCTGTCAGCTTTTCATGTTGCTACATATAACATTTCAACCTTCTTCCCTTCCAAGCCATTATTTACAGACGATAATTCACCGCTCATTATCTCTAACATTCTTCTTACAGTAGAAATCCGAGACAAACAAGCACTTGAGTATTATTGTCATTTATCCTAAATGGGTAAAGATGTAAACATCCGTTCACCCCCGTTCACGCTGAGAAGCAAGAACAGCATTCATCAATAAAAATAAGGAAATTATTATAATAAAAATATCCTGGTAACCGAGGTCGCCAAAGCAAGAGCGTCTTTACCTCTCGGTTGCAATAGTCGATGTATTGCTAACCTACGCAATAGCTTGTTTATAATTCAAAAGAATTAAAATTTAGTTATTATTTTGTATAGTGTATAAATCTCCAAGATATACAATTTAATAAGAATTTTAGAACAAATGTCTACTTTATGTGTGTATTCCGATTGTACGTCCATACACATTTCGATGTCCCCTGAGCTGAAAATTAATAACCCATGTGCAGCCACAGTGGTTCACACCTGTCTCCTCTCCCGTCGCCTGGATGTGGCTCGTGAATTCATACTGGTCATTGTTCGAACAGCCGGAAAAGTGTAGCTCGTACGCCCATCACACTCAGTAATATGTAGAAGAAGGGAGTCATGAGATACCTAGATGGTGCTGACCCTGCGGCCCGCAGATTTTTAAACGTTCTTGCTCGTTCTTGTTCTTATTCAATACCTGCAGAATTTATTTACTGATTGATTAATGTTACCTGGCACGTCAACTGCCAAGATCATTAATCCCATAAGCGTAATGCACGTTTCATCGCTGTCACTGACGGTGATATTCCCCACTGGATGGTGCGATCCGGCGCCAACCTACACGTCGGCTAGAGAGGGTTTCCCCAACCAGGTTTCTCCCACCAGTGAGGCACCACCTCAAGCAGGACAAGCTCTAAGTTCCCGACATGTGTGATAGTGTAGTGCTAGTAACTGTAAATGTGTATTAGTACGGGGTGATAGGACAAGGAAGAGGAAGGAAAGAAATCGCATGGTCCGTGGCCCGTTTCTTAGGTTTTGCTCTAGCATTCATTTGGTGTGGGCTGGAGAAACCACGGAAAACTACCGATCAGAGCAACCGGACGCTAGAATTTTCCTCCTAGAGAGCGGCCGAACTCGATCTAGCTCTCTAACTAGTGTCGAAACCCTGCCGCAGGGGATTCGAATCATAGGACCTCTGACCAGCCCTGCCAAAATACTGAGAAAGAAAAAAGGAATTAAGTATTACATATCGTGTTCAAATATGATTCATGAGGAATACTTACCATGCCGCAATATACATTCATGCCTTGCCTTGGAATCGAACCCATAACCCGGAACCCATAACACGTCAGGAGGTCATATTGATTCGTGTCAGCTTAAAATCGTCAGAAATGTCTGAGTGGAACATGATTAGTAAAAAAAACGAAAGGATATACTTTAAAAGAGCATAACATTTTGGGAGGAAAATGAATTATGGGGATAAGTAGGATGAAAGGAGTTTGTTAGGAAATAACTAGGAAGAAGTAAAAGTGAGACGATAAAAATGTAAGTTTCACAAATAAATATCGCACCATTTAAATTTAAACTGCATTCCACACTAGAACTTTCAAAAAGCTACTCATTGCCAACCATGATGTGCAACGCACACATTGAGTGGCAAATATTACAGAAAAGACTGTTTCTTAGACCTTTACTTCGCCGATTGTATTGTCCATATCAACACCAAAGGGGTGAAATAAGAGATCATCCTTCAGAGGCTTTTTTCCTCCTTCATTCTCTCACTTTTGCGACTGTCGCTTGAGAACGTAAGGCGAATAACACGCCAAATGGACGTCATCACCGGGAGCATCGAATTTCAGGGTTGGCGCATCTCAGGTGTACCAACGAAGGACATTCTCCCTTGGGTGACAAAGGCCACAGGGAAGAACAATACGAGTCTCCCTTCGCTCTTCATTGTACACGAGATCACAAAAGGAAGTCGGTATACCATTGTGTTTTTAGAGATGACCTCTGAAGAAGAAAGTGATACCTTGAGTTTGTAGGTAGCGTCTTTTTTCAGTTGTGGTGTTGAACAAGATTTCACAGCTTGATGGATTAGCTCTGTTTCCAGTTAGAAGGTTCGTACTGTGTGTTTCGCAAGGAGTGACGCTGTAACGATGCCCCTTTATCCGTGCCGAGTAATTCCGTTCACAGTCTGAGAAGAATTGGGTAAGCAGACTATACGGCGAGAATAATTACCTATCCAATTATTGTTCTCAATTCATGAAGAGGACTAATTACAATAATTGTTATAACATGTTTTATTGTTCCTATGTAGTTATCAACAATGTTACTGAAGAACAATGAAGAACACGAATAGGTAAAACTATTGTGAGGAATTTTGCAGAGAAGTGAAATGTTAAATCTTTAAATGAAAGAATTCACTAATTTTCGTGTTTATATTCTTTTCCAGAGTTGTAAATCGAAGAAATAAAGTAGAAAAAAATTCTTAAAACATCACAGTCCTCTTGTAAATGCTGATGTATGTAAAAAGGAAATGTAATATTATATTACTACCGATCGTAAAGACGATGTGATTTTTATTAGGAGAGATTTTAGCTTTTTGACTGACATTTTCTAAACCAATTTACAACATCATTTGTTCGAGAATATTTTTTTGTTATCCTAATAAAAGTAAATTACACTACATGGTCGCATTTTATCCTTTATTACTGAAAAGACACATTATTTATGTGTTTATGTTCTTCAAACGAGTAACAATTTTAATGATCTCATAGAAGTTTTAGTTCATATAAGAATATTGAAATATAACTCTTATTCCTCACGTTAATGTATTAATAATTATAACACAAATATTAATATCACTTTCCTATTTATACATCTATTTAATTCAATTTTTGGCAAATTCACTTTTTATAATACTCAACAATACTACGTTACATATTTCAGGGCTACTGTAATTATTTCTCCTTCTTCCTGAGCCTGAAAATAACCGGTCTTACGAGAACACAGCTGGTAAAAAGGTCTAATAATTGGAGAAAAACTTGTATTAGTGGCTACTCTCATTACACATTGGAATTACTAAGAAATAATAACACGTGAATGAAAAATTATACAGTAGCGTAACGATAACTAGACCGTAATTTACTCTTTAAATTAATTTTTTCTGATTTTAAAATAAAAATATTTATAGTTTAAACTTTATAACATTTTTCGTAAATAAAAGAATTGGTATTTTATGCTTTCTCGTATTCGTGTTATTTTTATACTTTGAAAATATATCTTAATATGGACACATTTACTTTAATTTCTGACTTATTTGGCTCACTAATACTCTTAAGAATTACGACAATCATAGCCTTGTACACTTCATATGAACATCTTTGCAATTACTTAAATTATGAGCACTTCCGTGTGTAGAAGACGTCTGTACTATTGTCTTTGTCCTGAGTTTCCCTGTGATTCATCCGTCTGGCTGCATCTACATTCCCTCCATCTTCTAATTCGTCACACAGCTTTGGTAATTGCGCTATCATAATTATTGTCGATCACTATTTTATACGTCCGATCTCATTCCGCGATTCTACTTTCTTTGTATTGCAACGTGAATTAATTCATTATTCACAACTACACAATAATTATGATGCCCAACAAAAGTCTGTACTCTCTCGAAGTTTTTCAAGTCTTATCCGCATCTTGGTTTTACATCTGTCCTCACCCGAGGTACAACACTTGATTCGCCTCGCGGTTCCACCATTTGTCCTCGCTCGCAATACAACACCACCTGATGATTTTCAGTAGCTAATCTTTCTCCTCCTCCCGATTGTGTGCTGTCTCCATTGTTTCACTAGCATATTCGATGCTATTCTGTCCTCCCATTGCACTACAAGTTCTTTTGTTCTTTCCCAATAATTCTTATTAAATTATTTATATATTTTATTTAAATAACCATGTATTATAAAAGAACTTCATGTTCTTTTTAAGCGACGTATATCGCTTCCACGTCACGTTTCCTCTTTAATTTCCCCTGGTTATGCGAATCTATTGTCGTATTTGCCATTATATTTTAATTATTTTAAAAACTCGGAGATATAACTCCTCTCAATATGGACTTCAATTATATACATCATCACAAATCTTTAGTAATGTACACATGTGTTATGGATTTCCAATTTTTATACAAAATTTTAAGAGGTTAGAAACAGAAAAATACTGTGGAACTTCAGAATACAAAACATATTGTAACGAGACATCATACAGCGGAAGTGATATAATTATGTGGCTTAGCAATGAAAACGTGTAATAATAAAAGAATCGACAATTAAATCAATTTAATCGGTTGCGTACGGTCACAGAAAATTTTGCCTAAAGAAGAGGTTTAATATATTGTTGAGTTTGCGTGAATATAATGAACTAGAATACAAACTGCAGAAAAATATAATTAATGTTGAGGATGACTGCTAAAAATGCCTTTAAGCAATATAAATGAAATTGAGAAAAAATACGAAGTTTTGAAACACTTAAATTTTGATCTTGAGAATATATGTTAACTGTACAAATCGGAATGAGCGGAAGTAGACAAGTAATACATGTTCAATTTTTAAATTCAAATTTACTTAGTAAAATTCAATTCAATACATGTTCAATTTTTAAATTCAAATTTACTTAGTAAAATATAATAAATGCAGATAGTGCAATGTTTTGTATGAATTGGCAGGATTCAGAGTGTTAAATATTTGTACTTAAATTGTCATTCATTTTACAAAGCAATAAATTGTATTATTATTTTGAAAAGAAACAACTTATTTCAAAACTGTTTTTAGCAAAACTCATATGAGCAGCATCAATTTAGTATATCATGCTCACTCACATTAACTTGAGCATTATTTGCAATAACTTGGCAAATTAAGCTTGTAGAAATTCAAATAATTTGTTTAAAGGTTCTAGGTATCAAGATAAACTACAGTTTAAGAGCAGCGGATCGTTGATTTGTACACAATATTGGAGATGCTAGTATTCAGGTCTGCAAAGTGCTGCACTTGAGGTCCCTTAGGTACTCCCCATCCCCTAAAGAAATAAAGCACTATGCTTTCCCTGCGCGCCCCTTCCACTGCCCCTCCTCGCTTCCCACACCAGGATCCTCCGTTCGGTAGAGATGCATGGCTCCCTTCAATGCCCGTAAAATATGAATTCGGTTTCTTCATAAATATCGGCACGTAAGTTATGTGACGCGACGAGTCATTTGTAACTCAATACTCCGCTGCGAGGCGGCCCCGGCAGGGCCGCGTATGCAACGGTGGGCTCTCCGGCGCTGCACTCCCACTACCTGCCGCCCCGTTATTGCCTTATTTTTTGCTTTCTGTTCTATTTCTCTTATTATTTCTCTTTCCACTTCTTTTCACACCAGTTTACCTTCCACCCTCTCCAGCACCTCATTTTTACTTTCCCGTATACGTACACGGAGTGATATACGTAGTATAGGGAAAATTATGTAATGCTGCGCGAAAAAATGGCCAATTTTTACATTATTATATTTACGAGTATATATGCTTTAAATAATGTCAAGTAAAGTTTCTCGAAAACACTACCGTTTTCTGTGAAAAGTAGCTCAAATTTTGGCATTTTCAGAAACCCTCAAACGCCATTTTCTCGTAAATGGCTGCAATTTTTTTCTTGAAACTTTTGTAACGGATAGTGCTAATTACACTCTTTAGTATAGCGAAAAGTTTATTTTGTGTTATTTTTTTGTTTTTTCAAAAATTATATAAATGTAAATTTTGTTGAAAGATCTCTCACGTCTTTAATATGCACATTATCCGCAATCTGTAAAGATTATTATATTTGCGAGTGTAAGTGCTTCAAATAACTTCAAATAAAGTATTTTGAAAACTCAAAAATTTTCTGTGAAAATGAGCTTCAAATTTCGCATTTTTAGTAGCGCTAAAACGCCATTTTCTCTTAAACGGCACATAATTTTTAAAAGAAAATTGCCATTTATGACTAGGTTTTTGTGTTCTTTAATATTCTAAAATTAATGTTTCCGTTCTACCAATAGGAAACCGAAAAATTAAGAAAATGACAAATAAATGTACATTTGGCGGTGATAGATGACAGTCTAGCCCGAAAGAGTTTGTGGCAATTCAGAGTAGCTAGCGAAGACCCAAGGAAATAGAAAACTAATACGGGAAAGTCTGAGCCATTCTGTAGCACCACTAGGTTCCTTCTTACCATTTTAATACCTCATTTACTTTTACCTTTCCTGTGCTCTTTGTACGTCTATCCTTCTCTTAATTTTTCTCCCTTTTACACCCCTTAGATTAAACTTCGTCTTCTACATCTCTACTCTATCTAACCTCATCCAATATATTCCCTCATGTTTTTACATTATTTTCTCTGCCTTATTCTTTTTTTTTACATTTCTCTCTTTTTATTTGTCGTTGCCTTCCTTTATACACAATCTTCATTAACCTGCGTATTCTTTCTCACTCCCTTCCTCCTCTCCCTCTCCCCCTGTTCCATCACCTAGGTGTCGAGGTCGCCGCGCCAACATTCACCGCCGCAGACCTGACCTGACTCTTCTCCCTTTCATACACAGTGACTGCAGGGCGTGTCTCACCCAAGAGTATTTTTTTAATTGTATTGTTTTCTACATTTCCCTTTTTGTTCCTTCTCCGTTTATAATGTGTTATTTAAATTTTTAAATTTTTTTATAATAAATTTAATGCATTGCCTTTTTTATTAGTTTTTGTGAGATAAAAATACGTATTTGTAACTATAAATGCGCCTAGAATTATGCAATGCGCAATGCAGAAGTGCAATGCGGGTACGACACTCTTCCTCATTTTCTTGATTAAAGAGTGCAGCACTGAAATTATTCATAAACTTTAAACAGTTAATCAAATGTTCGATTAGACCAACATAAAACTACCAATATTAAATCATTTCTGTACTACATGAAATTAACACGTTTTTGAATGTTCTGTTTTGGGAATTATCTTAATGTGGAGTAGAATATAGTATCCTAAGTTGACATCAATAATTTGTTATAACATTCAAATCTATTTTCTATTACTACATGGAGAAACGTATATCCAAGATGTGATTGCGCCAACAGGATGTTTTTTCCTGTACTCTGCATGACTCTGCAGCGTTGACTTCTCACGAACAGCCAAAGCCACGGCACCCGGTCTCTTCTGTATGCGGGTTCACGTTCCCCTAGATTGCCACCCGCTGCATGTCTCGAAGACAGCAACCTAATCTGGCTACGCCTTGAAACTTGTACATGGATGTCGACATGCCCAGCAAAGAGGCATCTTCTGGCAGTGCGTACTATCTCGTGCCTGGAACGTGATGGTTTCTTCGCCACACGTTGCGCATTTGCTTTCCCACCGGTGCTGAGCTTTTAGTTTTTATAATGTATATTGAAAAATACTTGTATAAAATCCCCAAGAAGACAGTGGTATTTTTAATGAAGCTCTGACGTATAGAATTACACTGTATTTGCATACAAAATAAAACGTGACTTTCTAAGATGAATTTAAATTTTTTTTCTTTTATTGCGTCCTTTCTCTTGAATTTATTTACCAAACAATTCTTTATGAACCATTGTCTCTAAATTCATCATCATAATCAATGAAAAAACAATTTATTTTCATAGGCTTTGTGGAGTTTTTATATCATTACATGCAAATGGTCAGTGCACTTGGAGACTTCTGTATACTAGGAAATTCACATTCATGGTTTTAAATTTACGTAATATGAATAATAATACTCATGAGAAATCTAATGAAGGAAATCTAACATACAATATTCAGCAGTGCGATAATGACATGTGAAAATATAGTACTACATTTAATACATGAGATTCATTTCACTCAAGACTATCGTTTCCTTTGAGTGTTATTTCTAATTCATATTTACATATAATATTCATACTATAATTCTTTCTGACGAGCGTTAACCTGGGACGACGACTATTGAATTCATATTGCGTACCGAAAATTGTATGCATCACTTGGTTCTGTATATTATTTACTACAGTAGAAGCATCTTGCCTAATTGTTGCTGCTCTCTCCTCTGAATTTCACAGACACCGCGTTGCGCCTTCGTCTGCGTTATTTCATACTTCGCCGCTCGGCATCCAGATCAACGTAAGGCGTCGGGATGCAAAACATGACCTGAGATGATTCAATTGGCCAAATTGGTGCGCCTCTGTCGTTCTAGCGTCTTATTAGATTGCGACGCCTTCCGCGACCCCGGGGGTCTGGCGAGTCGCGCGCCGCGGGACCTCCCGGCACCGCCCGGCCACCCCCGCATCCGCTGGCACGTCCTCGCCCTCGGCCCCACCCCGCCACGCCCCGGGCGGTCACGTGTGCACGCGCCCGGGATGGGATTACCTGCCGCTGACGGCGACGACCGGCAATGACGCGAGGGCGACGACGGAGAGTTGGCTGTCGGACATGCCGGCGCTGTACAGTGGTCTGAAAGGGACCCAGGCGCCTTCTTCTCTTGTACACGAACAGTGTCTCGGAATAAATTGTACAAACTTCTAGGGCAGTAGGTGTGGAGAAGTTGTACACTTTTCCCTACAAAAACGTTGTGGGAAATTTCATTCAACGAAGTTACACATGAAATATTTGTCCTTGATGAGAAGGCAATTCAGGTGACGTTTCTTGTTGTTTCCCTGGTCCTTTGAGCAAATGCTGAGATGGCCTCTTGTTTTGCTTCGGGAATGTAAATGTAACTTCCCTCTGCGCAATCACGAAGAAGTGTGCAATTGTACTCCCTCTACGCACATCATATTTGACTCGTCATTCACGATTGTAATTGTATAAGACTCAATAAATTATTATATTATTATTATATTATTATTATTATTATTATTATTATTATTATTATTATTATTATTATTAATAATAATAATAATAATAATAAAGATAATATAGATTTAGATTTATAATAATAATAAAGAGAATTGGTAATAAAAAAATCCTCATGTACTAGGCTACGGCAGGTCATGTTCTGTGGCTGCCAAAAGATTTCGTGTTCCTCTCACACGCATTACTTTGTTATTTAAAACCTCCCTTCACAATTTCTTTGGTAAAAGGTAAGCGTCTTTGACTCCCCTATATGCCCTAGATGTCTGAATCACTTATTCTGGGACTCTTGTAAACTACAATACTCTAGCAAAAGTTTATCAGACACCTCAATGTGACTGAGGCACTCCTGGAGAAAGTGCGTTTCCCTAGGGATACATCAACACAATTTAAAGTTTTATAATTTCCGGGATTAAGAGAGAGGGAAAATAGTATGTGCACATGCAACTAGCAACACACGTTACATTTCAGCGTGCTCAGTAGTAGTGAATATATATGACATATTTGACAATCAATTTATAAACAAATATTAGTAAATTATGAGTGTTAGTACAAAGAAGAATTGGACAGTGTTTTGCATCAACCGGCTATGGGACACCATACAAGTTTTGAAATAATCGTGTTCAAAGGTTTTATTACATTTTCAGCTCTAAAAACTGAAATTTAATTATTTAATTCATTGAAGCGCCAAACTACACAAACATGAGTGGAATATCTGGCGCTTACCTGTATAACGTAAAATTAAGAACAGCAGATTTGAAGATCTGGGTTTATAGCCGGTTGTTGCGAAACATATAATCCCTGATGCGACTGATGGCGTTTACATTTTTCATTAATTATAAGGTTATTTTTGCAGATTTGGCACCAAAATTTTGCGTACACTTACAACATGGTCCAATGCAACTGATGGCATCCATATTTCATTTTTTTTTCAAAATGGCGCTTAGCCGGGTGATGCATAACACTGTCCAATTGTTTTGCACCGGTGAAAGTTATAACTTTGAAACGACATTTAAATGTAGCCATTTAAAGTTGTAATTATTGATTTTAATTTTTAGAAATTTCAAGGTTCTATACTTGGCATTTACTAATATATTAGTGTTTGTGGGAGCTTGGATCCGGGTCAGCCCAGTGTACAGTGACGCCGGTCGTGGCAGCGATGATGGCGACTTTGCTGATAGCGGTGCACACTCTGGCATCGATTGTGATTGCTATGGCCTCGATAGTAGCCGTGATTTCGAGAGTTCGATAGTAGGCGTGGTCGTTTCGAGGGTTCGATAGTTTCGAAGATTGTAGACGTGGTTTAACATAGTTGATAATAGTTGTGATTTCGATGAAGTTGATAGTATACGTGGGTGATCGATAGCAGGAGTTGCAGGTGGTGGTAATAATGGCGGGAAGGATAGCGGTAAAAGGTTAATTGATTGATTAGTTCGTATTTCCGGGCGTATCAACTGCTATGATCCCCACCTGAATGGTGAAATCCGGCGCCAAATTACACGATAGCTTGCGGAGTTTTCACCAACCAAGTATCTCTGACCAGCGGGTCACCGCCCCAGGCGAGACACACTCTAAACTCGTACTGGTCTCCCAACACGTGTGGTAGTGTAGTGCCTGTACGTGTGTGTACGTAAGGAGAGAGGATAGGTCAAGGAAGAGGAAGGAAAGATCGCGCGCAGTCCATGCCCCGTCTGCTAGGGTACTGATCCGAGAAGCCACGGAAAACTACCGATCAGAGCAGCGGTCCGCTAGAATATCACCTCCTGACGGCGCGGCGTCTAAACTCGTCTTAGCAATGGCGCTAGCGTCGCAAATCCTGCTACCGCGTGGACTCGAACCCTAGGATGTGCCGGTGAGCTACCCTGCATTAGTGGCATCAGTTGATACCCCGAGCTGATGATAGTGGTGAGGGTGATGATCGGAGGTGGCGATGGCCGTAACAGTGACGGTGGTGAGGGCGGCGGCAGCGGCAGAAATCCGCTAGAATAGCACCTTCAGACAGCGCCTAAACTCCACTTAGCAATGACGCTAGCGTCGAAAATCTTGCTATCTTCTGGACTCGAACCCCAGAATATCATGGTCAGCGACCTCCGTTCGAGCCACTTGAGCCGATGATAGCGGCGAGGGCGATGATCGTAGGAGGCGATGGCCGTGAAAAGTGGTGGTGGCGGCGGTGAGTGCGGCGGCGACGGCAGAGGCGCTGGCTGCGGGGCCGGCGGCAGCAGAGACTTGGCCTGCGCGTCAGGTCGCCCGCCGCCCCTCGGGACGCGGGCGCGCGCAACTTGATTGTGTCTTGATGAAGAATGCGGCGCGACGCGGCAGCCGCACGGGCGGCGGCGCTGGGCGAGGCGGCGGCGAGCCACAGTGGATGGCACGCGCTTTCAGAGGACCTACAACTGCTTTCCGTTGTTGTTGAGCTTTGTTTTCGTTATAGATTAATCAGCCTGGTTTATTTAAGAACAGATAATGGTGAAGAAATTAGGTAAAATATAATAAGGCAATGCTATTTTCCCTGCTATCTTGTACAATGATGACTGATACAAATATTTTTGGGTTACAAATTCTGTACAACCAAAATTAAGTGAAACTTTGGTATGATAAGACATTGGAGCTTTTGGCAGGGTTTTGTACTCAATTAAAAACTTGGACATAAGTTAAAGAGCTCTTGAAATTTTGTTTAAGTGAATCACATTAGTTTTATATAACATTTGTATATGAACGTTGTTTTTAACAAATTTCTAGATAGTTCATGAAATTCAATGGCCTTAATTGTGATACATAAACCGTCTGTTCCGACTATATACATACCATTTCGCAAATGAAACCTAAATACCTGTAAGTAATTCTAATTCCTCGTTGATAAGACGAATGAAAACGGCTGTAAACAATGGAACGAAAAAGACTTTTCTTCAACCCAGTGACGGATCGTAAGGCGTGAGTGGCGTGAGCCCCGCCCACTGTGTGGCCGTGGAGGTTGTTTCGTCGCTGCAGCGTTTGTGTCGTCTTCGTCGCCGCCGCCGCCGCCACCGCCTTCGTCGTCTCGGGGACCGTAAACTAATTACACGTGCTTCTTGGGCCTGCGTATCATGTCCGCGGATTGCATTACCTATCCCCGCAAGCGGGCGGGCGGGACTTGCCGGCGCGGGGCGGCGCGGGGCGGGGCGGGGCAGCCCAGCGCGGCGTCTCTAGCCGAATTGCGTTTGGCGCCTGTGAAAGCGGCGGGGTGGGGCGCGGAGGGGCGGGGCGTGCAGCGCGCGCGCTTTGCATGGCGAGCGCCCGTGCGGTGGCGCGTCTGCCGAAGCGACTACGTGACGCGCGCGAAGAAGGAGCGCTAGGGCGCGTCTACGGAATCCATAGACGGGGTGAAGTTGCTTACAGAGTAATAAGTGACTCAGTGGACACTGCGTCTGTTTCGTATAAATTCCGTTATGACGTAATTTAGGATGCAAAGTCCTCTTATCTGTTTCTTCATCTTCTTCTTCTTAACTATTAATAATTAGATAAGTAGCTAGTTTCCTCGTTTCTCATGTATTTCATAGTTGTCCAAACTCTTTTTCCATGGGAACGAATTCATATCGATTTCATCGTTTGTTTTTTCTTTGACTCCAGCGACATATGTAATGACGAATACCACCGAAACACTCAAAAGCACAGGATGGAAATATGTATGCAAAGGTTTTTAGAGTACTTTTTTTTATTTTGAATTCTCAGTTAAGAATTTTTCTCCCATAAATAATATTAAATAACAAACGTCGCTGGAATTCGGGCCGGATGCCCTTGACATTCAAATCGCAATCAGTGGCAATGCGTCTTTGTGGCAATGCAATTCGCTTAGAACTATTACGATGTTTTCAAAAGACTAAAGCAAAGTTCACACTGCATTTTCTACGTACATACCTTTTAGATCGTTTTGAACTACGGAAAGTCTGGTATTTATAATCGCCACTGAAAGAAAAGGGGCTTTCTGCAATGATGAAAAACAAAGCAATTCTACGGAAACGAGTCGCGGGACGAGCGAGATAAATCGAAGATTATTGAAGCTTTGCGAACAAACCGTCATCATCCTGCTCTCTGAATCTGAATCAGTGAAATTGTCACTGATTCAATCAGTGAGAACCGAAGTCACTGATATCTTCAGTCGAAATGGGTAGTTTCGCTGACAATCAGCGTATATGCCGAACCTTTTCATAACGACCGCCAGCATTTCACTGGTCGTCAGTGGTAAAAGGGCCGCGCCACCATCGCTCATTGATCGTTCAGTCGTCACGTTCAATTAGTGTCACAGATTTCACTGATTAAAACAGTGAAGTTTCACTGATTCAGAAAGTGGACCCAATTTTCACTGTTTGTTCAGCTCAATTCACTGATTGTCAGTGGCAGGGTTATCACTGACACCATCAGTGAATAGTCACTGTCAATCAGTAGTTTTTCACTGATTCAGACTGAGAGAGTGAAGACAGCTGCCCGATCACCGCAGTTCTTAAATAGACGCACAAAAACAAGGATTGTTGCTACCACTGCGACCATACCACGAGAATTCACAGAGACCACTTTTCCTCAACGATCCACTCGGTCCATCGGAGGCGCCTCGGGCGCCGCAAAAGGAAAAGTGGCCAATGAACCAACTCTTCCGCAGCGAACACTTCCCCTGGTTGCGGCTGAGCGAGAAGTTCCGACGCGCCTTTTCAGAAAAGTGCCAATCTACATATTCCGGGGAATCCCCGTATCTCGCGCCAATGAGGAGGGCGCCTCTCCGCCGCCAAATCGTACTGCGGGTGGTATTTCAAAGGATGCTAATGGCGGCGGTGGCGCCGGGCGTTTCTTTCTCGGGGCTCCGCGCGGGGGGGGGCAGCGGGGAGTTGGTCAAAGGGGGGGGCAGGGAGGGGCTCTACCTGGGCGCGGGCGAGCGGAGAACTATAGAAATTAGCATAATTTAGAATAACGTAGTTTGTCGGAAGTTCGGCGCGAGGCGAGGCGCGGCGGGGAGGGTGGCTGTGAGGAGGGGGGGCGGCGTATTGAACTGGCAATCGATGGGAGTGGCGCGGCGAAGGTTGAGCGGTGGTGCGGTGGTTCTGTGGTGCGGGGCGCAAACTTGGCACTCTGCTCGGCGCCCGGGGCTGCTTGGCCCGTGTCGGTCTGTGCGGTGAGGGTGGCGAGAGGAGGCGGGGGGAGGAGAGGGGAGGCGAGGCGTTGGAGGAGGACGCGGTGTTCTGTTTTCGCCCGCGGCGTGGGCCTGCGTTGTGAGTTCCGAGAATGGGGTAGGTGCGCATGCAGACGTCTGACGTTCTTTGGAATGCGGAGTGCATTCGCTGCTGGCGGTGGGGGAATGTAGCATACAATTCACTCCAGATCCGAGATAGGCTTGAATAGGAGAGTATGTGAAATGCTAATATCAATTTAAGGGGGATTTGAGACTATTTCAAAACTAAATTCCATTACTTCTCCTCAATATCTTTCATGTGCTTCGATTACACATAACGACGATGTGCAAGAACCGAAAGTTGTCATGTTGCAGAAGAACGGTTTTAACCTGATGAGAGGCATTTTCTTCGCAACCTGAGGCAAATTGTTGTGTTATATATACAGACAGTCATATGATCAAATTGGTATGAAAATTATAGGATTACATGGAGATGATTTACTTGTACATCCATGTTTGAAAACCATTGAGGGTCTACAGAAACGTTTAAACATTCTCGAAAGGTTTAGTGAGACTTGGGGCAGAAAGTACATCTTCAAAGAACTCTGGTTTTCAAAAATCTTTGGTTCAAAAATCTTTGGTAAATTGGTTTTTGAAAAATGGGTTTATTTGGAGTAATAAGGTGAAATAGTATTACGCGAATAATGTGCTCGACCGTGTTCAAACATTTCCGTATATTGTTGCAAAATTCTCCTTTAACGGCAAATAGAATAGTCAAATATTTGCGGACCGACGTACGAGTAAAGGACAAATTGCGCTAAAAGAATCAGTATAGTGTGCAGAGTGTCTGATTCGTCTATAATGGTTTGCATTTAACTATCTATTGGTTATCCCATGGACAAAAATTCTGTATGGATAGACAAGATTGTTTGGAAAGTATCGACATCAATTATTAAAAATTATTGAAGCCTCTAGACACGCAGCAAATATCATGTTAAGAGAAGTTGGTAGTGTAGGAGTTTGGAAACCTTTATAATTTAATCTTTAAGCCATGCATTAGATTCGCAAGGGAAAATGCAGACATGCTTATACATATGAGAATTTTAGGAGGGCAGTTACAAGAAATCGATCAGAGCTACTGGTCTTACTAAGTGAAAGACGGAAAGTTCTAAGGATTTAGAACGCGTAGATCTGGGAGACAACTCTGTGAGTCAGTTGGAACTATGGGAATGCACGAGGTAGAACGGTTTGCTTCTAATAGACTTATAGGTATATAAAATGCAAAACATCTCATCATCAACGTCTTAAAAACGCCAGTAGTGGTGTAAATTTACCCCAGTTCGGTATGGAGTTGCAAAAGTTACATTCACATACGACAAAAGAATCAAAGAAGTTTACGTGTGGTTTAGGATCAGGGTGGGGATGCAATGTAAATTCAAAGACTTACAAGGCAATCGTAATTGTGTGTTTTGTGGCGATGAAGGAGATTTTATTCGCATCCTCTTAAATTGCTGTTCCACCAAAATATGAAGAGGAATATGGATGGGAATGGGAAACTTATTCCCGACGAAGAATCGTAATGCTTGCCAAGGTCATATTAAGAGATTGTAAGTTTCACTTAATGAAAGAATTAGGAAAATGTGTAGGAAACGTTCGGATCGTTAGAGAAACGGTAATTAGTGAAAGGGAAAACTGTATTAAGCAAAGCAGTATTTGGACTGGTTAGAAAATAAATAAGTAAATAAAGTAAAAAGTGAGTTATTAGGTAATAAGTATTATGTAAACGATCACATTATTGGTTAATAGGAATGGGGGTTTAATATGTAAGAGCAGAGGTGAGGTTTATGTTCGATTTCTATAACGCTGTTTCATTTCAGGTGCTGATGGGACCAAAGTCTGTAAAATGAAAAAGTGACATAGGTGGCTAGAAATAGTTGATAAAGAGTTTGATGTATTAGCATGAACTCGTATTTTGACGGCAGATTTCCCCCCCGTCAGATGTTTTCCACTTTGCCGTACAATATAGTCTTTTTTCGCGGCTTTGATTGGATGGAGAGACCATCTCAGGTAAATACCACAATTCCAATGTTATCTTACATTAACATGCACTACACTAGCACACATGCCGGGAGACCGGTCGGGAGCTTACAGCTTGTACCGGATGGGGCGGTGCCCCGCTGGCGAGGAGATACCTGGTTGAGGGAAAACCCTGCTAGTCGACGGTAGGTCGGCTCCAGATCTCGCCATCCAGCGAGGAAAAGATCATCGCCCCCTCCTGAGAAAAAACAGGCACTACACTTACGGGACTAATGACCTAAGTAGTTGACCGTGCCCGGAAATACGAATCAATCAATCATTCAATCAATCCGATGTTAGAATTCCGTTGAATATAGAGTATGTAACAGCTGAATAGCCTTCGTCCTAGTCTTATAGCATTAGGGAATTTATTTTTTAATACTGATATACTAAACAAAATAATAAAAACATTTTCCAATGATTTTTGGTACAACTAATTATTTCATTTGAAATTTAATTTAAACAATGGTCTCGTCGTAGCTTATAACAGAAGATTTTTACATTAATTTAACATTTTTACATTAATGTACAAAACTAAAGGTTTCTCAGTATGATAGTTATAAAACTTCAATTGCCTTTTTCGATGTTGAAAATGATCACTTTCGTCAATGAATATTTTGTGACAAATTTTATACATCGTAGTTACGTATGTATTGCCCCCTGTATGGTAGGCAACCAGGCAGATCATCGACGCTCCGCTAAGGGTGGTAAACAGCTCTTTCGAAAAACACTTTTCAACCTTAACGCATTTCTAAATATTTCGTCATAATTTTTAGAGCAGAGCATGTGCACTGAGCATATAGAACAGTGACTACTTCATTGGACGCAGAGTTGACTCAGACAGGCACTATAAAACCGTAAATTTCGTTAAATATTCGTGCCCCGGCAAACCTTCTGGAGAGATAGGTTCGACAAACGCGCCATCGGAATTCATAACGCTTACGTCAAAAATCGCTCCTTGACCCCCGGCATCCTAGCAAGACGTCTCAAGTCAAAAGTAGGCGAGAAATCATTCCAGCGAGCGGGTTCGTTCGAGCGATAAATCCAGCCGGAGAAAAAGTGGCCTTCTTCGAGAAGGTCGACGGGCCGACTCGGAGAGCGCGGCAGCTGGAGGGTGCCAGTAGGTCGTGGCGGCGCGGACGGGGCGCCGGAGAAAGTGCGGGGGCGGCGGCGGCGGCCACGGGGGCGGGGGCGGGGGAGAGGGCGCGCGCCGTACCCGCGTCATGGCGAGGGTCCGACGCTCCCGAAAGGAAAGTTTTTGCCGCAATTATTTTCATTCTGGCAGACATACAACTTGAAGCCATCCATCACTCCCGAATTCGCACGAACAAGCGTGGGGGGGG
Source organism: Acheta domesticus (assembly GCA_031308135.1). Lineage (NCBI taxonomy): Eukaryota > Metazoa > Arthropoda > Insecta > Orthoptera > Gryllidae > Acheta > Acheta domesticus. Next base: position 35,591,841 of record JAHLJT010008756.1, on the reverse strand, counting down.
GGCGAAGGGGGCGGGGCCGGGCGCGGCTGGGCGCGGAGCCGAGTGGCGAGGAGTGGCGAGCGCGCCGCGTCAACATATCCATCACGGGCGACGCCCCGCTGCGGGGCCGCTGCGCTTCACTCCGGGGCGGCCGCGGACTGCGCTAGTGATGCGCGCGGGCGATGGGGTATTCTGTTGGGGGAGGCTTGACTCTCGGATGGCTTCTTCTTGAATTTATTAGATTTTTCTTACCCTTATTTACCAGAACACACGCAAAAAACAATGATAGGTAATGTGAAGAAGGGGTGTAATTAATGTAACTGAATCAATATTTCGAAAAGACCCCTTATCCAATGTTTGCTAAAATGAGTTAAGCTCACCTTTTTATTGAGAGTGTGTTTTTAGTTCTGTTGTACGTGAAACTGCTCCATTGCCCCTGTTCAGTGCAAATGTCTAGAATAAATGTTAAAGCTTCTAGAAGTGAATTCTAGCACACAGCGCAAATATCATATGTGTACTACATTCATTACAGTTCTCTTGTTACCTGGAATATGCCACATATTCTGAGATGTACGTGCTTTCCAACATGTGTGAATCGAAAAATGTAACGGAGCTGTAGTATTTAAATAATTGCTTACCGTTTTAATAGTATACCATAACTTTAAATGTAATTTTACTGTCACTCGTTTCTTGAGTGTGGGGATATGAAAAAGTTTTTGACTTTGTGCTCCCCTTTCTTTGAAACGTAAATGCAGTGGTGGATTGTCTATGCGTTCAAATCAATTAATGATGGTAGGGTGATCGTGAAGGGTAAATGATGATCAGTTACTTTTTATTAGGTATGGAGTATTGTTTACATGAGCCACACAAGAAATCAATACCGCCACAATACATGGTGGAAAAACTTGTGCTTTACTAGAGAATCTAATCCGCAGCTACGCGAACTTGTTAACTGTTCAAGCTCCTGCAGCACCGTTATCAGATTACGATAAGGCATTTTTGTCAGTTAACTTATGCGTAATCAAGTCGATTATACGCAATAGTTGGTGCAGTTGATAGCGTAAAGCGATAGCTTAGAATGAAAATCGCGTATTTCTTTTTATTTATTGAAGTTATTACTTCGATGCAATGCATTACTTCCTGATATGTTTCTTCTGAATTAATAGGTTGCAATGAAATCATCGATCATTCACAAAAATCACTGCCACATTTGAGAAATGGAATTGTTTTCAATGCGTTAATGTGAATATTTAAGGAGTGTGTTTATAGGTTTTGTATTCGTACTACCCCGATAGCCTTCTTTTAGTTATTTCTTGCCCACAAAATAAGTTAACGCACGTGTTACAAAGTAATAATCAAAAATAGTTATTCAATTCACTGCCCTTATACATTTGTAAATTGTTCCACAAATATTAAAAACTCAAAATATTGACGGTTCGAGGGTAGAAGCCGAAGGAGAATATGATAAAGAAGAAAAATAATACTTTCTTCCCTTTCTTTTGTTGGGTAAAATGGTCTATCAGTTATAGTCCCAGAAGATGAAAGATAAATTCGTTGTGCCAAGCTTCCTATTAGAGTATTGTAATATATTGCATTGCTATTTATTTACAAGCAAAATGTTGTTTTTGATTTGAAATGAAACTAGTTCCTTTTTATTTTAGACAGAATATGTTGAATCCACAGATTACAAAAATGTGTGTGTATCCTTATAACGTTTTGGAAGATTAGTAGCCTTTTATATTCAGACGCATTTCAAGAGGATGTTAATAAATAATTTGATTCGCATTATTATTTAAAACTTTTCAAAACTCTAAAAAAATGTGTGGCCTCAAGAGTGCGTCAAGGAGCTACAAGAAGGAAAACCAACCAAGATCTGCCTTTCTCAAGTTCAGCTGTTTTACAACGAGGCGCGCATCTGTTGTCCAATGAGGCAGGCTAAAATAGGGGAGCACGGAGAGTACTAGCCACAAAGGTGAACTTCTGGTGCAGCCTCAAAGGTGGATGCTGAGTACGAAGTAACCGGAAGACTTCCCATCCAGAGACAATAGAAAAACCATTAATAAAACATTCGCGTGGTTATTCAGCTGTTAAAATTATTTGAGAGACCCTGAGGCAATATTTTTACCATGGTGTCAGTACGGATGGTTGTGTATATGGAAGGATACGTGTGTCATTAATAGCTCGGGAAGATTAGAAGCGTTTATGGTCTCACTTGGTACACATGTCAAAAGTAAAAGCCGTCTCAAAAGCCTTTTAATTTTTGAAACTCCCCTAACGATTTATATGACCTAAAAGCCAACCAATGAATGGGGCTGGACTCATGATCATATTTTCAAAAATTGCAAAAATATTTTAAATCTATAAAGTTAAAGACAGAGAGTGGTGCAGGTCTCATTTTCGTTGAACTCTCTGAATTTTCTAAAACTGCAAATTTAGAAATAATGTCAGAAAATATATGCTGTTCTATCACCAGGTTTTCATTAAAATATCTTACTTGAATAGAGTAAAGTTCACTTGTAAAAATGTCACTGATTTTCTGTGGATTGTAGAGAAATGGCGAAAGTTAAATATTGTATGACCCCCTCCCCCTATCAAATCATTAAAGGTTTTTTCTTAATCACATTTTTTTGTCACAATTAGAACTTAATATTTGTACAATTTTGTAGCAGTATCTTGCTTATGTAGTAGTAATAGTAATTGGTAGTTTTGCATTTTTTTAAGTCAATTGTGATTATTTTTTAGAATATCTTCCTGGGACCCAAGGGCTGGTACGTTATATTTTAAATTTGCATTGTCGGTTTTTCGTAAGACAAGGACCTATCTATTATTGCAATGTAACTCATTTCTTCATAAAATAATTTTTTACATACAACTATGAAACCAATAAGTTACATCGGGTCTCAATTTTTGATGTCAACAAACATTCTGAAGTGGAGCGTACTACCAAAAGTATTATCTCGTAATACTGTACCGATCCTGAGCTTGCTCAGTCACTAATTATTTATCGTTAAGAAAGACCTCGTCTGCGTGCTTCGCCGCGCGATTACGTAACCCGTCGCCTTATCAGCGGTCGCTGGAGGGGTGGCGGGGGGAAGACAGTTGTTCCCTCCCTACGCGGAAAAGAAGGGGTTGTAACGGCGGTGTGAGGAGAGTGGCCAGAATGTTTCGAGAAGCGGCAGCGTGAGGTAGCAGCGTGAATTTGGAAGCTGATGGTGTGGGGCCGCGAGCTCCAGTTAGCGAGAAAGGAGAGGTTTGGCCCAGTGGTGGCTAAATTCACACGGCAGATGCGCGTTCGACGGAGGCATCTGGTCTTGGAGTACGACGTGGTTACAGAGAGAACACGTGCTTAGGCCCAAGACAGAGCGTCGGCAGCCGCATTAGTTCGCTGTGAGTTTTGCGCTGGTGGCGAACGCCACGGCCACCGAAATAAGGTCGGTGTTAAAGACAAAACAATTTTGTATATGATGCTATAAAAAGTAATGAGAATTTGGAAGCAATTGACTGTAGAATGCAGGTTGAAGTGTTGTTCCTGTAGTTCACTGTCAGATTGTTTTTTTTTGCCATTAACATTCTTGCATAATGTCTGAAATACCCATCTCATTGGTATTTTCGTAGCCATTGTGTACTATTTTCAAAAGATATTTGAAGTAGTGTGTGCTACTTAGGAGAGAACATCACTTATTTGTGAAAGAATCTTGTCATGTTAATACACTGCAAGTGCACTTTCTGTCTTTTAAAAAAGAACATTTTGATGATAGTGTAAAATCCAAATCAAGTTAGAAAACAATTTGGGTTATTTAGGAACAATTAAAAGGTTATAAAACTATATTTGCTATGAACTGTTGAAGAATTTAAGTGAACTTAAATATCTTGAAATATTTATTGAAATTTGGATGCCTGTTGAGTAAAAATACAACATATTTTTAATTTCAACCAAAGGTGTAGGTTGTAATAAATGTTTCACATTTATGGTGTAAAAACACATGTTTAGTTTTTTTTTTTTTGCAACTTCTTTTGAATATTCTGTGTTTTCAAAACTATGTTTACTCATTTTAATTGTACACAACATAGGTCTTTGTAATTGAAGTGAATTGTTTTGCAAGAAACTACTATGTATGCTAATGCAGTGTATGTTGAGGAAGGGTTAATTGCAATTTTTGTAAACAGAAAGTGCTGAGGCATTTTGTCATCCGAAATGCCTGTGCTCTACCCTCTGATGTAATATTATGTGCACTCATCTCCCTAGAGATATCTTTGATTCAATTTGTTGGATTTCAATTTATTTTTGTCACAGAAGATGTTGCTGTGATTCTAGTTTGTGCCAACTTTGAAATTCATAATTTTTGCGGTTGATTTTTCCTCAAAAAATTTTTTTTTACGCTGTTCAGTGTTGTATTTTTCTTTGTTCATTTGTTTATCTGTGCATGTTAGGTAATTTTGCAATTTGTGTTTCTTTTTTTTTTTTTGAAGATTCAATTATATTAATGTTTGTGGCTTTCAACTTTGTGTTTTTTTTTTCAAAATTTCAACAAGAGCCAAATTACCCACGAAATTTCCCCACGGCCGACCTACACGTTCGGTCACAATACACACAAAGAATTAACTAAGATTTACATTTACAGAATACAAATATTTACCCAACATTAAAAAATAATTATTTTTGATTAAAAGGTTTTAAAAAAATGTATTTCTTTTGAGACGCAGAAACTCTTTACAAGATGAACAAATGAAGCGGCATTTGGGGCTGTCGCGACGTGGCATACGGCAACGAGACGGCTTTCCATTGTTTGGTATTTCAGTAAAGTGATCCGGTTTTCTTTTTCGTAGGCTGTCATCAGGTAAATGAGTTTCAGTATTTATTCTTGGAAACCCTCTTCGAAATGATTTATTTCCCTCATCTTCTTCTTTTGACTCTGGAACTGAATTCAGAAGTGCGTATGCTACTCAAAACCCAAGATGTCGAGTTTTTCATCTAACATTTTCATTTCCCTCATATCCAAGAAATCTGGACAAATAAGGTAGCATATCCGTACGAAGAACTGGTTCCAGAGATGGTACCAGAGGAAGAAGTTTAAAAAAATGCGTTTACTGCCAAGTGCTTTGATAATGCAAAGGTTTAACGTTTTCAATTTCATCGTCATTATCCCAATACTGGATTTCTTCACTATTCCAAGGAAAAGGCAGGAGAGTAGTAAGAGTCATCGTTATCGTTGATGAGGTCGGATATATCCGACTCATCATTGATGAGATCTAATATTTCTTTTGTATTCACCCCTAAAAATATGATTGATCTGATTATTAAAAATATCCACAAAAATTGAGACCCATAGTAACCCATTGTAACCCCATTATCATTACAAACAAATACCTCATTCGGACAAATAATGAAAATTGAAAAAATTAATTATGTGTAATGTGTCCTCAGCTAAGTTTGCGGTGTATTTTGGTGACACGCGCATCTTTTGTGATCGTCAATTGTCGTTGTGTTGGCGTTTCCATTACAATGTTGATAGCAAAAAATTACGTGTCTGTAAAAATGTGTGTTTCATGTATCGCCGATTGAGATAATAAATTGGTTGTATTGTGAGACAATATTAATTGGTTGTGTTGTGCTTCTGATAGACATTGTTTCCGCAGAAGATACAATATGTAATAGTTAAAATGTTTCCCTAAAATCAAATTAATTTGAAAAATAGCAGATTAATTAGAATATTTACACATTTTTTTAAATTTATTTTCACTACGGCGCATCGATATTCATTCGTCAAATGCATTTTTCTGGTTGTGGTGCTACAATTGCAACAAGTTTTACAAAATCAATGATTTTTTATCTGAGATATAGCAAACACTTTTAATAATGCTATGGAAATACGCGGAACTATCCTCATTGAAACAAAAGATAAACGAAAGATAAGCAATGAAACCTACAGGTTACGCGGGGTCCGAGGAGGTTAACTAAACAATATTTTCGAGAAAACTTCTGCAATTTTCTTTTCATAATTGTGCCATGTTAGCTTAACAATGGGATGTAGGTATGATTTTCATTAAAATCTGAAATTTGGAAATTGGCGAAAGTTGAAATGTTTTCGACACCTACAAATACGACATTATTGAAGATATATTTCTTCTTAATGATATATTTCTCAGAACTCTAAATATTTTTATTCCAATTTTTTCCAAAATATTTATGTTCTTTTTACTAATTGTGTACTCTAGTGCGAAAATTTTCAATAGGGAGAGAACAAATACAAAATTGACAATCTGAATACATTTTGAGCGTAGTTCAGCGGATTGTTTAATTACAAAAGTTAGCAGGAGTGTTCCATCAAGTACGTAATCTCTTGAATCTTATCCTAAGCAATTATTTTCCTTTCTTGAACTTTTCTGTAAGTATATACAGTACAATTCACTGAATTCAATTACAGAAGGGCAATTTCATTCAACTTGAGAATTTTCGAAAATTAAGGTTCTTCTTTTGTTCAAGAGTCTTTTGAGTAGTTGTTTTGTACTTGAGTAGCTTTTTGAGTAGTGATTTTTGAGAGTTTTCTTACTAGAACAGAAGTTGCAACATAATTTTACTTTCTCATTGTAAATAATTCTATAAGGTATGTGCTCTTGTAGCACCAACAGTTTTAATTCCTCTTTAAAGGTGTAGAGTGAAAATATAAAAACTATTGTTCTAGACGTTAAATTTTTCACGTTTTTAAAATGAAATTACCAAAATTAAAATTTAGTTTTGCCGGCCTGGATAGCCTACGTCTCTGATGCTGTAGGTCCGTAGCTGTCTCGGCTCGAAGATTCGCGGGTTCGAATCCTGCCTCGGGCATGGATGTTTGTGGGTGCTCGTGTTGTCCTTACGTGTCGGTTCCCACTACAGGTACTTCAATGTAAACAATCAAAGTGGTATCTAGATGACCTAGTAGTTAGCAAACGACCTTTAAAAAACATAGTTTTCTTTCTTCTCATTAGAGGTCCATCAAAACTGGAGCTCCTAGGAAAATGAACCAAAGGCAGTTACCGTCCTGTCACGGGTAAGCCAAAAGAAGCTTTAGCCCACAACTTGGTTGCGGAGCACTGCCAAATAGGTGTTTTCACCGCAGAATTCACCAGCACCATTTCTTAATAACACAAAATTTACATTTAAAACATTCAAGTAAAATTCAGAATTTTAAATACTTTCTAGTGGACGAATAACACAAATAACACAAAATTTACATTTAAAACATTCAAGTAAAATTCAGAATTTTAAATACTTTCTAGTGGACGAAGGAAATTAAGAACAATTGAAAGTAAAAAAGAATATAGTTTTATTACCATGTTGTTCCTTACAGTAGATAGAGAACATGACATGCAAAGGTATTTTTCGATCACCAAAATCTTGTCAGTTCATTTCATTTTCTATTAATCAGGTACATTTGTTAGATAGATGGACTCTTTCTACAAAAAAATTCAGTGGATAATAGACGTCTTATTCCAGGGCTTATGGAAATATTCTTTTAATTTTCTTCCGAAAATTCCCGAATGATGTTGCAATAACTCCTGATTCATAAAAGAGAGACCATTGTTAATAACGTTTGGTTGGATAATGAAGAGGATGTATGTCGATCCATCATTTTTTATTATTTCATGTCAGCTTTGAGTCTACAAATTTTTCATTTCTAACTTTCCAAAATGTTCAAATTCAAACAAAAGCATAAATAACGTATTAATGAAATTTGGGAGATCTGACTGAATTATACAATTACTTCAAGGCAAAATGCAATATGTTTCAAAAACCACCCTGATATTACACTGCAATGAAACTGTAGATGCAAACACACGAGAAGATAGTAAACCACAGCAAATCCACTATATCCGTTACATCGTCTCTCTCTTGTTTCCGCTTCTTCGACGGTTGCGCTGTGCGTTTCTGGCCATCGGAATTGGCCGTTAGGTCGGAGCAGTCGAAGAAGAAAGACAGGTCATGATCAATGTCAGCGGAAGGAGAGTTGAATTCGATAAAACGGGAAGGAGGATGTCGGTGGCGGAGCGAAGCATGGCGGGAAGCGGGGGGAAGGGCGGGCAAAGGGCGCGCTAGGGCCCCACAAGGGCCCGGAAGTACTGCGTCAGGAAGAGTAATGCAGTTTGGTCAGTGGCCGCCGCCTTGGGCAGCGGGAGGGCGCCGGGGGCAGCCGCGCAGGGTGGGGGCTGGCCAGTGGGTGGGGGTGGTGGAGGAGCGGGTGGCGGGGGAGGCTCCGTTGCGCGGGCAGCACGAGATGCGGCTGGTGGCGAGCGGAGCGAGACGAAGCGGGAGGGGTGAAACGGGGATAAAGGAGCGGGGTGGTTCGAAGAGAGGCACGAGTGAGATCGGGTGGGTTTTAGCGAGGTGGGGGTGGGTTGGGGACTGGGCGGAGGCGGACGGGGGCGAGTGGAGGCGGACGGGGGAGGAAGGGAGCGGACGGGAGTGGGGGATGGGCGGGGGAGGGCGATGGCGGGCGGCAGCGGATGGTGGCATGCTGGGGGGGGCGGGGGCGGGTGAGGTCGTGGACCGGGCGGAGTGGAGTGAGGCGGGGCGAGCTGGGGCGGGGACGTGCAGGCGGGGCGGGGCGGGCTCGGCGCAGCGGGCACCCTCACAACTGCCAAACAAGTACGCGGTCGCACGCGCCGCAAGGATGTTAGCGGGAACCCTCGGCACCGGTGGCGCGGAGTGGGGGGGAGGGGGATTGCGAAGGAGAAGTGGTGGCGATTGTAAAAGAGAACACATGAGTCGTTTTTGTAGGTGTATGACTATACCTCACGACGGATGCATCATGATAGCGAATAACAGACGCGTCCATTGTCAAGACTTGTACGAGCAGGAGAATGAAAGGGAATACTATTAAAATACCGAAGTAATAGTTCTACATCGGCACCAACTTTCTTGTGTTATTTATAGCGCTTATGTAATATTATAACACTAGTTCAACCCACAATATATTTGAACCCAAAAATATTTGCTCTTATAGATGACTAGCGTAACGAGTCCAACAATTCATTACCAGTTCTCGTATCTCGGATAAATGCTGACCCCTTGAGTTTAGAATGAGTATATTGCTAAATAACTAAGATTCCCCAGCAGATAATTAATTTTTGAAGGACGTGAAGTTCTCAGTAAGACTTATCACGTTTATAACATGCAAAAGAATCCTTTGTGGTAAATTTAAATCCTTCGACAATTCCCTTCTAATTCCAGCAGCTTCCTGGAGGAAAATTTTAGCGTCTGGCTGCCTCGACTAATAGTTTTCGGATTTGTTTTCAATCAATTCCAGCCGAATGCTGGAGCAGTACCTACAAAACAGGGTGCGGACCGCACACAAGCTTTACTTCCTCTTCATTGTCTTATTCTCACTCCTTACGTCCACACACGCAAACATATCTCCCTACCACACATGTCAAAATCAGACGATCAGTCTGGGGCGGTGCCCCTCTAGTGGGAGATCCCTAGATTGGGAACCCCGCAAATCGGCGGGTAGGTCGTCCCCAGATCTCGCCATCCAGCTAGGGAAGAACACCGCCACTTGATAATAATGCACTACATTTCAAGACTAATGGCAATAGAGGATGACGCGCCCAGAAACCTTAAAAATTCATTATACGAGTATCAATCGACAGAAATATAATATGATGGGTTCCTGATATAATGGAGAAAGAAATGGATAATTCTTGTTGCTATATACAGTAATTTACTTCTCCGGGCTTGAGAGACAAAATCCTCGCCTTGTGCATCCTGGATAGGGAAAAATTGGTTGACGGCAAAATGTCCGTTTGTCCCTCCTTCAGCCCGCACTTCCGTGCGTGCCATCGATTTTCGCATCCAAAATAATTCCTTCAGTCTCGATCAGGAATGCAATCTGTACACCTAGGAACACTAAAGTGATTGCGCTAGCGCAAAGATAGTTCAAAATTATATTCGATAGTTAACTTCATCTACAGTATTTTTCTTTCCATAGGCAAGGAACGCACCGCACCGCGAGGCGGTTGAAGACAGAGGCCGGTTGGCGCTGGCGGGGGACGGCCGGGGCGGCGTCCGTTGCGGCGCCGGCGGTGGCGTCGGCGAGACGTGATTCCGGGCACATCCTGCCGGCGCAGCAAGCAGACTGCTGCTGTTGCGGCCACCGCCGCTGTGGGGCCCCGTGAGCCCGGCTAACTCGGCGTAACACTCGGCCTCCGCCGCCCCTGGCCCCTGCCCGCGCCGCGCCGCCCCGCCCCGCCCCCTCTCCCCGAGCGGTGGCTAACGATGTGCGATTACGCGAGTTAGCGGCGCTCGGGCGGGTGCCACGGAACTGCCCCTCGCCGCCCCGCCCCTCCATTCCAAGCGGCCCCGCCCCCACACTGCCTCCGCGCCAGCCCCCGAGTCACCCCCAAGCTGCCCCGCGCGCGGCCCCCGCGCACCACCCCCCCGAGCCGCCCCCGAGCCGCCCCCGAGCCGCCCCCGAGCCGCCCCCGAGCCGCCCCCGAGCCGCCCCCGAGCCGCCTCCGAGCCGTTCTCTTCTTTCTTGTCTGCCTCCAAATCCTCCTCCTCTTCACTCCTCACCCCGACAAGTCCTCCTTTTCCCATTGCTTTTCGTCAAACCCAGTTTCTCTTCAGTGCCTCTCCTTTCCATCTCCTCATTTATCCCATTCACTCCTTTACCATAGCAATTTTTCCTTTCCTAATTTTCTCGGTACATTTTAATCCTTTCCTCGTCTCCACTGCTCTCATACTTCATTCCTTACTGTTACATTAAAGAATTCTTATAAGACTCTTTCGAAGAATTAGTAAGAAGACGCTTTTCCAACACCTTGGCGACTGATTACCATTTTATCGTGTTTTGTTTGACAGAAAACAAAAGGATACAACATGCAATATACAACGACCGTTTGTCAGTGTCTCCCTGTCTATCTCTGACTCATTCTAGTCTCTGTCGGCCCGAACTCCGTCGGCCCTGTCTCCTTCTACCCCGGTCTCCCTCTGCCTCTTCTTGACCGTCTCTTCTTGTCTACCTCTTCCTCTCCTTACTGGCCTATGTTAGTGTATTTAACGATATCTCCGTCATTTTACAAATATCTGTAAAGAGAATGAATTTTTCAAATCTACAGAAATGTCAACATCGCATTGGAAGTGATGACTTCCGAACACCCGACTTCTACTTCGGCCGTATAAGCCTTCTCAATCATTCTGGCCAACATTTTCTACAACAGCCCTTGACCAACTGAAACTTTTTTGCTCTGAGGTTTTTCGGAGTAACTCCATACGGTAAGCTTTAACGCAATTCAGACGGTAACTTTAATGAGTCTGTCGTCATACAGCGACTAGGTTCAAGGTAAAAGCACTTTTTAAACGTACAAGAACCTCTCTGGGGACTGCTGTGAACCCTCTAGGGTTGCGAACCCCCTTGGAGGCGCCGACCCAAAGTATTGTCCAAAATTCGGTCATCATACTGCGAACTTATGAGCATTGTGAATACGTTAAAACGTAGTGAAACGTTGGAAATACCGTTTAAGACAGGGCGCCTCCCGAACACTCAAGGCATAATTCATCCCAGAAGCTGTGATACGAGTGCATTACACATGCCTGCGCACCTGTACATGGCGGCCTTGTAAGGAAACTTTCTCGCCCTGCCTCTGTTCAATTCAACTCAAGACGGTCCGCGGAGCGCAGCGTCGAAAGCAGCCATGCCAACGATCCAGTGTTACTGCAACGTTCTTCAAAACCAATTCATTTTAAACGTCCAGAAATGATGGAAAAGCTTCCTAGAACGTGGAGTTTTCCGTGCTCCAAGACTTCGCGAAAGCCTTTGTCCCCTGCACACACTCCCCACTCTTCAATAGCCCTTGTACGTACGGAAAGTCTTTCCAGCCCTGCGTCTGTCCAGTGCTCCGCTCGCTGCTTCCGGAAGCCCCACAGCGCGAGCGGCCCCGGAGCAGGCTGAGCGCCGTGCCGCATGCAAATGCGCGCGGGGCCCCGCAGAATGCAATAACCGCCGCAAGAATGCGGCACCCGCGTGGCGGAGGGGGGAGGACCGGGGTGGAGGCGGACGCTCTGACGCGTCGATGAGCTGCCGGTGCAGCCCCCCTTCCCCCGGCCACGATCGCCATCGACGGCCCTTTGGAACCCCCGCGCCCCGACTGAGGACCCTGCGGTACACCCACGAAAATATCCAAAGAACAAGTAAATGCATCAAGAGGTTTGATAAAAATTAATTTAAACTGGTTGAATATATAAAATAAAAGCCCTCTCTACTTAGTCTTTGTCGTCCTTTTCCTTTCTCTCTTCTCATTTTCCATAGTATTTCTTATTACTTGTATTACTATGATTATTATTACTATGAAAATTATTACTATGATTATTATTATTGGTTTCCTATTTCGCCTAGTACTTATTCATCTTCAATTTCCGACTCTTTGCCAGGATATTATCACTAAAGTATATAAAACTCGTACATGGCATTGACAAGAAAGTAGGGCCAGGACAGAAGAGGGGGTACGTTACGGTGAGGCGAGGAGAGTGACGGACTTCGCAACGTGTTGATGAGGTGCCATTCCCCGGCACATACCTACAGACGGATGACAGCGCTGCCGTGTCTCCAATGAAGGTCTTGCAAAACATCGGGAAACACTACTAGATGAATGCAGACACAAGTGTGACGAATGGAAATCAAACTGGTTTAACTTACAAAATAATAGGGAAAATACGGTAAATAGAGAAATGTGAGTAAATATGAAAACTTCTGTAGTGGCTACAAATTAATAAAAACATTTCTGATAATCAGCAGATTATAAAAGCAAAATCTAAACAACTTTTTCTGTTTGGTTAACAAAATTAAACACACGACTTGATTACCCGACATTCCACCACTCTTTTCAAAGCTTCCTTCTCCTTTTTCTCTTCCCTCTTTCCTTGTTCATCCTTTTCCTTTTTTCTTTTCTATTGTTTTCTACATTCCTTTTTGCCACATTTTCTTCATTTTATGGTATTCTTCTCGTATAACTTTTCAATCAAGATAATAGCGCGCATCGGAGCACTGAAAATCTCATATAAGAAACATATTTATTTTAAGATGTGGGCAATTCCCACTCAGAAACTTGCGACGGGATATTTGTTAATCTAAAAAAATAACATGTAATTTGAACGCATTGCATTTAATAATAAAGCAACAATCTTATTGACTCAAACGATCAATCTTTAACATTTTCAACCGATTTCAAGGGTTTCTAAGTTTTCTTTCCAAAAGTTCTAACTTTTAGGTCGTCTTTCTGGCTTAACGTCATTTTTAATATTACCCTTAAAGGAGTTGGACTTCTACTGTCCCAGTAAGCATTCGACAGTTAACGCATTTTTTTCTACACATCACCTCTTCTTGGCACATGATTCTACGCATGTTGTTGCCACACGTAGCCTTTCCAAAAACGTTTATAAAAGTGAAAATTAGCAGTATGCACCTCAGAAGACTGACAAGAACGTAAAATTTGCATGTGTCAGTTCTTAAAACCAATTCTTTTTTACATCCCCCAAAAAAGATACGAGCAAGAATGGCGCACACACGCTTCCACCAAGGCTCATTCTCCTTAACACACCGTCTGCGGTAACATTGGCAATGCTCTCGCTCTGGTCTCCACTTGATTCCACCCTCTAACTCCACCATACCTTCCCAATCTTCACCAGCACATCCACCATCTATTAGCCCTCTCGCTCGCACCTTCTCCATTTCTCTCCCATCTCCTTGAACCGCCCGCGGCGCCTGGCTATTCCCCAGCCCTCATTACCGCCGTTCCCACTAACTCGCTTTCGCTGCGCCGCGGCCGCGGCCACCTCCGCGGATGGGCGCGGCGCGGCGCGGCGCGGAGCCCTAAAAGGAGAAGAGCGGCTCCTGGCGCGGGCGGCGGGCGGGCAGATAAACCCCGGGAGACGCCTCGCAATCAGCGGTTGCAGAGCGCGCGCGGGCCCGCCCGCATCCCGGGCAGTGCGACAGGCAAGGCGATAGCTGGGGGAGGGGCTGGTGGAGAATGCGGGGTTGCTTGGTGACGTTGGAAGGGGGGGGGGCTACGGAGGGGGCTACGGGGTCGGCTGGACCAGGCGAGGTTGGCGGGGGCGGTGGCGCGGAACACGCGGCGGGGTGACGAAGACGGTAGAGCAGGGGCTGGTGGGGCTGGGCTAGTGGCGGGGATGGTGGGCAGAGGGCGGCAGGGCAGCGGGGACGACAGAGCGATGGGGACGGCGGGATGGAGAAGGGGCGGCGGGGGCGGCGGAGACGGCGGGGACGGCGGGGACGGCGGGGGCGGAGGGGGCGGAGGGGGCGGCGGGGGCGGCGGGGGGCGGGGGGGCGGGGGGCGGCGGGGGGCGGGGGCGGCGGGGGCGGCGGGATGGAGAGGGGGCGGCGGGGCGGCGGGGGGGCGGCGGGCGGTGGGGGCGGGGGCGGCGGGGGCGGCGGGGCAGCGGGGGTGGGCGGTGGGAGAAGGCGGGGATCATGGAGACGGCGGGGATAGTATGTGTAGTGCAGTTGTGTTGGTAGAAAGGCTGAGGACGGGGCGAGGAGTGAGGGCGGTTACGGTTGGTGTGAGGTATGGGGGTTGAGACGTTGGCGTTGGGGACGGATGCAGCGGCAGAGGAGGCGGGTGCGCTGAAGGATGCCGTGGAAAAGCCAGCTGAGGTAGCGGTGGTGAAAGGGGCGATGTCAGGACAGCAGCACCGGCGGTGGGATCGAGAAATTGGAAACAATGATAAGAATCAGCTGATTCGCGGGGCACAGCGCAGCCGCAGCCGCCGCCGTCGGCGCTATGGCGGTGACGCGCGCAGTGGCAGGAGGACGAGTTAAGGGGGACCTCCGAATACCCTGAAGCCCAGACGCCAACAGTCAGTTGCGGTTGTTGATCGAGTCCGATGGACGTTGTCGATGTTGGTGCCAATTGACTCTATTTGTCGGAAGAAATTTTTAGTTCGTCGCATCACATTATTTCTTTCGTAAAATGCAAATAATCCGTAGGATTGATGACACATATTTCAAGATTGATATGATACGATATTGATTTGGTCAAAAAACAGTAAAAAACTGTCTATGACGTATGGGGGAGGAGATTATCTGCGCACATTTTGTTAAGGCCCAGAATTTAAAAAAAGCGCGAGATTAGTAACATTACTTGAAAAACTAGATATTTTCGTTCCCGAGTTATAGAAAACTTAATTGCAACAGTAAACGAACTGCAGATGTGATTTTTCTGCATTGTCAGCAAAATAGTAACACACCCTTTCTTGATTCTTTCTCTAGGGTTACTCCCTTCCTTCTTTCT
Source organism: Acheta domesticus (assembly GCA_031308135.1). Taxonomy (NCBI): domain Eukaryota; kingdom Metazoa; phylum Arthropoda; class Insecta; order Orthoptera; family Gryllidae; genus Acheta; species Acheta domesticus. Next base: position 35,576,577 of record JAHLJT010008756.1, on the reverse strand, counting down.
CATTCTTGGTAAAATAACATTTTGACGTTTGCCTTTGCTCTGGCAGGATATAATCCTCACTGAACACTGTGAAATCCTGTGGCGGCGATGGTTAGCGTAACGGACTACTATACCTAAGTTCGCGGGTTCAAACCCGATCGAAGCCGTGGATTTTTAGGGGCGAAAAAATCCTTCGTACGCCTTCCTTCGGAGGGGAAGTAAAGCCGGCTGTCCTATGTTAGTAGATTTACTTGCAGTGTAAAAGATCCTCAAGCCTAAATGCCTCTGAGCTAAATTCAAATCTCCGGTTTCGTCGCCTCAGTAATGCCTTCTTTCCGCTCTATCAGGGGAAAGGATGTGCAGCGAAATTTGCGTGGTCAGACAGAAGAGCAGGCCTCATGGCCTGAGTCTCGCCACGTAAAATATGTCAATTCAATTCAATTCAAATCCGCTAAGGCTGCACCTCCACTCTTACTCTCTCGGTCCACTCGCGGTACTCCACTGACGATCTCTCTATACAGATTTCTGTACTATTTTTCTCTCAATGCTGATGTTTTTGAGCATTTTGTTATCATGGACATTCCCAATTTTACAAGAGTCTGTAATTTCATACAGTCATAATCACAATCGCGGCGTCGAAATGGGAATAATGGCGATAATAGCAGCTGTTTTCTTGTCACACGCCTAGGTAAAATAATGATTAAATCATTCTATTCAGCTTCATATACATTTCATATTTGGAAATACAATCTTACCATCATTTCTTTTGCCCCCTATTGTTCTATATTCAAGTTAAATCAAAACCCCTTCCGTGAATATCAACAGCTATAATCCTTAGTTTGAAGCAACAATTGCCCAAATGTTTCCGTGTTAATTGAACAGCTCTTTATTTACAGAATGTATTCTTGCAGTGCAACATTCAAAATCCAGCAACGGAAGTTACAATCTGTCTTAATCCAGACTAGCGTGTCTTGTTCAAGAACCCTGTGTCATAATCTCTAATTATACATTTTGGTTCCGTAGGCTGCTGTTGCGATAGGCTCCTTCTATGATATGTTCAGTTTTTTTTTAAGATTCACCAGTAACCAGACATTTTAACACATGATCATTGCAATGTGTTAAAATTTCAGAATTTTCATAATCTTACGTAATTGGCGACTATCGAATCTTAATAAAATCGTGTGAAGCGTGTGAAAAGTCATTACAAATATTCTTAGTCACTCTCCAGATTTCTTGCGAATATAACTTCATTAACCAACGTGGTAGAACTTGAGATCTCAACTTCGCATCAGCATGCAACCCCGCCAGCAAATCTTTACTGTTTACTGCTGTCCTGAGAAAAATTCCCGCCGTGCCGTTCTGTCGGCTTTCCGTCAGCGACGACATCACTTCCCAGAGCCTTTCGCTCGCGCACTCATCGGTTAACATTATCTTGTTGCATTTTTCACCAATTACGCGCTCATATTTTCCACTTAGGGGCGCGGCAGGGCGGCGCGGCGCGACGCTTGACGGCGGGGGAGGGGGAAGGGAGGGGGGAGGGAAAGGGAGGGCAGAGGAAGGGCGCGTGAGCGCGCGCGGGAGAGAGAGAACGAGGGAATGGGCGAGGGCGGAGACAGGCCAGGGCGGGGCAATTGGAAGCGGGACAGTAACAGAGATGCATGCGGGGCGGAAGTGAATCTGGCAATTTGTAGCAGCGGCCAATGGCCCACGTGCGGGTCGGCGCGCCGAGCTGGTGCTGCTGGTGGCTGCGGCAGCGGGGAGGTGGTGATGGCGGTGCGGTTGGTGAGTGCGCTGCGGTAACGGCGGACGTAGAGGTCGCAGGGAAACCGGAGATGATTGCGTGGAGACGGCAACTGGGTTGTATCGAAAATTACTGTAGCTGTGACGACGAAAGTGGAGCCGGTCGTGATAAGGGAATATGGCAAATGCGGCGTGGGAATAAAAATGACTCTTAATGGTGACTTCGATGATTAAGAGATGATGTGTAAAAGGGAATGTGTTAGTTGTAGAGGAAAAATGACTATGGTATATCGGAACGAATGACTGTAGGACGAATGATGGACGTTATATGGCAAATATAATGATGCAGCAATGGTGATGTGGACATAGAAAAGGCTGTGGAGTCGAGAAATATTGCTACATGGCATTATATTCTCAATTCTTTGTTCGTTTACCTCTTCCAATGACTCTTCGTATAGGCGTTATGTTTACGTAAATTCACTCTCTTATTAACCAGAAGAATAGTTGAAAACTTTCTTGGTTCTAATATTATAAGGATTATTCACCGTGAATTTTTGAACGCATTAAATATATCTTGCTACGAGAATTCTAAATATCAGTAACAAACATTCACTGCAAAAACGTAGTTCATAATACAATATTACACGGTTATAGATATTCAAGCCAATTCATGATTCCACGTCATATTATTATGGTATAATTTTACAAAGTTCTTTACAGGAAATACTGCAAAACCCCTTATTAGCACCTGGACTGTAAAGCACCAACAGCACTCCTGAATGACAAAGATTTTTTATTACCTCTCCCTAAACAAAATAATTACGCTTTGAATATTTCGTTCCCTCCCCGTCCCTATCCCTGAACGTGCTCATCCGTGCTCATTGCCCCGCCCCCGCCGCCCCCGCCGCCCCCCGCCGCCCCCGCCGCCCCCACCGCCGCCCCCGCCGCCCCCGCCGCCGCCCCCGCCGCCCCCGCCGCCCCCGCCGCCGCCCCCCGCCGCCCCCGCCGCCGCCCCCGCCGCCCCCGCCGCCCCCGCCGCCCCCGCCGCCGCCCCCGCCGCCGCCCCCGCCGCCGCCCCCCGCCGCCGCCCCCGCCGCCGCCCCCCGCCGCCGCCCCCGCCGCCGCCCCCGCCGCCGCCCCCGCCGCCCCCGCCGCCCCCGCCGACCCCGCCGACCCCGCCACCCCTCAGCACGTCGCCCTCCTCCGGCCGGGCAGCGCGGGGCCGCGTGGCGCAGATTTATGTCCGGGCTGACGCGGCGCCAGAGGGTTGACATAACGCGAATTAAACTCTGCCCTGCACCGCGCCGCGCCACGCCGCGCCACGCAACGCCACGCCAGGGCAGGCCAGCCAAGCCAGGCCGCGCGCCCATCCCGCGGATACAACAGCGTTGCAATACCGGGCAAGATGAATTAACCTGGGGCTGGAGGTAGTAAATCAAAAGCGAAGCCAAACGGGGAACCCCCCGATCAGCGCCGCGTTCACTCGCCTCGACTCTTGGCACGCCCCCGCCATCACGGGCCCAGGCGCGCCGCCCACGGTGCACTCGTAGAGGGACGTACGATGGTGGTGACGGTTTCATAATGGTTGAAGAAGAAATTGTCGCGATATAATAATTTGTGCAAACAAATCTGTTTTCTTCTGCCGAATGCTTAAATTTTTTTCACTTATATTTTGTAATTTCAAAAATATAATTGATAAAGAATAAAAACACTTGACGTCGACAGTCGGTAATTTGGCTTCTTAATAGATATAATAATTAATTAATTGAAATTAATATGAATGCAAGTCCAATGGGTCATTTCGTATTCTGACATCAACTTAAAGAAGTTTTTAAATCCGAACTTACGAAATTTTGTAATACTAAAATCACAATCACGCATAATAAATATATAATTAAGTATGTGATAGAGTTTTTACTGTATTTTTTAAACAAGTTGCCTTCATAGTGAGTACTGCTTTAAGAGTCATCGTAACATCGTGAACCTAGTGGTTTACATTTAACTTATGTGTTAAATAGATTTTAAAAGTTCACAATCGCTTCGATATTAGCGGGACCATAAATGAAGTATTAACACTGATAAAACATCGATAAAGTAAAATTTATTTTTATTTTTGTAAATTTAACAGCTTGATTTAGTTTCTGCATTATACCTTCACTTATATCACTAAAGTATTCTTCAACCACCAACGATTTATAGACAAGACGTATTCAATTGCTACGTATTTCCTCATGTATTATTTTAAAGAAAAAGTATTTGAAAGAAAGTAAACATTTCAGTAGTGCTTAAACTCGTACGAATCGAACTAGCTGTATGACATACCCGTTAATTTAATGGTTATTATTTCATGAGAAATACTAAAGGAAGAGGTTGCTCAATGCATCACTGCAGTGCCTCTGACGGGGAGGTTCTAGCGACAGGATTTTCGACACTAGTTTGTCAGCTAGGTCGAATTCAGTCATTCCCTGTAGAAAAATTCTAGAGGCCGGCTGCTCTGATCGATAGTTTTACATGGTATCTCCGATCAACATCAGGCGAATGCTAAAGTAGTACCCTATCAAACGGACCACGAACCACGCGCGATCTTTTCTTCCTCTTCCTTGTCCTATCCTCAACCCTAACACACACACACACACACACACACACCAACATGCATTACACTACCACACATGTCAGAAGACCGGTTGGGGGCTTAGAGCTTGTCCCGGCTGGAGCGGTGCCCCGTTGGTGGGAGATATCTGGTTGGGGAAAACCCCGAGGGAAACTAGTTAAAGATAAGGTTTCAAGTAAACACGTATGAAACCTAGATTAGGTCCTTCGATGCTTTCTTGGTTGTTATCTAGTACTAGTGGACCCGGCAATGCTTGGCTTTTGCAATGTATTACACTTCACACGCTACCGCTCACGTTATTGTTAATCACGTTTTAAGTAACGCTCTGCAAAATTTTAATATATGAAAGGTTTTCTCACGGGTATGTTTTTTTTTCTATTCCCGGTTTGGACATGGTTAGACATGTATTCTATTGTTAAAACGTTCTCCCTCAAGTTTTGGCCATGAATTCGCTCTGACACAGTCTTGGAGAATTTTGAATTACTTGTCCGAGATAACGTTCAAATAATAATTCCGGTCGATAGTATACAATTTCAGGAGCAGAATATGCAGCTAAGATGCACTTAATACTTGAGGGTGCGGCGGGTTGCGTAGAGCTTCTGTTCAGGGGCGCATGAGTCAGCATAAACGCAGAAAATCATCACTGCGTGTGTATGTGCGACAGACATATGCACATTCCCATTATACTACGCTTAAATTATTTTCGTTAATCCAAGCAATAAGTTGACAAAGTTTTATCGCAATCGGATAAACGGTGCGGTAGCACGTACAAAATAAACATTGATTTTTATATTCGTTTATTACATAACAAGTATTAGTCCAGTAAATGTAGTGCATTTTATGTCCAGAGATTTTTCTGCCCTGAACGTTAGGTAAGGAGCTGATCTATTGGTCGACTTTATTTTATTTTTACCTTCTGGTACCTCCTCCAATGGGTCCACACACACATACACACACACACACCAGCGGGGATAGGCTCTACGCTTCCGGCTGATCTTTTGAAATGTGTGATTGTGTGGTGTATGTGTGTGTGTGTAAGGGGAGAGAACAAGACAAGGATGAGGAAGAAAAGATTGCAAGCTGTTCGTGACCCATTTGTTAAGTTATTTCTTCGGCATTCCTGGTATTTATCGGAGACACTACAAAAAACTACCTATCAGAGCACGCGGCCGTTAGAATTCTCCTCCAAACAATTGTTAAATTCGAACAATCTACGTAGTTGGTGCCAAAAATCTACCACCTATTGGACTCGAACCCTATGATTAGGGCAGTTGCTTCGTGCACAATAGATGGACAGCCACTCATTAAGTACCTTGGTAAGAAAAGAAAATGTTGTATGAGGCATTTTTGTTGCCTTTTAGGCTAGGTGCATATCTCAAAAGTGTATCTCACTGGATAATATAACAACATATTACATCAAAATTACACATTTACAGAACTTCTCTCAGCCATTACGTGTCCTCCTCATCCAAAATGCAAGCATAGACCCTTTTCCAACTAAATAATTTTCTGTATTCCTCCGTTCGTTGTAACGAACGCCACTTCCATTCTCCTCATCTCTGTACCCCGGCTTTCTCATCATCCCTCCATCGACTCCACTCCATTTTCATCTACTGCACAGCAAACACCACCAATATCCATCCCTTCTTCTCCGCTCTCTCTCCCCGCGCCATCATCATCACCGCCAATTTCTAAGCGACACGAACCGAGCGGCGTCACGGCGCGTGCGGCGGGCGGCGGCGGCAGAAACCGTTCGCCCGCTCCCCGCAGCCACGGGGGAGCCTCCGCGGAACTCCGTGATGGAGGGATTTTCGGGGCAGGGCTCGCCCAATCGGAGCGTGGACCCGCTTAAACCTGGCTAATGAAAGAAATGTTCGGGCCCTGGCGGCGGAGGCCCGCCCGCGCCGCCCCCGCGCCGCCCCCGCGCCGCCCCCGCGCCGCCCCGCGCCGCCCCCGCGTCGCCCGGCGCGCCTGCCTCCGAACCCCGGGCACGTCGCGGAGATCGCAAGATGGCGCTCTAAAATGGAAGCGACTCTCGGGCAAAATCCCCCCTCCGCTCGCCCTCCTAATACGACCGCGAAGATGCGCCACCGCGACGCTGGCGGTGCCACTGGCTCCTCCGCCCCCTCCCCCCTCCCAGCCCTCCCACTCAGCCACCGCCGTTAATGTAGTCACCCCTGGCGGACACGGCGCTGCGGGGGTGACGATGGAGAATGAGGCCGAGGCTTATTAATACTGTGCAGTGGCTGGTACATTGCTCTGCTGTTGTTAATATGAGGTGGAGTCTTGGGTGTCAGAAAGACGCCACATCTTAGCCAGTGTTGCCAACGTTCTAGCCGTCACATTGCAACCTTCTTCAAGGTAAATGCGTAGATATGGGCTACGCACGTGTTTTTGAAGGGCTTGTTGGGGGAACGGTCATTGATGTGAAAGAGACCAGCTGGAGGGATGGCGTAAATATTAGCACGTGCGCAGCCCGCTTTCACGCATTCGCCATGAAGAAGGTCAAAGCAGATCGACAACATTGGCTAACACATGGTGTATCCCACACAGTATAATCTTACTTCTAAGACCTTATTGTTTGGTGGTGGTACGATGGCGATTGCGTAAGTGTGATATCTATGAAGGTAATAGTGATTTGTGATGATTGATTTTATAATTATAGTTGTCAGTTGACCAATAAAACCGGTTAGCAAAGACGGATGTGTATAAATACATTGAGAACAATGTGCTGGTTATGCATGTTATTAGTGATAGACGTATTTGTGAAGATTGTAGAACTTGTTTTATCTCTAGAATTATGAAGGTAGGTGGAATATTTTGCGAGCTAGTTTCACCACCGTACATTGGTGATCATCATATCACTTGGCCGTATGGATGGGTGTGGAGACACAATGAAGAAATCGCGCACTATCAGTGGCCCTTTGTTTACGGCATTCACTCCGTGTCTAGCACGATTCGAAGAAATCACAAAAGACCGTCTGAAACAACCGCAATCAGGAAGCATCTAGGTCGCCTTCGCTACTTTTTTTTGTCTGTATCGTCGTAAATCGAACCTGGAGTCCTCAGCGACGGTGACCTCAGGAGTAGCTGCTATAACGGAAGACTCTGGCGATGATGACGGTGACGGTGATGACGATTGACGAAGAATTTGACTACGACTGTTGATGACTGTCAATAACGGTAGTGATGACGGTGACAATGACGGTAGTGATACCGGTGAGGATGACGACAGTGCCAGCGGTGACGATGACTGCGAGAAAGACGGTGAGGATGACGGTGACAGGAAAGTTGACACTGATGGTGGCAATAACGGTGACATTGACTGTCACTGTGACGGTGACAATGATGGTGATGGTGACTGTGACGGTGGCAATGACGGTGATAGTGACAATAACGAGGATGGTGACAATGACAGTTACGGTGACGCTGTCAGTAACGGTGGCGATGACAGTAGAGGTGACTGTGACAATGACGGTGACTGGTAGTGGCAATGATGGTGACAATGAAGATGACGGTAACAATGGCGGTGATGGTGACAATGACTGTGACGGCAACAATGACGGCGATGTTGACAGGGACGGTGAAGTAATGGTGACGGTGTGGGTGTTGTAAATGCACGGTGGCATCTGCCAGGATAGCTGCCTCCGGAGGCAGCGTCTATGAGCAGAGCAGGGGCAAAGGCGGGGGAGGCAATGAATGTGGGATATTGCTCTCTTCTCAGAGCGTCGCGTGGCGGGAAAGAGAATGAGCGTGGGGCGAAGGACGCGCGTTAAATTATTAATGGACCGCGAAGACAGATGTTTATCCATTGCTTTTCGAGAGGCCATCTTCTCTTTATCCATGGGATTTCGATAAAGAGCGGCAAGAGAGATAGCATTAAACGAAGAAATCAAGTTAGTTCATGGATTTGAACGAAGTGCTCCGGCACATATTTGTGGGTTTACGAATCACCCCGTGCAGAATAATTCATAGTTCAATAAGAGGCAGAAAACCTCTTTTCACCGAATAGTATTTCTTCATATTCGCGGTAGTTGTACAGAGTAGAATAGGGTGCGCAGATCAGATCATCGAATTCGAATTCAATTCGTCCCATTATTGTATTCATTACTTCAATATTGTTTGTAGCTAGAATTAATAAATCATAATTATTGTGATATTCGTCTTAATATATTAAAAATATATGTATACAGGTAAGTGTACATGTGTTATGTTTATTTTATAATAACTTTTGAATTGCTAGAGCGATTTCTTCCAAATTTTGCCGGAACATTTTTGAGAAGATGAGAAAAATGTGGTAGTTTCCGCATATTACGTACGACGCAAATCACTCGGTAAACCACAATATCATCCATATCATTATTCATTACTCGTAATTGAAGGCATTGGTAATACGTGCTGTAGAGAAAATTTACGTAAACAAGATTGAGTGTTGATTAATGTTTTAATCATGAAGTAATAATTTGAAACGTACCATTAGACAATCAAAATAATCCAATCAAATAGAATTACATTTGACATCCAATTATAAGCAACAGTAATAATACACATTTTTATTTTCTTTTGAATTAACAATAATCTCATAAAGTCTACATTGAAAATATCATAAGCAAGCATAAGCATTTTATTTTCATATGCTAGTGTCCCAGCATTGTATCGACGAAATGAAAGCGCACAAACCTCGACGTACCCGCTTCAATGCAACACTCCAGTCTCATATCACAGGCGCTGGCCTTCCTCCCCTGTACATTCGACAAATACTCATATAACGATCTTAATAGGATGTGAATAAGTAAAATAATTCTGAAAATCTCAAAGTTCGAGGTGGTACTTTTTTCTAGGGATGACATATTTCTTCGATTATATAATATACTACGATTTAAATTTTTAGTGAAGAGGAAATAAAATCATATTTCGTTGTCATGCACTTAAATATAGAATTAACTTGGTGATATTGATTATGAATATTTATAATTATATTTATATTTTATAAGTAGGTTCAAGAACACTTTGAACCATTTTGGGTCTTCACAGCACCATCAGAGCAGGACTAATGAGTCGGACTAAGCCACTGGACAGTTATAGCTCGACAACCTAGAAAACAACTGGACTGCGCATGCGCGGAAAGTGGTGGAGGGGGAGATTACGTCTCTTAGAGGCTCAACTTCCCCGTCTGAGGAGAAGCCGCCGCTGCCGTCTCGGCCCGAGCGGACGGCGAGAAGACTGTCTGGCCTTGACGAACCTAGAATGTTGAAGCGTGGGAACGATGTTGCAAGAGCGATTCAGTTATCGATGCACGGGGTCCTGGAGTTCAACTGAGCTCCCCCGCGGGGAGCCATGATGAGTTTTTCTAAGTTGTTGAGCTATAGTTCCTCACCAAGCCAGAATCATTGACGTGCTCTAGACGGAATAAGTTTAACATCAAGATACCCATTCCTCGGCACCACCCATATTCTCAGCTGCTTCCGTATTGTCTCAGACACAGAGGCAGTGACATGCCACTGCTTGGGAATTGAACTCGAGACACGATTTTTTTTTGTGGAGTGAAGTAAACGTATAATATTTTGATATTCTCATTTGTAAAACGTTCTTTTGGGGGTTACGTTTGTTTCCCTTTCCTCTTTTATTTCCCATAAATGTAAATTCATAATCGTGTCAGGATGCATCAAGGTCCTCCTTTTACCTCTACTATCCCTTGAGGTATCACAGATAGCATAAACGTCCCATCACAGAGAAAGTTCAAGATCATAGTGCACTATGCGGATTTGCATTCGCTGCAAATAGCAATTATCAGTCATAGATGTGAATCCCTCTAAACTAAATACACGCGGCCCAACAGTATCTTGAAAGGCCTGCAAGGCAAGCCGTCGTAAGTTATGCAAGGAAATTCTTTACAATGAGCGTTTTAGGATGTCGCAATGCCATAAGGTGTTGCAGTCGTTTCAGGCCAAAGTGTCGCAAAGCAACGGCTCGCAAAGCCTAATCACACAAGACAAAGTACAGGACCAGATCCTGCAAATCAAGACGTTGCAAGGAAAGGCGTCACAAAACAAGACAAAGAGTCGCAAGAATAAGACATTGCAAGAACAATGTCTCAAGTCAAGGCATCGTGAAACAATGCGTCTGAAAAATACATCGTGCAAGACAATGCGTAACATGACCAGGTTTGGCAAAGCAAGTCGTTGCAAGGGAAGGCTTCGCAATGGTTAAGGCAAAGCGCCACAAAACAAGGTGAGGCGTCACTAAGTTAAGACTTACAAGGAAAGATATCGCAAAAACAACGTCTCAAGCTACGGCGTCAAAAACAATCTGTCACACGACAATGCGCCACAAAGGAATGTCTTGCAAAGCCAGGCGTCACAACACCAGACGCTGCAAACAGCAAAGTGACGACAGGCAAGATGTTGCCAGGCAAGGCATCACAAGGGTAGAGGACGCAAAGCAAGCCACCATAAGCCTAGGCGTCACAAGGAAAACAATCATAATACAAATCGTCACCAGGCATGGAGTTGCATGGTAAATCATTGCAAGGCATACCGTCTCAATGCGAGGTTCGTACCGCAAGGCATCACAAGGCAAACCACCACGTGATATGGCGTCACAAGACACTAGGCGTTGCCTTGGAAGACATTACAAAGCAAGTCGTCTTAAGACAAGGAATCTAAGGCAAGACACCACAAGAAAAACCATCATAACAGAAATCGTCACCAGGAGCGGAGTCGCATGGTATATCATTGCACTGCATGGCGTCTGGTAAGGCAAGGCTCTCAAGGCAAGACACCGCAAGACAAGGCGTCACAGGCAAACCACCTCACGAAAGGCATCAAGACGTTGCTGGAAAGGCATCACAAGACCAAACATCTCAAGACAAGGCATTGTAAGGCAAGGCAAGGCGCTGCACCAAGACGGAAGGCGGCCTCGGCAAAACAAGGTGCGTGTGGGTATTGATCTGGCGGAGTCTGCTGCTGTCCCCCGAGGACCGCCGCCGCCGCCGCCAGAGCGAGCGGGCGGGCGGGCGGGCGGGGCGGGCGAGCCCTCGTGCCGGGGAGGGGCGGGGCGGGGCAGCGCACAAATGACCCTCGGCAGGCCACCAGTTGCTGGCGCCCTCCATCACCCGCCGCCAGCCATACGTTAGCGGCACCGCGCCGCGCCGAGCGGGTCGCCGCCGCCGCCGCCGCCCCGTCCCCGGCGCCCCTGCGCCCGCGCCCACCGCCGCCGCCCGGCGGGGCGGGGACAGTGCATTAAACCGGTGAATTAAAGACGGATTCGGGAATGACCTTCGTTGCGACCTAGTATATTCCCTCAAAGGACAAGAAGCCACAATCTGAACATCAAAGTCTCCTCTCTTTTAGGTTTGCTTCCATTTACTCTACTCAAACAAATCGTGATAAATAAGTTATTTTGTTACCAAGAATATCAGCAAAAATTATTTCGTTATCACACAATAATCTCAATTAAAATAGATGTTTTTGAAAATGGTGTAAATATACGTAGATAGAATGAGTGTCTAAGTATTCTAACTTTTCATCTGATAATACTTTCGTTGTTGTTCATTCTATATTCTCTAGAATGGCGATAACTGTTACAAAACATTACAAAAACACCACGCCCACACCACACCACGACGCCCACACCACGACGCCCACACCAAGACGCCCACACCAAGACGCCCACACCACGACGCCCGCACCACGACGCCCGCACCACGACGCCCGCACCACGACGCCCGCACCACGACGCCCGCACCACGACGCCCGCACCACGACGCCCACACCACGACGCCCACACCACGACGCCCACACCACGACGCCCACACCACGACGCCCACACCACGACGCCCACACCACGACGCCCACACCACGACGCCCACACCACGACGCCCGCACCACGACGCCCACACCACGACGCCCACACCACGACGCCCACACCACGACGCCCGCACCACGACGCCCGCACCACGACGCCCACACCACGACGCCCACACCACGACGCCCACACCACGACGCCCACACCACGACGCCCACACCACGACGCCCACACCACGACGCCCACACCACGACGCCCACACCACGACGCCCACACCACGACGCCCACACCACGACGCCCACACCACGACGCCCACACCACGACGCCCACACCACGACGCCCACACCACGACGCCCACACCACGACGCCCACACCACGACGCCCACACCACGACGCCCACACCACGACGCCCACACCACGACGCCCACACCACGACGCCCACACCAAGACGCCCACACCACGACGCCCACACCACGACGCCCGCACCACGACGCCCGCACCACGACGCCCGCACCACGACGCCCGCACCACGACGCCCGCACCACGACGCCCGCACCACGACGCCCACACCACGACGCCCACACCACGACGCCCACACCACGACGCCCACACCACGACGCCCACACCACGACGCCCACACCACGACGCCCACACCACGACGCCCACACCACGACGCCCGCACCACGACGCCCACACCACGACGCCCACACCACGACGCCCACACCACGACGCCCGCACCACGACGCCCGCACCACGACGCCCGCACCACGACGCCCGCACCACGACGCCCACACCACGACGCCCACACCACGACGCCCACACCACGACGCCCACACCACGACGCCCACACCACGACGCCCACACCACGACGCCCACACCACGACGCCCACACCACGACGCCCACACCACGACGCCCACACCACGACGCCCACACCACGACGCCCACACCACGACGCCCACACCACGACGCCCACACCACGACCAGTGGCTTACTGGTCCACAGTCGTATACCGAATGAAGGTCCGATACCATTGTGACGCGGCAATAAAAGACAAGACCTGGCATGGCATGACGTCTACAGTGTTGAAATGTATAATTGAACAAAAGTACAGTATCATTAGAAAAGTATTCAATGAATCACAGCTGTTGTACTTTACAAAACTGCATTATATTTTACACCGACACGTTGGTTTGATGTTTCAACATTACTAAACTTTAAGCTTAAATTATAAACAAAATTCACAAAGCATCTTGATGCACTTTTTTGACCAAATATATAAATGTTACAATTCCCAATTAAATAATCATTGATAATGACACAAATGTAAGCCCTGTTTTACAAAATACTAATAGTAATTGAAACTCAAATAATTATTTCTTGTTACTCATAATAACTCTTTAGTAAATATACAAATACTCATTCGGATTCCACAAAATTTATCAAACATCAATATTAATTTATCATCAAAATGCTGATGAATTGCATGATAGTTGTTTACTATCTCAATAATTCCATATTCTCTCAATAAGTTAAACTGTGTCAAAATTCTAAATAAACTAATTCAATTCTTATGTGAAATAACAGAAATTAAACTGAATGATGATTTTTACAAATTCAGTCTTAAAAAAATTGAAGTTCAATTAAATTGAGGTTTCTTATACTAAATATTTATGATCACAATAGGAAACCAATCTGAAATTCTTTGCAGAACATAAACAAGGACTTGAGATAACAGCACAAAGATCAAGTAACTCTTATTGTTTCATCAGTTGTAAGTTACTCAAGTTAAATGTTTTCAAATCGATGAGTGATATACTTCCAATGAACGGAGATTATTTATGAGACGTGCAATAACTGTACAGTACAATAAATTGTTGTACTTGGAAATTATTTAAATAATAATCTTCTGATAATATAAATTACTAATAACATTACGTAATCTCAGAACTTAGAATTTTCCTCTTTTTTGAACACAAACATACTAAATATTGAAAGAAATATCATTTGGCTGTTTCCTTTTTCTTATTGAGGTTATGATAAAGTAATCTGCATTAAATCCATCTAATGCTTGTCTCATTGGATTGTATATCCAACACCTACCACTTTAGAAAACAACTAATTTATAAATCTGCTAAATGAAGCTTTAATTGAATGATGGTACGTTCATTTAACCCAACCTTTTCATGAGACACATGATATATTACTTTGCAGTTTAGTTCAAATGCTCACATGCTAGTTCGTTTCTATTACTACGAGAACTCAAAAGTAATTGTTCTTTCAAACTTAAGTATGATGGTTCTCTTTTTAGGACAACAACGATAATTAAAAAAACAGAGGAAAATTACTATAAATATCCAGTGATTAAATTCGCATACCAAGTTCATAATGTGCAATGTTCTCACCGTATGGTTGTCTTCTTCCAAATTGGGTTGCATGGTCCATAATTCCAAAACAGTTATTTACGTGCACCACTGCATCCACATCCATAATTACACTTCTCAAATTCACTCACTCCACTCCACCTCTCCTACTCTTTCCGTAAATCCTTCACGGCAAAGAGATTACACATCACAACCCTAGACGCGAATCACTTTTCGGGATTCGTTTCAGGCAGAATAGTATTGCAATTCGCTTGACTTATAAAACAATTTTGTATTGGTTTTCTACAAATATTATTTGAAAATTGGAGTCTCATCCCTTGTCGTAATAAATCGACCCCGATGTTGCGAGACCGGCGAATAATTAATGATGAGAACGAGGGCGTTGCGTTACGTTGTTCAAAGTAGTATGTTTGTGTTTTAATAACTTTTATTACTTAATGCGTATTTTAATTAATTAAATTTTTCCCATTCAATGAGTTTAAATATTGCTTTGAACCAACTCAAATATTTTTGACACTAAATGCATACACTGAATGACAGAGCTTACTTATGAACTTCGGGACGCGTAGCAAAGCAAGAAGAGTGCCTTAAGTGTTTGGACTGAAAAAATAATTGGAAACTATATGTTAGTCCGGCTCAATGGGTGTTTTATGTTCACAGCGACGAACTTCATCGTGGAATTGGGTATGTAGAGCAAAGCATCTGGTGGGGGTTGACTGAGAGGCCGCAGGCTGATCAGGCGGAGTGCCAAATTAATTTTATCCCTCCCGCTTACCTTTGATAGCATTGTTGTAAAGTCGGCTGACCAACGCGTTAAAGAATCCTACGTGGATACATTGGCTATAAATGTTAATATCTACAAAGTATGTCACTATTACTCTGGGAGAAGTCAGTAGGCATTAACTAAGTGGAAAAATACGATATAATTAATATTAACTAAGAACATACATCTAGTTGCATGTATGCAACTACATTTTCTCTTGAAAATGTTTAAATAATAGCGTTAGCTGAAGGTATGTGCAGTATAAGACTGATTGAAGTCGTTGCAATTAATCCTCTGGCGGGCGCGTCCCATCATTTCTCGCTATCAGGCGTGTGCGGAACTCCGTACCGCATTCATCATCTTAGATTTTCGCGTCAATAGTTATTACTTTTGTCAGCAAATGTGAAGGAAATATGCTTTATTTATGTTTTTATACATTTTTTCTTAATAACTATCTAAATGCCAAACGAAATAACAATATTTATAAGAGTCTGATCCATCACTCGCTCCCTCCGTGCCTTGGCATATGTTACATGTCGGGGAATGAATACGGTGCAAACGTGTCTACTAACGTTTCTTCAGAAACAACGCATTTAAATTTAAATTAATAGTTAGTACCCCAAATCTGTGTCATTAATCTTAATAACAAAACAGCAGTAAGAATTCTAATGGATAAAATACGCAAATATTGCACTTACTTGACAAGGCGCGTGCGGTAAGGAGTGCCGCAACCGTTGCAGGGTACGGATTAGTGATGAATAATGGCCGATCGGAACTGTCTAAAAACGTGATTTGAGTGTCATCAGTTTGAAAATATGATCAACGAATAATAACTATGAGCTCAATAGTGCGACACCAATTATTTACACGAAATCAACAAAAATGTAAGAATGCGGGACTGAGTGCCGCTACGCGTCCGCCGGAGGGTTTACATTTAGCATAAAACAGGATAAAGTTGAAAGCACAACACATGTTATAGTAGTGCTGAAATAAATAAAATGTGGCCCACTGTATGCAGAGGAATCCTTGCCGTCATCCACTGTGTAGGCGCTTAGCGAGTGACTGCGTGCTGGAGATGCGTGGCGTCTTCCGATTGCAGATCAGAGGTGCGAGGTCGTGAATTGCAAGCGATCACTGGGAGAGATCACGTTGTTACCTCTGCGTATCTAAGTATAGCAAAGAGTAGCACATTTCCAGTATCGGAACATTCAACACATGACTCTGGCTGTCGCACGTGTCACATGTTGGTGCAGTAGTTAAACCGGCATGATGCACTAATCACATTGGGAATCTAATCACTAATCACGTAGGAATTACATTGGTGGGCTAACTGTTTCAGCACGAGTATTTGACTAGAACCACCATGAAAAACGTTTGCAGCGACTCACAGACATGCGGAACAACAAGTTCAGGAATTCCACAAATCATGACTAGCAAGTATGTAATGTCACTTTAAATCCCGCGGAAGCAGATATTATGTTGCACAATAGGAATGGGTTGTTGCTGTGTGTCATGCGGATACGTACGGCACATAACGAAATTATTGTTTATGCTGGAAGCGTAACACTTACATGTTCTGTAATTAGCATCAGCTCAGCATGTGTTAGTTCACAGTATATAGTGACATAGAAAGTTCACCATTTCAACGTATTAACTGGAAAATGGTAATTCGTGGAGCAATGCACAAGGCACGTGGTTCACAGCGGCATCAGCGTGCGACTGCGTATGTGTAATCACAATTAGTACATAACAAAACAATATTGTTCATGCTGGAAGCGTAACACTTATATGTTCATGACTGATATGAACTGAGCATGTAGTGATTCGCAATACATAGCAATAGAAAGTTCATCATTACTACATATTAACTGGAACATGATGAATAAGAATTTTTATTCAGACTTTTTCGAATACAATTTCTAATACAATAGTTAACAATTAAAGAAAAATATTTTTTTTTTTAAATTAACAAAAAGTTAAAGGTTCCAGAAGAGAGAGAGAGAGAGAGAAAAAGAGTTAATAGCTAAAGAAAAAGTTTAAAAGTTAAGGAAAAAAGTTCTGCTCCGTGAGGGACGAGTGTGGCGCCTGTGACGCGTGTGCATCGCCGGTACTGCTGCTGCTGCTGCTGCCGTTGGTGCGGTGAGGGTGGGGGGCACAGATCTAGTCAACAATCTCTCTGTACTCGCGCGGGGCAAGGTAGGGCCTGGCCGTGTGGGCGAAGTAGCGCGCCACGCTCCCGGTGATGGTTTCAGTTATGACACGCTGTCTTAGTTTTTTCAGCTGATAGCCATTCGAGACCTTTAGGAGCGCAGCGTCGCTTCCGGGGTACCATTCGCCCAGGGCACCCACCACCAGCGGTATCATTTCGGCGGAGGCGTAGCCGGCGCTGAGGAGAGCTGCGCGGGAGGCACTGTATTTACTCTTTCCTCGTGTCTCTCCTGCAGCTTACCGGCGCGTGCCGCCACTACCGTTGCATCCACGATGATGGAGTGCGACGTTTTGTGAACGTTGATCGGCCGGCCAGTCGCTGAGATGCGAAGCGATGCGAGTTTCCCACTGCCCCCTTTGAATGCGACGCGATATCCGGTAACATTGGAAAGGCATAGAACAGTATATGGAATATAAAATGTAAAACGTACCCGACTTGTGGCCAAGAGTGGGCAATTAGATAGTGTATAAATTAAAATGTTAATAATTGCGAGTTCTAACAGCATCAGTACGCCCTAAAGGTTTAAGGTTAAAAATACTATGTCATTTCAGTCGCTGGCCCATATTGTCGTTCGCTATGCTCCCGTGGAAGGCAGCCGATTCCATCGCGTTCGTTACAAAAAGGAGAAAGTGCCAAAAACCATTTTAATATGTTATAGAACGTACAATGATGACTTTGAATGCGTTAAAGCATGTTTGCCTAAAATATGAGACAAAACCTTGTCATTCTGAGTTCGTGACATGCCACCCTTTGTAACAGAGTATATGCACACCTTCATAGAAATACAGACAAGGACAGTGATCTTTACATGGAGGGCCTGAATTCAAATCCCGCACGGGCATGGGAGTTTTCACGTGTTTGCGTTACTGAATAAATAGCTACACTTTCTGAATGTTTTATACAAATGTTTTTGAAATGATTTCTATAATGTTTTTGTCCATTTAATTGACATGTTTCCAGGCAAGTCAATTGCTTTGGTCATTAGTTCCATTATCGTGGTGAATGTTTTTTCCGGCGCCAAATTACACGTGGGCTTGCAGAGTATTTTCCCACATCCAAGTATTTCCTCCAGCGGGGCGTCGCCTTCGCCGGTAGAACATCCGGATGATGCTCCTGGCTGGTCTAACGACATATGTGATAGTATAGGGCATGTAAATGTGTCTGTCTGTGTGTGTGTGTATATGAGGTGAGAAGATAAGGAAGACAAGTGAAAGATCGTGCGTGGTCCGTGGCCCATTTTTTTAGTGATTGCTCCGGCATTCCCCTGGTGTAGATTGGAAAAACCACGAAAGACCAACGATCGGACAACCGGACGATCAAATTCTCCTCCGGTCGAATTTATCCCAACTCCATATATTGCATCAAAAATGCACCACCGTCAGGACTCAAACCCTAGGAGTTAAGACTCGTTGCAGAGACAAAAGTAATGCCGCCTATGATCAGTAGGACGCTACCTCACAACTCATAGCCATGTCATTAAACAATGAAAATCGATACGCAAGTTTAAAAGCAAAAATATTTTCTGTCGCATATATTTCTAGACAAGACTTCACTGTCTCTCCAAAACTTGACTTAGTTACTTCACTGTCTCTCAAAAAAGGAAAATAATATGTATTTTTCACTGATTTATGGGAGGAAAATACGAAAAAACAAACCGAGTCAAGTTAACATCTAGTTAATTAGTAAATAAGTAAACCTGAATCAACAAAATTTCGTAAACAGTAAAATTATGTGTGTACCACGAGCGTTAACTGGTTTTAATGATCCCTTATAACATCCTTGGTGCATAAATAAATATTATTTTAACAGAAATATATTTACAATACATTACATGACATTTGTTTCGCATAATTTTAAAACGTTTTAATACGCCTGTAACAAGTAATGTACTCCATCATCTTAAACAATGATCCCTATCTCGATCAGGTAATTCGTCCAGTTTCCCTGTTCCACTGGGCTAATGCTAAAATAGCCCCTTCTTTGATTCTGGATGTAAATATATTTTAAATATACGCACTTTTTTTATCTTCCGTTTTGTTGTTTGTGGTAGGGTTTAGCGCCGGGAGACTGGTTGCTATTTTGTTAGCAATGTAATAAAGTGAAATAAGTGGTTCGTTTACCGATGCCAAAATATTTAATAGTCGGGTATTACAATAAGACGAACATTTTTAGTTTTCAAATATTTCTAACTACCCTGTCTTGAAACATTTATTCAACATTCAACTGTGTGTATAGTGTGGAGTAGGGATTTGTTTATTTATTTATTTGTCAAAAACAGTAAAAACTGTATATGACATGTGGGGAAAGAAATTCTGGACATCATTCTGGATTCTGGACATCAAGAGAGCCTGCGCAGATTAAACATCTCACCCGTACGTCACACTCAGTTTAACGGCATTTTTGTTGAAATAAATCGAATCAAACGCTTTTCTTCGCGTTTTCTATATACCTTAAATCCCAAATTAACTTTATTATTACTGAAATGAAATATTGTAATAGAACGAAAAAAATCTGTCAACCATCTCCACTTTACTTTTCATAAAAATAAGTTCTACATGCGATTTCTTACTCAGTAAAACCCTGAGAACACAGCTCAATGCTAGAAAAAGAAACGTCTATTGTTTCCCAAAATGGCCGCTCAATGTACAGCTTAATGGAAAAGTGAGTCACCATCGCCCTCTGCACGCGCGCCGTCATTTATCATGTCCTGCAAAAACTCCAGCGCTCGCCCGAGTTGCCGAATGTGAGATTGCCCTCCACGCGCAATCTCCGTCGGACACTGATATTTGTTGCATGCTGCATTATTAATGTTATTATTATTTGCGTATTGACCATTTATGACCACGTATTGATCATCTTTCGAGGCCCGGAGAGATAGGCGTGTGTAATTCAGGTTGGATTAGCATTACGCTAGATCTCATTTTATCCCCCAGGGTTGTTGTTAGCCCTGGGAGTATGGAAGATGGAATGATGATGAAAATGAGGGTTGAAAGAGCGACACACAAATACAGACATACACAAATACACCCACGTCCGAAGCGGGACTCGAACCCGCGACCCTTTGGTCCGATATCGCCACGACACCATTCAGCATTAAGGTGAATCCGATTTTTATCCCCCTGGGTTGTTATTTCTGGAAGGATGGAAGATGGAATGATGATGATCATGAAGGGTGAATGCACAACACATTTAGACATGAGACTCTCATGCCCGAGGCGGAACTCGAACCCACGATCCACGGAACTACTGCCTTGGCGATCTCGGCTATCAGGACCGGCTATTATTATTGTTACTATTATTATTATTGTGAATTATCACATTTTTGTTAACAGGTAAACTTAGTTTTCCAATAGCAATTGGCTTTTTCGCCAACTATTTTGTTTGCATTAGTTTGATTAATTATCTCATTGTAAAAATTCCAATATTCAGCAAGCATTCAGAATAACAAACTTCTGCATCAATATCAAGTACCTTGTATTTTCTGAAGATTTTGTCTGGTGTGTTTTTCTGTGAGATCTGTAGTGGAGATGACTGGGAGAAGATTACACGGTCCAGCTTCTACTGTTTATATATATTTCCTTATTTTTTAGTTAATGTCTTTTACATGTCCGTTTGCCGTAAGGGACGGCAACATCAATAATAAATGTAGTTTCTGGCTCTTTGAGAGTTAATACAAGATCGGGTCTGTTGACACGTTATCCTGTTCTACTGACACATCCTGATCTGCTGACACATAATCCTGTGTTATGTGTCAAAATTGTAAAATCGAAACAAATTCTAACGTTTTCATCTTTCAACATAGATTTAGGTTTGTATATGTAGTGAGAAGCATGTTAATCAGTATAATTATAGTTGGTTTCAACATACTGGTGTTCAATACAATACAAGGGATTTGGTTATGGCGAATTGTGTTATTTGTATTTGTACTAGAGTTTCATATGATAAAATAATATGATCTGTATTTTCCGAGAGCATGTTACATCTAAGAAATTATTTATTTCAATAATAATTTTTCCGTCCGGGTCTCGAAAGTCTTCGCCAACGTGACGTCACCTCCACCTTCAGCGGATGGCCGCACCCTTTCACTTGCGCGCCGCACTGCTATTATAAAATCGACCAGTTTAATAAGAAATTTAACTTGTTTGCACGTATCATCTAGTTCTTTTGCTAACCTGCTTAAAATAGCATTTACAGCAATGCATGTAGTAGGAGAATAGTCCTCCTAGTTTTCTTGCAAGTACTTCAACTTGTCCAAGAGATAAATTAACTTGTTGAAACTACTAATCACTCTAAGGAAAGTATTCTTTCCCAGCCTTTTCTATGCAATATCATGACTGAGCACGCTGACTTCAAAATTTGACCGAATCACTGCTGTTAACGAAAATAATGGCACAGTTAAAACAAACCAACAGTCTTCTCTCTTTACTATTCACAATCGTCTATTCTTTGCCAATATTGTTTCTTTCTTCTTTTTGACGAAGAACATCGAAAGATATAAGAGATCTCTTTCCACCATAGTTTGATTTAGTTTCTAAGCTCTCTGCTATTGTCCCTCGCAATTTCTCTTGAGCCCGGAATTTCGCTTGTAGTTTCTTCCTCAATTGGGTACCTTGCCGAACTGGGAAGTGAACGGTTGCACTACACGCATGAAAAATAATGTTCATCGGTATCAAGCAACTACTAATACTTCTAGCTGCTGCGAGAGCGGTTCTTGAATTAATGATGGTGCAAAAATATCTCGTCAATCTGCGCAAACCAAGGAGTAGAGAGAAAGTGTAAACATAAGATGGAGGGATCGAAGCTTCCTGAGCGTGACGTCACAAACGAAGCCAGCCTCCGTCTCCAAGGTTTTATATAGGTGGTATTAGGCAGTTTCGATAAGCACCCGACTTACACAAATGTAACAGAAAATCTAATAATATATCATTCTGTAGATGACGATATGGGAAACGTTTTTTGAAGCCTTTCGCAGTGCAGAATCTGCAACAGTAAATTAAACTAATTTCTGATATTCGAGGAGATTGAATTGCACGGGTGTAACTCTGTTCGGTAACAAAGTTAAATAATATTCCGAAAAGTAGGGTTTTACTTGCCCGATCTTGAATTTTTGCGTGGACAACTTTACTTAGCATTCTTAAGAGTAAAAAGTTATTCTAATATTTTGGTGACTATCAAGGAAAGCAAAAATTTAACTGTCAAGCAAGGTTGTCTAATAAACTTCAAATGTTTTTAAGGAATTACTGTGAATTGTTCCATGAAAATCTGTAAATAACACTGGGTAATCCTTTATTTAAAATTTGTTTCAAACATCAATTTTATTATCTGTTATTTTTATTTAACATTCTTTAAGTACATTGGAAGTTACCATTATATTTTTTTAAACAAATAAATACGTTTCGTTAGCAACTTTCCCTCTTAATATGGCAATGGAAGGATGGAGAAGAGGGTGGAGTTCAACTTGTGACAGTTCTCACACGATAGTTACTATAATTTCACATAACCGTTACAAATAATGCGACAAAATCTGTCCTATTTTGTACTAGTATTACTAGTCCTAGTGTCGTAATTGCAAGGGCACACCAATTCTGACCTCATTACAAATGTGTATTGTGTATGTATTCCCGACAAAGTTTAATACCCTTTTGTTGAAAACAGTCGTTTGGCGCAACCACCATGTTTGAGTGGGTGGCTGTCAAACTCAGAACCAATAATTTTAGGGCATCGGCATTCTTATCTGTTCAAGCATTTCTTCGTCCGGCAGTGGTGGCGAGAGGTAGTCTGAGCTCTGCTGTGCGACCCTGTCAGATCTGTTGCGATAAAACCGTTTCTTCGCAGTTCGCCACTCCAGTTAACGGAGTGGCGGGGAGTCACGCGTCGCTTCGCGACAATACTAATTTATAAACTAGTGAAGTGAACCATACAAGTGCTACTGATAAATAGTTCATCGAAATAATCCCGGTGAAGTGCGACTCAGTGCATATTAGTGTAGTGAATGGCAAGCAGCTATGACCCTCCAACAAGCGAAGTCGTAAGTGCGGCATTGCTTGTCCTTAATAACAGTGAAAACCAACCAGAAGCAATGGAAAGTCTCATCCCAGATAATCATAATCAATTCACCGAAGACAAAATGGAGGTGACGTTGGAGAACAACAATCAACACAACTCCCCCGGCGCTACGGGCAAGGAACCGAATCAACGCAGCCAACCCCTAACCGTTCTGCTACCAGAAAAAGACTCCACGGACTCCAGAAAAAGGTCAGTGACAGACAATAATATAGAGCGACAATCCAAAAAGTTTAGTGGCAATCATGATGGTTACAGTGACCAGAATACAAACTCTAACTCTCTATTAATTAATGTCCCAGTCAAAAATAGATTCGGACCTCTAAGCGAACTTGATAAGCAAGCAACTGAAAATAGATTCGCTCATATTGACGACCTTCCTAGTGATCAAAGTGAAACCCCCAATAAAATACCACCAATCATAGTAGCAGACATCATCAATTATAATGCATTCATCAAAGAACTTAAATCTAAAGTCACCCCCAACTTCATTGCAGATCAAAAAAACAATAAAATAAAAATAAGTGCAAACTCACCTACCGACTTTCGAAACTTAATTAGGTACCTAATTCACACTCATCGAAGTTTTCACTCTTTCAAAGACCCGTTGAATAAAAACATATCTGTAGTGTTCAAGAACGTCAACCAATCCATTACTGACCAAGAAATATATCAAGATCTAAAACAACGTTTTCCTTCACTGATAAAAATCACCAGACTTAACAAAGACAATAAACCTATACCAGTGGTTGCAGCTGTTTTTTCAGGACAAGACCCAATAGACAATATTCTAGCCATTAAGCAAATTTGTAATCATAGAGTAAAAGCAGAAGCAAGGAAAAAACCCCAAGGTCCTATACAATGCCAGCGGTGTCTGGATTATGGCCATACAAAGAACAATTGCAACCACTCTATTAGCTGCGCTTTTTGCTCGGGTAATCACTACTCGGTAACATGTCCTAATCGTGATCAAGCTCCTAAATGTCGTAACTGCCATGGCAGCCACCCGGCCAATAATCGAGACTCCAGCTGTCCTTACTTAAAAGAATTCATTGAAAAAAGAAAAAGTGTCAACCAAAACATGTCCCAAACTAGAAACCAAAGATTTTCCCACCAATCCATTCCACTACAATCAAACTCCAACTTCCCTTTTCTTCCCCAAACACCACTTCTCAACAATTTCACTCATATTAGCAGCACCACATCCCAGGCACACCCAAATCCCACCAACAATTCAAATTCAACCAACCTTCCCCAGGAAACAAATCAAAACTTTCCCATTATAAACACAATAATTAATGCAATTACATCCTATATAACCAATGTCATAAACACACTTATACCCACTATAATCAACTCAATCCAAAATTCATTCTCCGCCTTTTTTAACGGCAATAATGGCAATACAACACCCTAAAAATTTTACGTTCGCCAATTGGAATGCTAACTGCATAACAAATAAAAAAACAGAACTAATACACTTCTTAAATTCACACAGTATAGATATAATTTGCATCACAGAAACCCACTTAAAGGAAAAAAATAAAATATATATCCCAAACTACTCAATTTACAGAGCCGACAGAAATCTAATCAAAGGAGGTGGAGTACTAATAGCCATTAATAAAAATATTCAACATTACCCAATAATTCTCCCTTGTACAGGTAATATCGAAACCGTTGCCATTAACTTAGAAATTAATAATATCACATGGACTGTAATTGCAGCATACAATCCACCAAATAATAAACTGGACCACGATAACATTAATAAACTATTTCAACTAAAAAACACCATACTTCTAGGAGATTTAAACTCGAAAAATATAAACTGGGGATGTTCTCACACCAACGCTAATGGGAAAATATTAGCTCAAATACTAAATCGCCTTACTCTAAACATAATTTCGCCCCCAGGCCCCACATATTACCCTCACGATCGCTTAAGAAATCCCGACATCCTCGATATCGGAATCACCAACACAAAAATGAAATTGCACTCTACCACATTATTCGAACTAGATTCGGATCACATTCCAGTCTTAATAACCACGCAACAAATACCCCCACCGCATGCCCGAGTACCAAATCCAAATACATTAAAAGTTGACTGGAAAAAATTTAAAACAATAACTAGTTCAACAATTCCTAAATTCAAAATCCTCTCCAACCCATTAGAAATAGAGCAATCAATCAACCAACTAACCACCATAATACATACCACAATTAAAGAGACAGAATTAAAACCGAAGAGCACCAACAATGATAAACAACATAAACTTCCCCCAGAAATAGTGAAACTAATACAAATAAAAAACAAAACCCGCAGACTATGGTCACAATTAAGAATACCAGGGCTAAAATCAGAACTTAACATACTAATAAATATTGTACGCAAATTAATCAAAAATTTCAACAACCAGCAATTCCAAAAACTACTTCAATCACTAAACAGTAGCAATAAATCCATATGGCAATTCACAAATAAAATATTAAGAAAAAAGAATACCATCCCTCCACTGGACACTTCCACAGGAAAAGTGTATATGCCTTCTCAGAAAGCCGACGAGCTAGCAAATTACTTTGCATCCACATTTACACTAAATAATACTAAACCGCATCCTAATCATCTCACAATAAACAAAAAAATAAACGAACAGACATATGGCCCACATCACAAAATAGACTACACATCACCTAAAGAAATAAATAAAATCATCAAATCGCTACCTGTCAAGAAAGCCCCTGGACATGACAAAATTAATAATTTAATATTAAAAAACCTTCCCCAAACAGCCATAGCGTATCTGACTAATATCTTCAACTCATGCCTCAGACTAGGTTACTTTCCACAAGTATGGAAACATGCAATCATACTTCCGATTCAGAAACCAAACAAAAATGCATCCCTAACCAACAGTTACCGACCAATTAGTCTGCTTCCCACGCTTTCCAAACTCTTAGAAAAAATAATATTAAAACGTTTTAAAATTCATCTCAAACACACAAAAGTCATACCCATAGAACAAATGGGATTCACCGAAAGAATATCTACGCATCATCAACTACTTAGAATCACTGAAAACATCCACACGGCATTCCAAAAACACTATCATACAATAGCAATATTTCTGGATATTTCACAAGCCTTCGATAGAACATGGCACCAAGCTCTAAACTATAAAATAAAAGAAATAGGCACTCCACATTATCTTACACAAATCATTTCCAGCTTCCTCAGCAATAGAACTTTTGCCGTTACAGTCGATAACCATCACTCTAATCCAAAAGCGGTCAAGGCAGGCCTTCCTCAAGGCTCCCCCTTATCACCTGCTCTTTACAACTTGTACGTAGCAGACTTACCAAAATGTAATAATATAAAACCGCCCAATTTGCGGATGACACTGCGATATATTCATCAGGTCCCAACATAAACACAATAAAAATCAGTCTACAGTTATACCTACAGCAAATCGACAGCTGGGCAGCAAAAAACAAAATTAAAATCAACCCGTCAAAAACAGCAGCGAAAATATTTTCCCTTAGACCTTTCATCCCTCCACCCCCCTTACAATTAAATCAAGAGTCGGTACCATGGCATCCTCATAACAAACCCATAAAATACCTAGGCCTTTTTTTAGACACCCGTCTCAACTGGAAAAACCATATTGACAACAAAGTTATACAAGCAAAAATTAAATTACACCAACTAAAACCAATAATAAATAGAACAGCGAAGCTACCGTACAATACTGCCATACTGTTATACAAAATGATCATACGACCACTACTACTATATGCATGCCCAGTATGGATCAGCGCAGCCAAATCTAATACTAAAAAATTCCAAGTAATTCAAAATCAGTTCCTCCGCACAATCACGAATGCTCCCTGGTACATCTCCAACGCACAACTCCATAAAGAATTCCAGCTAGAACCGATAACCGACCACATTATATTTTTATCCACCCACTTCTTCCATAACATCCCAAACATACCCAATCTAACCCCTCTAAGACTCTGCCAAAATCCAGTACATAGAACCCGCATAAAGAATAAATTTCCTTTCCACGTATTCCTCGAAAAATTCTCAGATCTCGACCCAAAGTAGAGATATTTACATAAAATACCTCTACCACCCTATTAGTGATGTAAGTTATATTTTAAGAATAGTGTAAGTTAATTGTAAGTAGATGTAAGCAATTATAGCAAATGTATAGTGTAACAAAAACACTGATCTTTGTATCTGTCTGTCCAAAAGAAAATAAATTAAAAAAAAAAAAAAAAAAAATCTGTTCAAGCGACACAGCGCTGGTACCCAATATATTCAATCCACTTGCCGCAAGAGTGAAGAGCTGTCTCAGAACGTTTAATTTTCATTTCAATTACTAAATTATGCATTTAGTAAGGAAATGTTTAGTAATGCAGCACATCTTCTCTTTTCTAATAAATTTTCGCGAAACTAAAGCATTTCCAGGACTATTAGTTCACCTTTTTATACCAGGAGGAACCAGAATGAGGATATTTATTTATGATCGCTTTTAAGCTTCCAAGACCACAATGCCAATAAAATAGTACCGCATGAATTGTAGTTGTATTTTACGTACAATATTAAATGTGTATCACCTTACATAACATCACATGGAGCTATTAACAACTAGAAGGAACAGGATACAAAAGATATTTATTTACATTTACAAAACTATGATCTCTTCAATTAATTATTTATAAAGTACTTCAAACTAAAATGTATTTTTATACTTTATATTAAATAATCATAAAAATAATTTTAAAACATTTTACATTTATAGTTCAAAGTTAATAGAAATTATATTCTGAGTTGTAAACTGGATTTCAAAGTTTTTCTGCAGATTTTTATCACGTAAGGATAAATTTTTATTTTCGTTTACTTTTTAAATTTAGAATTTCTCCTTCTGTTAACAAGTAATATTTTCTCCTCAAATTCTTTATGATGAGTAATCCAGAAATTCTTTAACTTGTCTTGTAAGTCTATTTCAACGAAGATAGAAGAATTTTATGTGAAACGTTTTATACCAACGTATCAATAAAACGTAGCAGGCAACAATGTAAAGAATTTCGGAAGAAGACGCAGTACAAAAGATTGCCTCGAAATATACCAAACCGACGTTAAACATGGGTTTTCTGAGTCTTGAAAGAGAATAACACGGAGCAAGGGTCTCGACCAACAATTCAGAACCGCGAGCAAAAAGGAAGAGATGACATTGCACGAAGTTCACCCGATGTTCCATTTGGAAGAGAACACTTTTACGACGCAGGGCAGCGCCATGTATTTGGGCGATCACCGACCGCTCGCTCTCTCTATGGCAGCGAGCAACCCTTCGCCTCCCTTCACTTCCCTTCCCCTCCCTTCCCTTCCCTGCACTTCCCCAGAGGAGGTAAAGGACGAGTGGCGTCTCGGGCGGTGCCTGCCACGCGAGGCGCATCGCCTCTGGGGGCGATCAATTCGCCCTCTGGCGCGGGCGGGCGGCGCGGGCGGGCGGCTCAGCGCACCTGCGGGCGACGCCACCCGCAGCAGCCTCGTAATGCAGATCGCAGGTGTCTGGAGGCTCCGCCTTCGCCCCCAACGCCGCCGCCGCCGCCGCCTTATCTCTGGCGAGCACAGGTCGTCGAGGTGCAGTTAAAAGCCTGCCCAAGGTCCCTTGCGCCTGATAAGCGCCCTGCTGAGACGACCTGAGGCGGCGGTGAGGAGCGGGGGCGATTGCCCGGGGCGAGGGCGGTGCCAGGGGCCAGGATGTGGGCGGGGCGGGGGTGGGAGACGCGGTCGGTGGTGGTGACGATGGGTGACGCGGAAAGTGGAGACGGCCGGGGTGGAGACGGGGGCAGAAGCGGAGACGAAGGCGGAATCCGTGGCGGAGGTGGAGGCGGTGGCGACGAAGACGGCGATGGTACTGATAAAGGTGGTGTCGTGCGCCGAAAGGGGTGGCGTTGGGATCGGGAACAAAGAAGGAACAACGACGGGGTTAGCGAGAACAATCCAGGAGAGCGGAGGCAATGGTTTCAGAGGTGTGACGGTGGCATTGGCTGCGGTGGCGGTAACGGTTGAAACTGCAATAGCGCCAACAGAATGGGAGTTTGACAGGATCGCAGATATCTGAATAAAGAGTATGAATGGTGATTGCGCAGCATTCATAAATGGATGAAATTCGAATATTACAGAGCATGTTTGGCGAAAAGATAAGTTCTGTATGATTCATAACGTACCTATCACGGAGTACAATTTGTCGCAAATTCAGCAGCGGCAATACTAGGCCTGTTGAAATTAGAGAAATTTACCCCAGCAAAAAAACTCGAGAGGGAAGAAAGGTCTCTCCCAACAAACATATAAATTTCCTTTAAAATGAAACATATAGATTAAAATATAGATTAAAACATATAGATATTATTATAAAACATATAGATTTCTATTAGTATAGTATAGTATAGTATACTATAAGTTGCATACACTGTTACAGTAAGCACTCGTAAAAATAGTCGTTTGGTGTCGGTGTTATTGAAGAATATTACAAACAAATTGCTAAGTAATCTGAAACGAATATTTTTCTCAATAATTTCCAAGAACATTTTGCAAACCTACATATGCTTTGCAAGAAAAGGACGTCAGGCATCATCACGTAAATGCGATGACGAGAATATTACACATTGCTAAGGTAACATAGTGATGTAAATGATCGATATGCCTGAGAACTTATCAAAGTTCATAGCGCAAAAGTGTCGGAATGGTGATGAATGGGATTAAAGCTATAATAATTTGTGAATGCAAGTAACAATTGTCGCAGATAACGAACACAACGAGACTTAACACGAGAAAGAATCACTAATAAGCACGAATGATTAATGACGCAGGTGTAACTATGACGATGAAATTGAAAATATCGG
Organism: Acheta domesticus; assembly: GCA_031308135.1. Lineage (NCBI taxonomy): Eukaryota > Metazoa > Arthropoda > Insecta > Orthoptera > Gryllidae > Acheta > Acheta domesticus. The sequence goes on along the minus strand of JAHLJT010008756.1, from coordinate 35,546,106 downwards.
GATCGAGAAGGGAAGTTTCATGGGATCTATTATCATGGAAATACATTGGTAACGAATACGGTGACATCGACAAATGCAAAGAATGTGTGGAAGGTGAGAGTAAGGTTAGAAAGAATTAGAGATGAGGGTAAGTCTTCAAAAAGGAAAGGGGAGCTAAATCAACAAGAAATGACGAGCTGAGAGACTGAAAAATTGTAACGAAAAGTGTAGAGCGTCGGAGGTAATGTAAGGGAAAGATCATGTACAAGGCGTCGTCGGAAGATAATAGAACACAGGGCAGATACCATATTGGACCGAATCTGAAGTGAGAGAAGTGAGAGATGTGGCAATGGCAAGGCCGTTCTAACATCACCTCCGCCCCGTATCCCCTCTCTCTCTCTCTCCACTTCTCTCTCACTCTGCCTCAAGTCCCAGCCACCGATGAATATTCAGCAGCAGCGGCGGCGGCGACGGCCCTGACTGACACTGACAAGAGATCCCTCTCAATGGCGCCATCGCGATAGCACAAAACATTATCACCTCGTGCTCGGGTGTTTGCCTACCCGCGCGAGAGCCCTACGCTCCACTTCGCGCCCTCGCCGACGCCCCCCCCCCCACATCTCTCCACAGAAGATCCTCCCTGGCCCCCGCCCACCCTCGCCCTCCGCCCTTCGCCGTGCCGTCCCCGCGCCGCCCCCGCGCAGCCCCCGCGCCGCCGCCACGCCGTCCCCGCGCCGCCCCCGCGCCGCCCCCGCGCCGCCCCCGCGCCGCCCCCGCGCCGCCCCCGCGCCGCCCCCGCGCCGCCCCCGCGCAACCCCCGCGCTGCCCCCGCGCCGCCCCCGCGCCGCCCCCGCGCCGCCCCCGCCGCCCCCGCGCCACCCCCGCGCCGCCCCCCGCCACCCCGCTCCACCCTCGCCCATCCCGCTCCCCCTCCGTCCCCGCTCCCCTCGTCGCTTTCACGCCACCCCCACACCGCCCGCGTGCCGCCCTTCACACCCCCCGCGGAGGCACCGCCGTTTGCCCTCGCCCCCCACTACACCCCGCGCCGGCCATGCAACTCCCCGCGGAGGCTGCACTGTGTGCCCCGCCCACCCTTGTTCCCAACGCCAGCCCGCGCCGCCCTCACGCCATCCCCGCGCCTCCCCCGCGTCGTACTCACGCGCCCCCGCGACACCCCCGCGCCGCCCCTCATTCCCCCTCCCCGCGCTCGCGACGCGGTCCGTCAACCTGCTAATGAAAGGCATCGCCCGGCCTCGCTGAGATTAGTATCTCGCAGGCGCCCCGCTAATATACCTGAAACCGCCGACGCCGCCGACGCCGGGGCCGGGGCCGGCGCAGGCGGGGCGCGCGCGGGGCCGCCGCGCCGTCTCGGTAAACTTGGCTCGGCCATGAATATTCAGCGCCGCGGGCGGGCAGGGCGCCGCGAGACGGGCGGCGGGAGATGCACCTGGCGGTGATGGAGAGGGAAGCTAGTATCAGTGAGACTAGCGGGAGTGTCAAGGGCAGTGGGTGGGAGCCTCCAAAACGGGTGCTGTTATGATAGTTTCCTTCCCGATGCCACTGTGACCTACAGTAATGTGAAAATTAAATGTATTTATATAATTATTTTTCAATACTGTTGAATAAGAATAATTTTTAGCTTCACACGAGACTGCACTTATTTCAGAATGAAGATAATTGACAGTATTTTGTTATTTTCGTAATGTCCCATTACTGTGACTGTGATCAAGATGGCAACGAACTGGACCGTTAGTTGACGAAAGTGTTGACGCCTATATGTACTCCGGAAGGGATAAGTCGCGAAAACGGTGACAGTAATGGCAACGATGATTGGCATTGTAGAGAAAACGACGATGACGATGGGAACTGCAAGGAAAATTCGCTAGAGACGGTGGCGGCGGTGAAAGCGACAGCCGTTATGGGAAGGCACCGGTGCGATTATCGAAGCGTTGGCGTCGAGGTGGAACGCCTACTGCGCCGGCGACCGGAGTGCATTGCTGTGCTCGCGGCCCCTCGCGAACGTTTGACAGGCACACGGCATGGGTGCGAACGCAACAGCGGGGTCGCCCCGCCCCCACCCCTCCCCTCTCCGACCCTCATTGCAACTCACCAAAGCGACCCCGCCTCGCCTTCGCACAGTTGCCGTCTCCGCACAACCTCCCCACACCGCCATCGCATCTCCCTCGCACCACCCCTCCAACCACTCCAACCTCGCCGTCTACCCCGCACCGTCACCGAACAGCCCCGTCCAGCGTTCACCTCATTGCCGTCTCCGCACCTACCCCAACCCTCCCACCTCGCCCCGCGCCGTCCCGCCCCGCACTGCCCCCATGGCAGATACCGCACCGACTCCGAACCACATTCGCACTGTCCTCGCCCCGCCGTCATATCTCTCACACCTCCTGCCCTCTGCCCCCTCCCGTCTTCACCCCTTTCTCAACATGTCCTCGCGTCTTTCCCTAAATCATCATCGGAGAGGTGCTCAGTACATCAACTGATATCACTGCAATCCCTCTGAACGGGAGGTCCTAGGTTCGAGTCCCGACGAGTGGCAGGATTTTTGGCAGTAGCTTGTCCGCTAGGTCGAATTCAGTCGCTGTCTGGAGGAGAATTCTAGCGGCCGGCTGTTCTGATCGGTAGATTTCCGTGGTTTCTCCGAATCAAACCAGGCGAATGCAGGAGCAGTACCCTAACAAACGGGCCACGGACCTGCGCGCGATCATTCCTTCCTCCTCCTCGTCCTATCCTCATCCCTTACACACACACACACACACACGCTAACATGCACTACACTACCACACTTGTCGGGAGCTTAGAGCTTGTCCCGGCTGGAGTGGTGCCCCGCTGGTGGGAGATATCTGGTTGAGGGAAAACCCTTCTAGTCGACGGTAGGTCGGCGCCGGATCTCGCCAACCAGCGGGTAAAACGTCACTATCACCTCCCGAGGGAAAACACCACTACACGTATGGGATAAATGACCTCTTTAGTTGACGCGCCCGGAATCACGATCAATCAATCAATCAATCAATCAAACATCGTCCCATACCGCCCCCGCACCGCCCCTTACCCCACCTTCACCCAGCTGCGTTCAACCACGCCTCCACCCCACCCACACACTGTGTCCCCGCGCCCCCACCCTCGTCCCCGACGCCAAGCGTTCCGCACAGGATGCTGTCCCTCTCTCCTCCGGTGAGCGAGCAAGCGCATGTACGTGTTCTGTTATCGGCTCCTTGCGCCGACCCCGCTTCGCAACCAATGGCTTCGCTTGCGAAATGCTTGTCGAATACGCGGTTCATCTCGTGATTAGCACGCTGCGCTGATCCCGAACGCATAACGCGCTTCGGCTACCTCGGGAACAATGTTCGCCAGATTTATTTTATGAGATTAGACCAGACAGGATAGTGGAGTATTACTGGATGTAGCACTTTTAAATGATAAATTTAATGATAGAGAACCACCCTAGATGTCAAAACGATTCTCCTACCGTTCTACTATTTACTTCTACTATGATGGGTAACATCTGTTAACATCTTCGTGACATTTTGTGACAGATCTAACTACTGTTATTTTAACATCTGTTGAATATTTATACAATTCAAGACAAAGCGATATAAATCTACCTAATGTTGGAAAGAGGTTGTTCTTGAAGAAGTGAAGTTACTCGGGATAAGAAGTATCTGTTTTGATATGTACTGTTTCGCAAAATGTTGATGTCTTCTTTTTAATGGTACCATAAGAGACATTTTAGCGTAATAGCGATAATAAATAACACGTTCGATAACAATTATATTACAATATTACCGTACGTTACATAACAATTACTTGGCAAACTTTGTTCTTTTACGACTCATGTCTAGCAAAACGTGGACTTTTCCAGAAAAAAAATAAAGAAATTAACACAGCCGTGCATGAAAATACTCGTGTGTTGAAATGCTCCGTGTGAATCAGTCGCGAATGCAAATAGAAAAGATAAAGGGCTTTTACAATGAATTTGTTAAAATTAAGTGTAGCTATCGTTGCTCAACAGGTATTGGAATAATATATCGTTGCGTATAATGCTCCGTACCTATAGGAATGTTAATTGGAGCACACGTAAATGCATGGGAAATATTTGTGAGGCGTGTTTCTTTCTTTGTTTCAACCGGATTCGGCTCTTGTCTCAGTATGTGTAATACTCTACTGTAATTACAGCACTATACTCAGTTCTGTAATTTAACACCCAAACCAACGTATCTCCCATGTCTCCAATTCTTGATAATTTGTAGGCACCTGACAGATGTGTGTTATTCATTGGGATTTACGCGTATTCACAGTACCATGGAGAACATGAAAGAAGTCCAATAAAGATCGTTATCAAGCATGCATTTATTCTCCCAAGCAAAGAACCTACTTACAAACATTACACGATACACCGTTAAAACTGTTGTATTATAAGCCTAATACATACCGTTACGTTGCACAGTCCCTCTGGAATATCACCGACCTGCTTTCGGCCGTAGCACTGCCTCGCAAATCACTTCGTTCATTATCCCTCTCTGGGCGGTGAAACCTTCCCCGGGTACCAGAGAAAGGAAGTTTGGCGGTACAGCGGAGGCGCCGCTAGATGTCGCAAAGCTTGATGTACTCGGAGCGCTGGCGCGGGGCTGAGTTTCAATCGCCGCACTTGCGTAACTTGGTAAAAATCTCAAGGCCCAGTCAGGATAAGATCAACTAGGACAACCGATTGAGTGAAGTTGTAGGCTTCCGCGGCCAGAGACATGCAAATGGTCTTGGCTGCAGAAACGTCGGAACCACGGTTTCGACAAGGCGACACTCGGACAGACAAGATCATTTGCAGGACCAGGGCTTGATTTCTGACGGAACGTCATTCCGGTAGCTCGGGAATCATTGTTGAATTATATTGTAAATATATAACTATTTCTATCAAATTAATAATTAATTTGAGGTGCGTTCCGTAACCTAAAACTTTACAAATGAGGCACTGTCAAGGAGTATCCATTGATTAATGTTCCCGAGCACGTTAACTGTTATAATCGTTAGCTCTGTTAATGTAGTATACATTTTATCCCATAATGTGGCGGTATTCATCCCCCACTAAATGGTGAGATCCGGCGCCGACCTACAAGTCGTTTTGCCGAGATTTTACTCCACCAGGTATCTCCCTCCAGCAGGACACCGCATCAGCCGACACAAGCTCGCTCTAAGCTGCCGATATGTGTGGTAGTGTAGTGAATGTGCATGTGTTGTGTAAGGGGAGAGGACAGAACAAGGAAGATGAAGGAATGATTGTGCACGGTTCGTGGTTCGTTTGTTAGGGTACTACTCTGGTAGTCGCTTGAAATTGATCGGAGAAACCACTGAAAACCACCGATGGACCACTAGACTTCTCCTCCAGAGAGCGGCTGAATTCGACCTAGCTATTTAGCTAGAGTCCAAAATCGCTGCCATCTATCTCCAACCCTACAACATCACGACCAGAGGTATTGCATAGAACGGGTCAATCTTTCGCTGCGCTGTAGAGACAGCGGCAGCTCGTTCTGAGCTAAACACAGCCGATAGAATAAGTGGGTATCTCTAGTGGTGGACCAACCTCAGCATCGTTCGTTCACGTCGCGATAACACGCGACAAGTAGCTTGAGGATGTTCACTCTCCGCCGACAGGAAGCCAGTCGCTGTACCCAACAATCGAACACGTTCAATAACTCCTGGAAAGATTACATTTCCAGTGAATAACTCACCGACGAAGCGAATCGCGGAGCGGAAACGCATCCATTATCTTTGATTATCTTGTTGAAAGGAGTATCCTATCTGCGGAAACACTGAGCAGCAAAGATGAGTCAACGCAGCGAAGATGCTTCCGTCTTACTTAAATAACTAGCGTCGAAAGTTATGCGGTGTGTCGAAAATCGGGACGGGTACCTCATCGAGTGATACGGCGCCCCCGTAGCACCCTACCACAGACTGACACCAACTACTTTGGGGCGAATGCGCCCAGAAACAGAAGAGAGTAGTTTCGAGGCGAACACAGTCGAAGCCGGCGTGAGTGGCTCAAGGAATCGACTGATGTCACTGCACTGCCTGAGATCGGGAGGTTCTAGAGTTCGAGTCCTGATGGCGGTAGGAATTTTCGACACTAGCCAGATCGAATTCATCCGCTGTACTGGAGAAAAATCCTAGTGGATTGATTGCTGCGATCAGTGGTTCTCCATTCTTTCTCCGATCAACACCAGATGAATCTCGGAGCAGTCATAATTCAGTCAGCATTCAGTGCAAGAGGCATTGAAGGAATGTCAAGACTGCATTACGATACTTAGAGACAGTGGACAAGTCAAAACAAGCACATACGGAGCATGAACACTGTAGAAGAAATTATTTATGAAAAATAGGGGAAGCAAAGAACTCTAACAAATGGCCATGAACAGTCCGCGATCATTCTTTCGAATATATTCGAAACCGACACCACTTAAATTGGATTTTTCCATTGTACTGCTGAGATTAATGTCAAGAAGTGACTCGTCAATTTTCTCATATTAGGTTGAAAATTGTTCCGTTGATTTTGAGTCTCAAAATCTCAAACTTTCTACAGAAATTGGTAATATGCATATAAATCAATGTTGTTTTTTTATTTATTTATTTTCGATCACTTTAAAACAACAAAGTCATCAAAGACCACAGAATGTTTACTTTTTTATATTACTAGTTTAGAATAAGATATACAAACGGTTATTTATTTCAGTCTAATTGATACATTTATAACTTTCACTTATCACTTTCACTTATCACTTTCACTTATCACTTTCACTTATCACTTTCACTTATCACTTTCACTTATCACTTTCACTTATCACTTTCACTTATCACTTTCACTTATCACTTTCACTTATCACTTTCACTTATCACTTTCACTTATCACTTTCACTTATCACTTTCACTTATCACTTTCACTTATCACTTTCACTTATCACTTTCACTTATCACTTTCATTTATCACTTTCACTTATCACTTTCATTTATGACTTTCACTTATCACTTTCTTCAACTGATTTAAAAATATTATACATATCTTTATTCACATTGAAAAAGTGTCTTTTATTGGCTATAGCTGGGCATTTTAGAAGATTATGTGGAGTTGACATAATATTCTCATACATTGGACACGGTTTAGAAATGGTTTTAATCGAGTCTCCCCTTCAGAAAACGTGTTGTGTTTTTAAGGTACGTCATCATAAAGGCAAATTGCTGAGTTTTTACATACGTGCGTATTTATGAGTATTTTCAGAAGTAATTATCCTGCAGTCCTTGAATGATTTAAAAGTATTTTTTAAATCAATATTTTTACTCATATGTCGATCCTTTCCATAAATATTTTTTCATTATGTCATTAAACTAAACTATTAAATTTGTTCTGCCTTGTCTGATGTTATTTATATTTTATTAGTAAGAATGTAGCCATTTGCACCAAACTAATAGATTCGACACCTCCATTTGGTCCCTACCGATAGTACTGGTGTTGATGGCTTGGAGATTGAGAGATGTTGTGAAAAATAAACTTGAAAAATTAGGAAACTAAGGGATTATCAGATGGAAATAGAATTCCTGTGAAGTCATGCTACGACACATTTCATTAATTACAAATGACAATCAATATGATTCGTATTCCACCCACAGAGATAAAATGCCAGTGTCTCTGAAAGGAATACCTACTCACATAAATTATTTTGAAAACAGTCAAGCAAGAGGTAACACAATTATTTAAATAAACTGCTTTCATGTTGATAAAAGGTGATATGTCTTTTATATATATATATATATATATATATATATATATATATATAATATCTTATTGCAACGACTATACACAAATATATAATTCTGTTACTTAGCCAATAAAGTATCTTAATAGTAATAAACAAATTGTTTATATGGATATATATTTATTTAATTGTGGGTTAGTACATATAATATACATGTCTTGCTCTATTTTAATGTTCAGGTTACAAATTGATTGAATGTAATATAACACATACATGTCATATGGAATTCCTTCATTGATATCCGTTGCACAGGGCCTGATTTCCATTGTAGTCGATAAGGCTGTCATGCTAATATGTATGCAATGACTGGATTCATACACTGAGTTTTCTACCACAAATTATATACAATGAAATAAACAATCCAACCAACAATTAATATATTAATTTGAGTACTATTATATTATGTTCTGTAATATGCACTTGTTGGGACTTGACCACTGCAGTGATCCCATCTAGCTATACAAGTATTGCTCTTGTAATTGCTTTGTGGGCTTGTTGACAATAGTACCCCTCTTATTCATGCATAGGTTTTTTTACACCAATTTACTCCTATCACAAATTGCAGCACACCCAATGTACACACACTTTTATTTATGAGTGAACTACTTAATTATTATCTTATGAATGGTGGGATGTCACTTTGACTGATGTACCGGATATTGTTCTCTCTAGCTCCCATGTTATAGCTTGGTAGCTTTGTTATAGCTTGTTATAGCTTGGTAGCTCCCATGCATGTAGTCAGGATGAATTGTCATGCTATCGTGTTTGGCTGTATCTCATGATGTGAACCTTTATAATACCTACTTAACTTCCCACGCACAGCAAAGTATGTGTCCTATTTCTTTATTATTCAATATCATATAAATTATTTGCAAGGGAAAAAAGAACAACAAACCATAAGATGAAAATGAATGTATTTCTGGCAGAGCTATTATAACATTAATAATATATAAAAATAAAAAAGTTTTTGTTTTGTTGGTTTTGAACACAATTGAATTTAATCTGCCTTCTGCGTTTTATATACACATATACAATGTGTAATGTTTATACATAGTTTTTAATATGCAATTGTAATTATCATTGTTGACAATATTTGTAATATCCGTGTTGTGAAACTTGTCCAGCCCTGAAGATGGAGCAATAATAAACTCCGAAACGTCGGCAAACTGAAATAGCTTATTATTTTGAACCAAAACCCGTGAACCCGCATACGATGAACAACGAAGATAATCGTATGGTAAACTCAATAGTTTGTTTTGAACAGCACAAAGACGAATATAACACTGCAGTCAACTGATGCATCAATCCTGCTGTGTTCGATACAGCCAGAGCCTACCTAGCGTTGTCCACGAGAACTGTTTCAACTCTTCGGAACTCATCCGTCTCTCACGAATGAACACGTCCTTTACGCGCGTAATAATTGCAGATAATTTGTTTCAAACCAGGTTAGAAATACGCATTTAATTTGATCATTATACCGAAAGATAATATTTTTCCAAATCAACGGGCGGCTCACGTTGCAGTCTAATTAAGTTCGTAAAATGTTACGACAAATTCAATACTTGGCCTCTTTTGCTAAATAGTGGCCGCTGCCCATTGAAATCACAATTAATGTTATAATTCAGTTCACGTAATCGTTTTTAAGATCCACAGAGACTACTACTACATCACAAAGAAACTCGTTTTCTGATCAGAATTCATTTTAACTTACCAATTATATTTCCGACACCCGTACATCTTAATATTTTATATTTATATTTTCAAAACTCTTACATCTCAACTTCACTGGTTAAGAAAATGAGAAACAACAAATTTGATAGTTCCATAGCTGGAAAAATGTAAAACATCTACAGATGAACGCATGGAGGACAAAAAGATGCTGATTCTCCGATCTCTATGAGTATCCTCTATGAATTCCTCGTATACATGAGTTAAAGAAAATTGGTTTGCTTTCCTCCCAACCAATACGACTTCAATGTTGCAGCCATGTGACCAGGGATTCATTCCATCCTTTTTTGGAGTGGAAGGCTGAAAAATAAAACAACATATCTGGTGAATATGAAGACAGCTGGAAATAACGAACTTATATGACTCCGATATCTCTTCAGACTCAAAAGTAACAACAAGAGAGAGTGGTAAAAAAGTGAAAACATCTTAACCTCCAACGACGTCAGAAATGCTGCAGGTTTTAATAATTTTGCAACGAGGTGTGCGGACGTCATTGGATTCTTAGAATCATTATGTAAGGGAAAAAAAATTATTGATGGCGTTCTCAGAGAAAACTGGAATCAAACCTTTTTTCGAGGACTTTGGAACTTACTTAAATCCATATTTCTGTAAGTTACTATGTAATATAATAGCCTAAACAAAACATTTTTCTTGATAAAAGCATAATGAATAACGTTGTAGAGGTGTTTGATGTGTTTTAGGAGCATAAAGAGTTACATGTTCGTAATTCATTGATTGTTTTCAGTAATTTTCCCCACTTGTTATTCCTCTTAAGGTAAACTCGACTTGTACTAAATGCATATAAAGGACACTAACTTTTTATCATCAATCCTATGTCTAGATTCCAAAAGCGTTATCATTCTTTTATTTTTTAAGAAATGTTTCTTTCTTTTTAGCTTACACTTGCAACTTTCCCTTACTGGTTCACCGGAAGTCTAAGTTATCTGGATCGTGAAACAATTAAATTAAGCTACGTGCTAATGTACGAGAAAAAACAAGAAGTATTTTTAATTAAAAAGATGTAAAAGTCTGATTAAATCAAACGAAAGACTGATTTTAAATGCTTAATTTAGAAACAAAAAGACTGCTATAGTTTGCCAATGTAAGGATGGTCTCCAAAAGCCAAACATTGATAAATATGTTTGCCTTTATTTGTGTCAATTAAAAGTCGGAAGAATTAGATATTTTGACAATATTTTTACAACTTCTCGCTCACAAAGACGTGGAGTGCCAAACTAACCCACGCTAGTGCCAACCTACCCTAAGGCCTATGCCAACCAAATCCACAAGTAGAGGTTTGTTAGCATATCATCATTTTATTACCTCATTCTTAATGACTAAAAGTTCGACAGTAAAAGTTTCACAAATAAAATATACCATAAAGTAACCTAATAAGTGTTCTTTACATACCAGAAACTTTACAATAGGGTTAGTTTTAGAATCATCCTCCGACTGTTGGACCAAGAAGCCCGAGAATCCGAAGCACGTGAAAAGCGATTCGCCTCTCCGCACGGTGCGCCCAACTCCAAAGGAATTTCTACATGCGCCCGGTCGCACTTGCCGGACAAGGCCCTACGAACGGAATGCCGCACTTGTACGCGAGAGAAGGAGTCTCTTCCGCCGAAATCAACGCCCCGAGCTCAGCTCTCTAATTAAACGCTAAGTGGACACGAGGCATACCTGCGAGACTGCTTTCGAGGCCTCGTACCATTCCCTCGCCGCCTTGCAGCCTTCAGTTGGTATTCAGGGAATGCCCCTTGCCTTAAAATATAAACAACATAAGTTGCGGTAGTAGTATCACATATTGTAGTGGATCCAAAAATAGACTACGGGTAAGGAAGTGTACGAAGAATGAAGGGATAGTGGGTAATTTATGTTAAGCAATTACGCCTATGAAGTGATTTGGTGGTGTAAGCATCGCACAGTTATATCTTAGTTCGCGGCTTTAAACCCGTTCGAAGCTGTGGATTTTAAGGGCGAAAAATCATACGTACGACTTCCTTCGGAGGGGATGTAAAGCCGGCTGTCCCATGTTGTATATTTACTAAACAAAAATCTAAAACAAGCCTCTGAATGAAATTGTAATCGTCTGTTTCATCGTCCGAGTGATACCTTCATACTGTGCTAGATGGTGAAATAAAGCGTAGTAGAATTTGCGTTTTCAGGCGGAAAAGCAGGCCTGATGACCCATAAAATACTTGATTGACTTGATTGATTGGTTGAAGAATATTGTTTAACAACTCGAAACGTAGAGTTTATTATTTCTATTATTCCACCTCGTTTGTCGGAGATTTTCTTTAATCAATGGTGCAGGTAAAGGCGGCTCAGGACATCAACTGATGTCACTGCAGTGCCTCAAACCGAGAGGTCCCAGAAGGATTTTCGACACTAGCTCGATACCTAGATGGAAATCAGCCGCGATCTAGAGGAGATATCTAGCATCCGGATGCTCTAATCGGTAGTTTTCCGAGGTATCTCCGATCAACACCAGGCGAACGCCGGAGTAGTACCCTAACAATCGGGCCACGAACCGTGCGCCATCTTTCCTTCCTCTTCTTTATTCTTTCTTCATCTCATACTTACACACATTAATACTGAAATGTACTACACTACCACACAGGGGGACCAGTCGGAAGCTAGGAGCATGTCCCGCTGGGATGGTATCCGGCTGGTGGGAGATACCTGGTTGGAGAAAATCCCCGCAAGCTGACATAGGTCTGCGCCGGATCTCGCCATCCAGTGGTGGGAAGTTCACCGCACTCTCCCATAAAAACATACTGGATCAGCCCATCATTGGACTCTGAGGATAGGGATGTAGGATGGGAAAGGCAAAATCGGTGCGAGTCGTTGCCCATTGACTAGAGAACTGCTCCAGCGTCCGGCTGGATCGATAGGATAAAACCATGGAAACGTACGATTACATTTGCAGACATTTAGAATTCTTATTCAGGATTTGGAAGGCTTTGAATCCGCTACTGTGGTGGCGAAATTCTGCCACCAACAGATGTCAAACAAAGGTCTACTACAACTTTGTTCGCAATCGGAATCTTTCACTGTAACAATACGTGACAACTTTCAACACCGAGTGATTAGAATGAGTTTTTACCGAGTGATTAGGAGGAGTGCACAAACCAGCTGAGTTTAACTGCGAACCTGTGTCACTGCCTTTGCAGCAGTAACTTTGACCGGAAGGATTCGAACCCTGACGGAAGGATTCCTAGGATTCGAACCCTGACGGTGGCAAAATTTTTGATACTAGCTACGTAGTTGGATCGAATTCAGACGCTGCCTGAAGGAGAATTACTAGCGGCCGGCTGCTCTGATCGTTAGGTTTCCGTGGTTTCTCCTATCAATACCAGGCGAATGCTGGAGCATTTCCTTAAGAGGTGGGCCACGGACTGCGTCCGATCTTTCCTTCCTCATCTTTGTCCTATCTTCACCCCTTACTTACACTCACACTTATATGCACTTCACTATCTCTCATGTCGAGAGACCAGACGAGAGTTTAAAGCTAGGTCCGGCTGAGGCAGGGCCCTATTGGTGGGAGATAAGAACGTATCTGATTGGGCAAAATTCCCAAGCCGACGTAGGTCGGCGCCGGATCTCGCCAACCAGCGGAAAATGATCACCGCAACCTTCCGTAAAAGCATGTACTATACTCACAGGACTAATGACATAAGAAGTTGACGTGTCCCGAAACACTAATCAAACAATCGAGCATTATTACATGATCTGGCGAACATCTAATAACATTTTTGTCCTTCAATGACAATATAATCTAATTGCGCTTTCAAAATTAATCGAAATGCATTTAATGTAAAATTCTGTGGGCTTTCAGAAACATTTAATTCATTTTAGTGAATTAAATCACCTTTTTTAAGATATTTGATAAAAAAAATTTTAAAATCTCACTTTACTTTAAAGTTTACTTTAAAGGTATGGGAAATGGATACCGAGGTAGTTATTATGATATCTTATACGGAAAGTAATTTGTTCTCACATTTTGAAGATCACGTGAACAAATTTCATGAAAATCGGATTAAAAATATATATTTATATACAAATATTATTCTTTACATAAGAGAAAATAAGAGTTTAAAAAGAAAAAAACTTAGGTCACGCAGCGTCGAAATCGGTTCCAGAGATTAGCACAGAAAGGCAGACAAAAATTGAGAAACAACTGATCTTATTTCAGGTAAATAATCGTATGAAATCACAGTGTATTCATATTTTAAAATCATGGACAGATGCTCCAATTTTATTTACCTAGATATCCGACCTGATTTTTAACAAAACATTTGTGAATTGCAATTCAATATTTACGTTAAAAGCAATATTTTTCAGTTTTATCACCCAATATTCGCTCATATTTATGATTTTTCTTAATACGAACTGACGAATGCCCTCCCACCCACAAACCCATTCCAATAATGTGTCACTCTGAAGTCAGCTTCTAGAAAAAAAAGGTGAAATATATTTTTGTTGTAATATATTTTCAAAATCATCTTTTATTACATTTTGTACAATATTTTGACGAATATATCAATGTTTGTGAGATTAGTGTAGATTAATATATTGGAATAAAATCAGCTGTGGAAACTCAAGGAAAGAAAAATCCATTAGATTTGGCCACGATTCTTCGATGTCTCATCTAATCTTTGAAAGCCATTGTATCAAAGAGGACTTGGTCTTGGTAGAAGTGAAAGGATCTGATACCGCTCCCAACACGTGCAACTTCGGCAAAAAAACCAAAATGATGAGGTCCATTTCGTCTCATGCTTCATTAATATTGATACCGCGCATCTCTTTGTTACTCTCTCTCTCTCTCTCTCTCTCTCTCTCTCTCTCTCTCTCTCTCTCATACACATTCTGTAAAAATAAACTTCGGGAATATCCCCAACATTGAGCCTGAAATAAGAGAAGACTACATGCTCAGAAACATTCCACAAACGTCCATCTACCCAACAACAATGCACAAAGCTCGGTTACAGTTTATTTTATTTAATTCTCATTTTTCTCGGAGACTCTTATTACGTTACCTTCGCTTGAGGTAGAAAGAGGCGAATTATTTGAGAGAGGGTTCGTATTTACGTTGACCGCGTTGCGAAATTATTCATAAGAGGTAGCAGCGAGAACGGGCGTGTGTCAATTACGCTTCGTTCCCAGCGCTCCTGGTGATAATGTGAGAAACGAAATAAAACAAGTGCTGAGTCCGACGCGTGACTAGAATTTTTGGTCCTCAGTTAACCGCGTCGGCGGAACCGCGTGCCTCTTCGTTCCCCCTCCGCCCAGTAACTCACTGAGTTCTCGGTGGACCCGGCTTGGTATTCATGGTGGGTAACGTTGAGTTAGAAGTGCTGGGTTTTAATTTCTGAAGATAATTACCGCTAATTAACCGCTAGAAGACTCGGATTTCCAAGTGCCCTCGTTTGTACATCAACATTTAATCGCATAATATTTCTCCCTGGCGTGTATAACAGAAGACTGCAATATTATGAACATCGTCTTCAAGTGTGAAAATTTGGCACTTGAACTTTACCACGAAACACAAGGCTGTCAGGGATTCTTTTCATTGGCTCGTTCTCTCTAACTTACAACTCCAAAGCTGTAAATAAAAACAAAATTCAGAGATTAAAAAATGCAGCTGATTGTTCTCATGACAGTTTCAATTGTAATATAAAAGAAGAAATAAGTTATCACGACCTTACTAGATTTTGTATATATTGTTCACTAATTCCTATTGTTAAGAGTATTTTAATGAAAGGATTTATTGTAAATGTCCAAAAAGACTCACCACATCTCTTTGAAGATTTAAGCATGATTAAACAATTGTTTTCCCATAATGTAGATAGAGGAAAGTACCCAAATCTGGGCCCGGTTCCTAATGCTAGTTTCTTGATTTACTAAAATTGTAGTTATTGTAAGATCGTAGCCCAGTCAAATGGAGTTGTCCTCATCGTCACTTGTTTCCGGACAGTCGCCCATTAATGCGAAAAGTGAAAAGCAAAGTTTTTTCAAGTGCTTATTCTCAGTCGCTTGATTTCGATTCTTCATCGGTAAGTCGTTTAACCATTATATTATTTTGAAGGGGACACTACCAGGTATTGATGTAGGGTAATGTAATATATTTTTCTTGCCTTGTAAAAATGTTATTGGCGTTTGGAATATAAACATGTTGAGGCCTAACCCGAGCCCCCCGAAGTTTTCTAATGCGGGCACCCAATTTGTCTTTTTTTTAAATAAAAACAATTAAGATTTTTGACACTCCTTATATCTTAGGAGGTTAATAAAAAGCAAGAGCCTACTCTGAAGCCTATCGTTTCAAGAAGGCAGGAAGAAGAAAGAACTCAAGGGACAAATTCAAAATTTTATTCCAGAAACGTCGAAAAGAGAGATATTTAAGAGAACTCTGATGTTAAACAGAAAGCAAAATGAGGATTCCACTTCCGACAAGGAATCGAAGACGATGTCCTCTGGACCTTCCGAATTGGAAGTTCTACCAGGAATATCTTCCCTCCCAGGTGAAGAAGATGCGGAGTGCTCGTTTAGCAGTGCATTTTTAGAGGGCTGTAGGAGAACATTGGGTGTTGTGCCTGGACTCATGTACAATGTGCAGGGGTTAAAAAAGCTCCTTACAAAAGTGATTTTGGTGGCACTACAATGTGTGCAAGACTACGTGCAAGATATATAAGACAATTTCTTATGTATAAGATGTTAAACTTGTATTTTTGTAAAATTATACTCAGTTCAATCTATTTTCAATTATTTCATTTAATTTTACCCAATTCTTAACACATTTGCGGGGTACTCACTTTAGGAAACCCTTTTTAAATGTAATGTTTACGAAAAATGTTGCTTTTTATTCTTAAACTACTTGGCCAATAATTAAAACAAACTATAACATTTGTATAAGTAAGGTATGCATTGCACATATTTTTATTTAATAGTGCAGAGAATTGGAATTAAAAATACTCGAAAACCAAATGGGCTCCCAGGTTTGGGTAATTTCCTCTACTATTTCATTACTTAATAATGTTGAAATAATTAATAATGGAAGCGGTAGGCAAAATAAGTTACTTAATTAACATAACTTTTCAAGTTACTAAACTTCTTTTATTTCCTTTATACGAATTTATTAAATGCAAAGGCGGTGCTGATCGGTAGTTTCCGTGGTTTCTCAAATCAAGCAGTGCCCTAACAAACGGACCACGTACCGCGCGCGATATGTCTTTCCCCTTCCCCTATTGGCCAGTGGCGTAGCGTGACTCACACGTTTGGGGATGCTCAACAATAACACACAAAATGTCACTATCAACTACCCCATCTAACAGGCGAACGCAACACGAAGCAGATACACTTTAACTACTTCCACGATCTCGATTGCTTACGACAGGTGTAGGCGCTTCCCACAAAATCCTCACAGCAGTCAGGGCTGCCGATGTCTTGAAAGCAAATTATACAATGGCTCAGCTTTAATTCTTATACGCGAAAGGCGTCATGTGTTAATTTATACATTGCAGACTTAAATAATATGTAATCTATTTAAGAGATAATACAATTTCTTGGATATTAATTAAGAAATAGTAGTCAGGCACTATTTCTACAGTTTGTACCCATGACCAAGCGGGGACTCCCGAGTGAGAGAGAGAAAGATAATTTACTGACCGCCTGAAGTGTGCTGCGCTCTCATGCACAAACGAGCTTCTTTCTGCAGTAGACGCTAGCGTAAAGCAGTCGCGTTTCTCTGGGCCAGGGGTGAAGAGGGGAGAGGGGAACCTCGCCATCTGCGCATGCGTCATTGCTCGTCGCATATCTGGCGGCAGACGCTAGACGTATTTTAGCTTCCAAGTAATCAGAGGCCAGCTTCAACAGCCCGCGAATTCAATGATAGGAAATCAATTTAAAATTAATAGAAAACGTGTCGCTCAACAGACCACTTATAAGATTGTAAGATTATTATAACAGTATATAAGGTTCTTATATACGGGGATGCTCAGCATCTCAGCGTCCCCTGACGCTACGCCACTGCTATTGACCTGTCCTCACCCCATATTTGCATGCACTACACTACCAGACTACTGGGAGACCAGTTTAGTGTTGAGAGATTGTCCTGGCTGCCCCTCTGATGGGAGATATCTGGTTGGGGAAAACTCCGCAAGCCGATGGGTAGGACGATGGTTCTCGCTACAACAGACACTACACTTACGGGACTAATGACCTAGGCAGTTAATGCGCCCGGTATCACTAATCAGTCAAACTCAAAATTGACCCGAAATGTTTTCTTTAAATTTCTGCTCGAATAGAGCAAAATGTGACTATGCAACTTGTTCTGGAGTAGAAAAAATGTTTTTCTACTCCCATTGTATAGTTCTGTCATTTTGATGGCTGCAACCCGTTGCATAGTCATTACGATACAGTTTTCATTGTGATACAGGTTCTTGACCAATCACAGAGACGCTTACAAATCAAGTATTGGCACTTCATTAATCATTGAGAATCGTTGTAGTAAATGTTTCGTTCGAGTATGTGTATTAAATTGCATTTAATATCATATTATGATTCTCAGTTTTAATTTATTTTATTAGTAGAAAGTTTTACGTGAATATTATTTTATGTAAATTGGGTCGTAATTTCACTTCGATTCTATTTGACTAAGGCAGAAGTAGTTATTGCAGAGAACATTTGAAGTGACGGTTAATATCTGAACGCAAGTCATTTTGTGTTAAATGTTGCTGCAATGTGGTTGTCCTTAAAAACCTGCAAATTCTTTAGTTTAAAATATCTAGTGAATGGCAATTCTTTCTGGTGATATTGACGTTTCTATAAATAAGAGAAAATGGGAAAATAGTGACGAATTACTGACGCTACTTTTGTACTCCCTTCGAGGCGCTCTGGTGAAACAAAGCTACCTGCGCGGGGTAGGGTAGAGGGGTGTTAGCTAGGTGGCCTTAGCTAAATCCTGCATCTCGACTGCCACGAAACTCGCTCGTTCCTTGCTCGTATCGTAATATCACACTCGTGTGTTAATACCCATCATTACATCATCGTTTCAAAATGTAATATTACCTACGCACTAAATGATGTAACGTAGGGTTCAGGAACTGAACATTTGAAGTCGGATTCCAGGATGAATTACTTTCACTTTAAAAAAATGATCAATTTAATGCTAAATCAACGCTAGGGTCCCACTAGTAATAATATAATTCTCGATTATTAGATTTCGCAATGTCCTTAGAATTTACTCCTTCGGGTTCGAAAGTGACCAGAACAAAACCCGCCGCCCGCCCAGGATCTTCCGTCTCCAATAATGAAAAGTGAAAGTTGGAAGCGGCAGAGTTATCATAGTCCAAAGTGCTCCGTCAACCTTTTACAGCTGGGCTGATGCAATTGGGATTTATGACGACTGTCGCCGCATCGAGTTACTGCGCGTCCCCGCCTCGTCAATATTTCACGACGCTGAGACGGATGCGGCGGATGAGACGGCGGAAAAATAAATTAGGATGAAGAACACGAGGGAATCAAGAAAATAATAAAGAGGATAATGAATAAGGGAAAAGTTCATTTTCATGAGAGAGAAAAAGAAATTGGGATAAAAATGAGAAGAAAAGTATAAAAAGTAATGAGTTAAAGTAGTTAAAATATTAGTAAAGACAGCGTACAAGGATGGAAGGAAGTAAAATCTGAAAGTAAGAACTTGGTTTATATTTAATCGAAATTATTCCAAGGCATAACGTAAATGAATGAGAAAAATTATTGGGCAGAGAAATCAATGCAACGAATGGATTGCCGATCCCTGGTGGCAGAGATCGCTAAGAAACTAGTGTCGTAGCGATCTCGGACCGAAGGACCGCGGGTTCGAGTCCCGCCTCGGGCATGGTTGTATTTGTGTTAGTACTTTCACCCACTATTATCACCATGTCATGTCATCTTCACAATTACCATAAAGTTAAACTCAATAATGGTCGCTAATGACCTAAATGATGATGCGACCTTATAAACCAAAAAACCGATGGATTCACAAATGGGTAAGAAGTCAAAGTAAAAACGATGTTCAAATGTGTGGATTTTGAATCGAAGAAAAAATGAGTGTATGTATTAAATATATGTATGTTTCCCTCTGAACGCGATCAAGAGAGAGAGAGAGAGAGGATAATAATAAGAATGAATAAAGATAGAGAAGGAGAAAAAAGGAATGAAGATAGAAAAGGAGAATAAGAAGGAATGAAGATAGAGAAGGAGAAGAACGGAAAAAAGAGGGATGGATAATGGGATGGAAGGATTAATGGAGAAAAAGAGGGAAGAAGACAAACAGGGGTGATCTTGCTTCTTCTTTCTCCTTTATTCAGAGAAAATGAGGTAAAGAGGAAAGAAGGAAAGAGAGAAACTAAGACCAGGTCGAATCGACGAGAAGGTAGTGGGGCAGTTTCGGCCAAGCTCTGGGCACACGCCGCTCCGCGGCGGCGCCCTGCGAGGAAACTCCGCGACGGCGTTGCTCATCTTTCGGTTCAGCCTGCGAGAAGCCATATGTTCTAAATGGCAAATCCGATATCCGATATCATTCAGTAAGCGTTCCTTCCCAGAAAGTCGCGTCCCAAATCCCACACCAAAATCCGATGTTCCAATAGCGTATGCATGGATTTCTATAGGCGATCGAATCAAGAGGTCTCATCGAGAGAGCAGGGTTGGATTCCGTCTTGCAGGCGATTACTTCCTTTTCGGGTGTTTGTAGTATACAACGTACGTTTGAGTAATATACTATTTAATTATTTATTTAAATTAATATAAGTAACATTGTTTACCTTTCAAAAGCGCATAGGTAGTGTAAAATATACAGAAATGTGATTCTTTGAACCCACAAAGCACATTTTACATTTCGTAAATCGTTAATTTCCAAATGAAAACATCATAATATTAGATCTTAATTTCGAACGACCAGTCCATTAACTGTGCATTACAACATAACTTCTTCGGTACTGGCGTGAATAAACATTCTATGAGTAATATTTCATATATAACATTATACAGTCTACTCCCGTTTTAGTGAACTCGGATATAGTCAACTCTCGGTTATAGTGTACTTGAGTCACTGGTCCCGTTTCACTTACATTACGAACAAGCATAAGAAGATTCGGTTATAGTGAACTCTGAACCTCGGCTATAGTGAACGTAGGAAATACAATGTCCTGGAAATTAATTCCCTCCTGGAAAAAAGTATATCGCTTCAGTGTTACAAATCCCAACACAGCTGGGAGAAGATATCGTCGCCCAAAGGTCATAATCGAAGAAGTCTCCCTTGAGGTAGAGGTAGCAGACCCGGAATGGGGATCTTGCTGATGACGTTGTGCCATTCAGTTTCACTGCGGAAACAAAGGCCGTGTCCTGCGTGAGCTACAACTGCTGGCGGCGACTTCTTGATTCAGTTTCAAATTTGATGTTTCTTGAGATTCCGCAGGACAAATCGCATGGTATTCTACGTAGGCGACAGAAAGCCACACCCGACGGCTACAGCCCACAGCCGCGCAGAAAAGCGATCAGTTTTATTAACCGCTTGGCCCATGCCGCTACCGAAAGGATCTGTGTTTTGTTAAGAGAGTAAAAAGGCTTTCGGAGAGTGGGACGGTTTTCTAGCAGTGCAAAAGGTACTTAAAGGATGTCAAGACTGCATTACGATACTTAGAGAGTGGATAAGGCAGCATTAAGTACATAGAGAGCATGAACACTGGAAAAGAAATTATTTATGAAAAATAGGGGAAGCAAACAATTGAAAATAATTGATTTTTTAAGGTCAAATGAAGGTATTGAAATTTTCAGATCGTACTGTTAATGTATTTTCCTGCATCACTATATTAATAAAATAAATCATTGTGGAGAAATTCTAAACAACCAGTAATACCAGTATTAAATATGTTTTATAACTTCAAATCGCCCATCACTACAAAACTCGTGACCCATCAGGGACTCGAAAACCTGGTTCTAAGGGTCTAAGATGCATCGTTTGTGAATTATACGTGATTGTAATGAATGTTGCAGTACACTGTGTCCTATGTCATCTCTGCAATATTCTATTTCTTCGTCTGAAATCTATTTGATGCAGGACAGGAGAGTAAATCCTTACCCAGCAGTAGTAACACTTAGAGCGTTTAGTGTCCATGTTTTCTTGTGAATTGTAAGAATTCGTTAACTATCCTTGCCACGTTATGTGTAGAGAACAAGAGCATTCACAGTAGCTACGTTTAAGTTAGCGCTACATATTCGAATATTTTTTTGTTCAGGCTCAAAATACTACAAGCAAGTTTTCTTCATTTCGAGCAGTTCTACACAATGCACGCACCCGTGGGCATTCGACTCCTGAAAGCAGCCGAAATAAAAACGATGTAGATTGGCAGAATCGCGGGGAGAGGGGCAGTCTCCTAAACAGCTATTGTGAACTGCCTCGGTCGTTTAATACATATTCTGAATTTAATTACGAACATATTTAAATGATACATATCTAGTCGTTGACGCTTCGCAGATTTTGAGGCATTATTTGAGTTATCCAATGCTCTGTTGCGTAACAAGACTTATTATTTTTTAAGCGTGTGGACATTGTGACTGTGAATGACCCAGATGAGGACAGAGAGTTGTTCAAAATGAAATCGGTATGACCTACGAAATTCACTATAAAATGCGCAGCCTTACTTGAGTAGTGTTCAAACTTGGTAGATGACAACATTTAATTTTAGAAACGACGATACGCTCAAAAACAATCTTTCGTGCCATTCTTTCTTCCAGCTGCCCCAGCATACTGACGAACGGGACACGGCGGGGAGGGGGATGCGGCGGGGAGGGCAGTGCGAGGAATGGGACGGGACGGGACGGGGAGGAACGGGGCGGGGCAAGGCGAAGCGGCGCGGGGCGGGGCGGGGCGGGGAGGGGGAAGGCGCCCTGGGATTTGGAATGCATTAACAGGCAGCGCGGGCGGCTCGGCGACAAGTGGATTTGCGCGGCGCAGCGCAGCGCAGCGCCGCTGGCGCGAGGGCGTGTGCCCGGCATGCGCAACGCGCCTCCTCGCCCGGCGGCGGCGGCGGCGGGAAAAGCCCTGCTGGCGCTGGGGGGGGGGAGCGGGCGGCGGGCGGGTCGAGTGGAGTGAGAGGGAACGCGTAGTCGAAAAATGCCTGTGGGTC
The DNA here is from genome assembly GCA_031308135.1 of Acheta domesticus. Taxonomy (NCBI): domain Eukaryota; kingdom Metazoa; phylum Arthropoda; class Insecta; order Orthoptera; family Gryllidae; genus Acheta; species Acheta domesticus. The sequence continues at coordinate 35,523,422 of JAHLJT010008756.1, read as the reverse complement.
GAGGCTCTCGAAGGCGACGAAGGGCGCCGGAGGGGTCGAGGGGACGAAAGGAATGACAGGACCCGAAAAGATGTGAAGGAACGAGGAAATCGAAGGGGTTGAAGGCGTAAGGACGTGAAAGGGAGCGAAGGGCGAAAGAAATGAGAGTGTCAAGAAATACGTAGACGACGAAGTCCTAGGGGATGAAAAGGCCCGGAGGGTGAGAGCTGGAAGGGTGTCGAGGGCACGAAAGAACGGCAGGACCCAAAAAGATGTGAAGGACGAAGAAGTCGATAGGGATGAAGGGGATGAGGGATGCGAAGGGGCCGAGGAGCGAAAGAAATGAGTGTCGAAAAATACGTAGATGAGGAAGTCCTAGGGGACGAAAAGGTCCGGAGGGTAAGGGCTGGGGGGAGGGGTTGTCGAAGGCACGAAAGAACGACAGGACCGAAAAAGATGTGAAGGACGAGAAAGTCGAAAAGGACGAAGGGGTGAGGGACGTGAAGGGACCGAGGGACGAAAGAAATGAGAGTGTTGAGAAATACGTAGACGAGGAAGTCCTAGGGGACGAAAAGGCGCAGAGGGTGAGAGCTGGAAGGGTGTCAAGCGCACGAATGAATGACAGGACCCAAAAAGATGTGAAGGACGAGGAAGCGTATTTGTGAAGTAATTGGGCGTCAAATTTAGTTGCCCGCTCTGAAAATCTTTCGCTTCCTGATCGTAATTTCAAAGGTGTTTTGAATAAGATACATCTTATTCAAATAGTTTTATTTACGGTGAAAATATGCTTCGTGCGTCGTTGGTATTCGCGTAATTTTGCGCAATTTGCGGTAAATTCGCGTACTTTTCGCGCAATTTTGTTTGAAAACACGGGCGAGAAAGTACGTGTTTTAGCACTATAGTTTTTCTACGAGTCGTTTTCTTACATGTTGGTATAGCGCCTGTCAGGGATTTCGAGAATTCGTTTTTTTATTTTCAAAAAACGATAAAAGAAAAAAATAATGTTTATATGTTTGAAAAAGCACAAAAATGACACAATATTGTGTATATCAAGAAAATATTTTTTGGTCAATTGGCTTGGCCATCTAAACATTAAGCCAGCAGAGCCATCAATTCTTGGAAAAACCGTTGGAGCAAAAAAAATATTTTTTGGATATTTGGAAAGCACAAAATTCTAAGTATAGAGAAAATGTGTTTCTACTTTCTCGTATGCGTACATATATATGGAGTACGTATATACGTTTCAGTACGTATATATAGTGAAAGTTATGTAATGCTTCGCGAAAAAAAATGGCAGGGCCCTAGTAACGAAAAAGTGGATAAATCCAGTTACTAAATTAAGAAAAAAATCTAACACGTGGTGCAGCCAGAATCCCTGTTTTGTGGGTCCTTGATACCGAAAAACCAATTGAAAACAAAACGTCCGTCCGTCCGTCCGCGACGAAACCGTTCAGCCAATTTTCTCCAAAATTTATATTCCCCGATCTATCTGGCTGATCTCGTGATCCCTTGAATTTAAAACCGATATTTTAATTATACGTTCGTACAGTATACGAGAAAGCAGAGGCGGGATTCAGGAGGGGCAAGGGGAGGCAACTGCCCCCCCAAATTGTGGGACAAATTTTTTTTAAAAAATATTTAATTTCATGTCGTGAATCTTCAAATTTATATATATATATATATATTTCATATATATATATATATATATATATATATATATATATATATATATATATGGGTCATTCCACGCAAAATCGGACGAATTTGAAGGAAAATTGACCTCGATGTCTGATATCTTTCTGATTATTTTTTTACAGGTTCATGAAAACAAACTATACAACACGTGTTTTTTAGTTTTGCTCAAATATTTATATTTTCGTCTTTTTATTTTTTTAAATTTTCCGTAACTTCATACGCACTGACGTGTATAATATTTTGTATCTCAAAATCGTTTTAAAATTTCGGTTTTGAGTTCCTCTTAAATCAAAGCTTATATCTGTACCTTTCATGAAATTTATCTTAATGTTTATAAAATTTTATTTTTTAATGTTAATTTTTTGTTTATAAATGTTTATTTATAAAATTATTAATTTTACCACGAATTAAAAATCTGAAAAAAAACGAAAAGAAAGTTCATACTTTCTTCTTAAGGACTGCGAAGTTTCAAAATGGCTTCTGTTAAAATAACTTTTTGAGAATTTTTTAAATCTTTCCTCGTTCACAGCGTCGCGAGAACCTCATGCGCCCGTCGTACGTGCCGCTATCGAATGAAACGCTGGGGGAAACAAGATTCACAACAGGAAAATAAGTGTAAATGTTCACTGAGCAATGAGTTTTAAAGTTATTGTTAATATTCCAAAATATATAAAATATGAAGTTGTATCAGATTTACGTTTCTCTTTATATAATTTGGACAAGATGTGCACTTTCTTTCAAGGAGCATGTTTTAATTATTTCTTTATCTTCTCAAATAGGAACAAAGGAATGTAACGAACGTGTACCACGTAGCCATTTTGCTGCAGTTCTATGACTTTTAAGTGAATTCTTTCTTCTTCATGATCTTCATTGGTGAAGAAGAAAATCACTATGTTTTGTATGTTTTTGTATCACTCATAGAGCTTCTTGGAAGTCGTAATCGGATCATGATGTACTTGAATAGTTCAACGTGAATCCACTGCCGATACGTCACTCTTTCAATCATCCTCCCTTCAAATTTTTCCTGCAACATTTTAAGTCGTTCTATTGCAGGACATTTGTCACACTTTTTAAAGTAACAGTCAGCTCTTGGAGTGTCAAAAATAACTTTTGTTAGGTAGTACCGACAATCCTTCAATGCTCCAACATCATATGTTAACTTTGCGAAACCTCCTCCGTCAAACATTAACTTTACTCGTACGTTTTCGTGATATACACAAACACATACTGTATGTGTACCGTTAGCTCCTGGTAAAATGCAGTGTTTCAGTCTTAATTCAGCGAACTTTGAAAATCTGATCTTTAGATGCGGAGACTTTTCTTTAAAATGTCAGTAGGTTTCTTTCATGTTGCTCAGTATAATCCTCTTTTGTTTGTGAATATCCCCCATTCTCTTTTACTGAAATAAAATTATTTTTTTCCTTTATTTACTCATTATACGGCTAACGTCATCTGATCAATAAAAAGCCACAACATATTGGTGTACAGAAGCGACGATAGCTCTTCTGGATTTCACATGTGGAGTTGACAATATTCCTTTGTTGCTAGTTGCTTTACAAACAGTTATCATGTGAGTAGATGCATAGAAATGTTTTTTAACTTCAGGAAAAGACCAATCTTCGAAAATCGTTAAAATTTTAAGTTTTATCATCATCAGTAGTTTTGTATCGTTTTTTCAATTCTTCTATGATGTATTCATTTTCTTGTTCTTCTTCTACCTCTTCTATATCAAAATTCTTCACTAGGAGTTAGATCACCATTATCTCTCATTTCAATGTTCAATTACGAATTATTGTCTTCTTCTGAATTTCTATTCTGATGACTTGTACCAGGTTTGCTGGAAAATGTTTCAATGGTACCTTTAAAAGTTTGACATTCATTTTATAAACCATTTTGAAGTTCTCCATCTGCATATGTTACAAATTTTCAAGTTCGGCGTAATTTGTAAGTATAGTGTGCCCAACTTTTGAAGGATACTTCGTATACATGCCTTAGATTTTTACATTCAGTTCTAGCATACTTTTCTATACTGCGATTTTTCTAGGAAGAGCTCTCAAGATAACTCAAATCCCATCTTCGCGATGGAATATGTCACGGCATTTCGCGTCTTTTCTCGGTCTTGCCGGTAGAAGTCGCATGAGCGCAAGCACTGCTTCATACGGTCGCGATCGTGCGAAATCTAACGGAACGACTGTGAATGATACGAAATGCCGTGACATATTCCATCGCGAAGATAGGATTTGAGTTATCTTGAGAGCTCTTCCTACAAAAATCGCAGTATAGATTGAAAGGATTGAAACATGAATCAAAGCGTATCTTCATTGTACCTGACATCTTCAATTATTTTTTGTCACTTTCCTAGAAAGAAAAAAGCGCAAGGGCACTCACACACGCGTCACAAACGAGAATATTATTTGCACTGTGTCACACACTCTTGGATGTAAACTGATCCCAATGTTTGTATTGCTTGGTCGACTTCCTGCCATTGCCTTGGGTGGTAAACGACTTGCTGACATCGATGAAAGGGCATGGGCAGTGTTGCGCAAGGCCGTAAGTCCAGTGGAGGAAGACACAGGGAGCATTGACAAAGCGGTATGGCAGCGGCGCGCCGCGGCGGTCGAGAAAATGCTCTGCGCTCCGTTGAATATTATTTTTTTACGTGAGTTCTAAAACAGAAGCCATTTTGAAAATTTGCTGAGATGGAGATGAAAGTCTAAAGAATTTATTGCCGTCGAGTTTAAAACAAAAAATCATGGGGATCATCTTAAAAAACGCGTTTTAAAAATTATAAACAATTTAAAAAACACTATATAAAAATATGCAATTATTTATAAACCCTGTTTGAAAGATTGCTTCTTTAGCTTTAATTTGAGATCAAGTTTAATTTTTTACAAGCAATACATTTAGAGTTAAAAATTATTAAACATCTCGACATTGGAGAAAAATTAATATATTTCAATAATTGTAACTTCAAAAATAATGTATTCTCGGCTAAACAAAAAAATACGTGTCTCTTACTTTTCATAATAGATAGTGTAAAAAAAATATTAGAGAATTTGAAACACCTCAGGTTTTTTTCTGTCTGATTTTACGTGGAATGACCCATATGAAACACAAATCTCGGTAACCGCATAGTACAGCCACAACTTACTAATTCAATAAGAATAGCTTACGCGTGCAGCAGGTTGCCACCCAGCACTTTCCTGCCAAACGTTGTGCCGTCATTCTGGTCATCACTTTTCGGTCTCGTCAAAATTGGTATAACTAGAGTACAGAGTTGGCAACACTGTAGAATGAGAATGAGCGGGAAATGTTCACGAGTACTGCTGTCGAGCCGTCGGCATCGCGTCCCGTTGGCGTTCTGTCAAATGTGCCCCTTACTGGATGAGGTTGTGTGAAGCACAAGCAAAGCATTGCATGCCGAAGTGTCAGTAAGTTATCAGTGATGGTATAAAGTGCGAATTTATGTGAGATTTTTAAAAAATGAAAACACGTTTGAGTGAAAACGAGTTAAAATTTTGAAAAATGACATCTTAAGCTAGGCGTGGCGTCTCGGAAAATTAGTGTGGTAAAAGCGTGTGAGGAACTCTTCGACTTATCCATTGCTCTGATAAAAAAATATTATAATAAATCGTAGTCTAGAAGAAACTATATGGGTGTATAGCTTCCTCCAGACTACTATTTTTTATACTAATTTTTGTAATAGGGCCATTCCATGACAGGTCTGGTTTTGGAGAAGTGCCCGAAACCATCTCGGGATTTCGATTAAATTTTGAATGCTGAGCTCCACATGGCCCAAAGGAACATTTGTGAAAAAGCTTCTTATCTGAACTAGATTTTGAGAACTTAATTTTTGTTGTACCAATTTGTTTGACCCCATGCAGCATCATTATACAGAACGACTTCAAGATTTTCTGAATTTTGGGTTACATTTCCTTCTCCCCTATTGCTGATGCAATGAAACTGACCTTATTATTTGTACAACTTTTTTTTCTAATCTTCTCAAAGAAATTTTCAATAATTTTGCATTTATTAATACACAGGTTTATAAATTGCAACAGTCACTGAAGAAAGGTAGAGTTAAAAAGAAATCCCTGACTACCATTGAAAAGCTTTGAGAAAGGAGAGTGAAACCTCACCCATAATATTTCAACATTACATTGTTTCTGAAAGCATAATTTCAACCTATTAACTGTTTCTATTGCTTTATAAATTTTGTTAGATCTTTGTCATAATGGCAGGTTGTTAGAGAACAAAATTCCATTATTTTAAGCTGAATTTTTTCCATTAGTCTATGATGGTGGATATTTCCATTATCATTCCTATTGTTCATTATCACAGCCTAATATTATTTTAGTGCTTCGCCATAATTTTTTAGTTAATTCGAAATTTCTTGTTGTCAGATGTTTGCAATGTCAATAATTTGGAAAAAGATAAATTGAAATGAAACTCTATAACCAGCCTGTTATTGATGTTATTTTTTAGTCATCCAGCCTGTGAGTGATGAAGGGGCATAAATTAAGAGTTTTGCTTATTGAATGGACATTTTAATAATGCTCTTTCCTGGCTTGTAGCCATCTTAATTTCTTTGACGATAGCAGCTCTTGGAAGAACCAGAATGAATGGGTACCTTAACCTTTTTCAAAGTAGGCAGAGTTGTAAACAAAAATTGAAGTGATGTAAATGAAGGTTACATTGTATTGGTTAAATTTGAGAAGCTCAAGTTATATTATGTTGGCAGAGTGTGAAGAGATGTCTGGAAAATGTAGTAGACTTTCTGTGTAGTGTACCTGGGACCTAGTCCTAAAGATTCCACCACCTTTGAAGAGTGATGGGAGTCTGTGTTTATACAAATTTGGTGTAAGGTTTGAAACTTTACATATGTTAGGTATGTCTCAAAGCTCCTGCATTCTGTCCTGTACCTCCTACCCTGCAGGAGGAATGGGACAATACACAGTCAACTCTGATTGTAGTGAATCTCTAGGGACTTAAGTTTTTGATTTACTAAATTTAATAGTGCAAAAATAAACCAGTTTCTTCTCTTTGATTGATTTTGTTATTACAGAGCTACAATAAAGTATTTAAACATTGCAAGTTTGAAATATCAGTATTATTCATTTAGCCTTAAAATTAATTTTATTCGTTTGCACTACATAGCCTAACAAATTTGTATTTTTGGAGAACCTTTTCCAGTCTTGTGTTTTCTGAGCACTATTTCATAGTGTTCCTGTATAAAATATTTTAGTTGTCTTTTCTTCTTTATTGTTTTTGTTGTTAACTTGGTCCGTTTATCCTTAGAATTTCCTTAAGTCCTGTCTAATTCATGAAATTGTTTATCTGTAGAAATCTTAGCAAATTTTGAAATATATTTGTTTAGTATTACTTTCATTTAAATTTTTTGTTAATTTTATTTTAAACTTAATTTCAAATGTATATATTCATTAATAAACAGGAAAAAGAGAAAAATGAAGTTATTGGACGAAGAAATTATTGTCAGCTCTTTCATAGAGACTCTTGAAACAGATTTGAAGAAATTCGGATGACTGCTGAGGAATATGGAAAAAGTAAGATCAACAAAGAAGAAATCATTACATCATGTAAGTATACACAATTTTTTTTATAGTAATTCAATTACAATAATTATGTTAGTAATTTTAGCGTGTCATTGTTACTTTGTGGTAATCATTGCATCATGTATAATCATGATTTTTTTTTTTTTTTTAATTTGCCTATTAAGTTCGTTTAGCTTGTGAACTAAATGAGTGGGTAAGTTCATTTACTTCACTTCATGACCTAGACTAAATCAGAGGCCCCGTCCATGGTGTAGGACAATTTTCATTACATCCCAGCATGTTGGGTGAAGATTAGTTCATTTGAACTTGTTCATTCATGAATGTCACATTCTACCTAGCAACCTCCATGCACTTGTTTCATTTCTTCTGTGATTGCAACCAGTGCTGGATGAGATTTTATTTCCTCTCCAGTACTTCCAAAGACATAAAACTAATTTTACAATATCCATCACTACAGAGGATATTCTTAAAATTTAACACAGGCATTCCTTCCAGAGCCCATTTAGAGCATCTTTTGATAAGTGTAAAGATGTTCTTTCTCTGAAGAGATCAAGAATATGTTGTCAGAATTTTAAGACTTGTTTTGTAAAGTTAAAGGCAAATCATTTGACAATATTAAGTTATGATAATTTTCAGATGCAATGTGTAGCTGAAAATTATCATTACTTTGTATTTGTAATTGTTATTTTACTAATTACATGCTGAAAATGTAATTTGTAATTATACTTGAAATTGTAATATTGTCTTTGTAATTATTACCACGTCCATGTATAAAATTTCTTTCAGGGAAGAAGAAAGTGAAGAAGAAAAAGAATGACCTTGAAGAATTGAGGAAAAAATTACTTGATTGTGATCTAGATGAAAAAACAAAAATTGCTGAACAAGAAGCCATAGGAAGAGAAGAAGAGGAAAGAGAAAAACGGATAACTTTGTTGAAGAAAGAAATCTGTGACCTAACAATAGAAAAGAAAAGGCTAGAAAGAGGTATTTATTTTTATCACATTTGCAGATTCTATTAACTCCAAATTATTATTATTCTCGTCCTCCTTCTTCTTCTCCTCCTCCTCCTCTTCTTTCCTCATTGTTATTGTTCCCTTTATGTGTAATTTTTTACAACTCTGTAAAGGCCTCCATTTTCTATACCAGAATCTACAAAATGAGAACCTTTTGGATTTTCTGTTAAATTTCTCCATCTCTTCAAAGTACAGTTTGCCAGATGAGCAACTTCCATCCATCTGCCCGTCACCCTTCCGATCCACCAATCGAGATGAATGAGGAATTCTTTGTGTGTTTGTCTTCTGACTGGGAACTAATAATTTTTTTTGCGGATCCATCTAGACAATTCTAAGAGATTCGAGAAAGTACCAAGTACTTTTAGCAATATAAAAATTATAATAAATTCAAAGAAAGGTTCATGTTTAATAACATATTATTTTAATAACTGTCAAACACCATATTTTCTTCTTTTAAAATCGACCTAACAGTGGTCTGGTCAGTGGCAGATAACTTGATTGCCGACTACAGGCTGAAGCCAAAATGCTGTCCTTCATGACCCCTTGTGAAAATAATTTCACAAGGATTCAATACATAAAATGGCAAGATAAATTTAATCTATCTTCTGACATAACTGAATGCAATATAATTTTTGATTCTTTTAAACAAGAAAATGAGCGCTCTGCAGAACAATTTGTAACTGGATGACTAAGAAATATACGCCAAGCAAGATAGATATTTGGATGTATATTATATAGTTCTGATTTTCGAAGAGACTTAAGGAAATCCTTTGGCTTAACCTTTGAAAAGTTGCAATGGGCTTGAAAATGTTAACACTCCTTTTCAAATGTTGCTTCCAGGTCCATTGGATACAAACTTCTCAACTTTTCTGATTTCTGGTGAACTTCTAATGTGCTTAAATTTTCTATATTGATTATAATGTCGAATATGTTGTAAATATTCTTGTAAGACGTTTTTCTTTTCCTCAATTCAGAAACCAAATTGTTTAATATTACGTTAAATGTTGTAATTCTGAATTGATCTCTACTTGTCATGTTGATATTTTCCTCTTTATTCTCATCAAATGGTCTTTTGCTCTTTGTTTTCCTTGATATCTGCACATAATATTCTTGAATTTCTGAAAATTCTAATGCCTTCTTTTCGTACAAATCAAACTCATTACGAGTTGTATCAAGAAGACCAATCAATGATTCGTAGAGCTCAATAACTTTGCTTATATCGATATCTACTTTCTGTAATGTTTTACTAACAGAATTCATTCATTCGAGTACAAAGCTCCAGAGACATAGCATGAAGGCCGTTTCGAGTTTCTTGAGCTGTCTTAATAAACCTGCTGCTTCGCATCTAGTATTTGATTTTTCAGAATGATTATTTTCTATTGCATTAGTGCATTTATAATTTCCTTCCAAGATTCTGTTAATGTAAAGACAGTATCACTACGCGAGGACCATCTAGTAGCAGATAGCTGTTTCAGTGTGTGTGAGTTCGGCTTTTGAAAAGATAGTAGTATTTCCCATCAATGAGTTGATGCTGTGAAGAATGTATATAAATGTTGAATTAGATTAAAAAATGAAACAGCTTCTCTGCAGCTTGCTGCTGCACATGTACTCCCTAAATTTAGGGAAGGTGTGTATTCTGCAAGAGAGTTGACTTCCTTTATTAGTGCTTGTAATCCTGCATATGATCCTGACATATTGGCAGCGTTATCATATGCTTGGCCTCGACAATCATTGATATTTATAGATTGTGAATCTAAAGTTTCCAAAACAACTTTTGCAAAATCTTGAGCTTTATGTCCTGGGGATTTTCCAAAAATGTTAAAAAACGTTCCATTGGATTACCGTCATTTTGAACATACCGTACAATGAGAGATAACTGATCGATGTGTGCAACATCAGGAGAAGAGTGAACAATTATAGCAAAATATTTTGCTAATTTTATATCTTCAATAATTTTGTTTCCAACTGCAGTTGCCATAATCTGTATAAATTCCTCACATACGGTTTTTGATAGATAGGAAACATTACCTTTACCTTTATTACCAAATTTTTCAATGTGTACAGCTAAAAGTGGATCGAATTCAGCTATCAATTCTAATGACTTAAGAAAATTGCCATTTTGAGGTGAACCAAATTTCTCGTAGTGACCTCTAAAAGGAAGGCCTCGAACTGCTAATGATTTAATAACAGCTACTACTGTCTGTAAAACAGATCGCCAATATGCTATTTCTTCATTCAATTGAACTGTTACAATTTATCAATGCGACTTAACATCGTTTCCTCTATCTTTGAATTTTAACACGCATGCCTTGTGTCCATCTGAATTTTCATGACCACTCAATCATGCTGTTGCATTCTTCCAATCGTTGAATCCACATTTTGGAGAAAACTGAGAGTCACCTTTAAAAAGTAAACATGATCTGCAAAATACTGCACCAGCACTTTCTGAATAGACTAACCATGATAGTTTGTTTTTCACCGTTAAGTAACTTTCTTTCAAATAAAGCGGGTGAAAATTGTTTACTATAATCATTATAATGTCGTTTCGACTTTGAAAAAGTCTCCATTCTTGTTTTGGTCATAACCATGCAGTGCTAAATAGTCATGAGTAAAATTCATCAATTAACCATAAAGCTGGATCTTTATTTCAGATGCTTTTAGGTGATTGTCTTTTTCAAGCGAATTCATGAACCCTGTAGACAATTTCAATATGTTAAAAAGCAAGGAAAATATAATAATTTCTCTAACCATAAATAAATATAAATATTAATCAGGAGATTACATTCTAATAATATAATAAAAATATATATTTTTTGCAAAATTTTTATAATTTTTTTTAATAATAATGTACATGTAATTCTTTTGTTTATTTTTAAACATTATGTAATTGGTACATTACAATAATAATTGTAATCCGATTTTAACATTTATTACATTATATACCCTGATAAAAACAGAATATTAACATGCATTCAGAGGTATTGATATGGAGACAATAAGTGGATTGAAGTTCGAAATTCTATCCGTTTATTGTCTCTGTATTGATATTTTTAAATATGTTTCTATTCACTCTATACATCATGTTTAACAGGATATTGAATAATAATAATTTTCTAATCTGTTATATTTATGTTATTAAAATTATTTAAGTATTATATAAACATTTAGTATCCATAAATATCTATAAAATAAAAATAGCAGAATTTATTTTGACCTGAAATTATGTCAGAATTATCATCTAAGTTTAATTGCTTGGGTTCTTTAAGGATCCACAGTAACATAAATAGAACTTACCTAATAACAACGTATAAATAAAAGGTTACCCAGTTATTAAATTTAAAAATAGTCTATTTGTATATATTATTTTTCAATTTCATGCTTGTAATTCTACTACTGTACCGGATTGCTGTCGATTGGTGTAACATTTTTCTTAAAAAATGAATCTAATTTTGGTGTCTTTTTTAAACTTCTTCTTCTCGATCTTGCCTTTTCACGAGCATGTTTCTGATATTCAGAACCACTGTGTCTAATTCTTCCGTCACTCATTTTTTAAATTTATAACTAAAGGTTATGAAAAAAAAGAGTTAAAATAGAAACCACCATAATATTCTCCGATTAATACTTCTGTGTACTTGACAGCTGGTGGAAGGGGTACGCGGCGTTGCCAAACCCTTGCACTGATTCTTAGTAAACTGACTGTAAGGTGAATTCCTAAAAAATATGTTATGTGAGAAGAACTTAAATAAATGCATACAAAAAGTTACTATAAAACATTAAAAAACAACTTTCTAAAATAAAATTTGCCACCCTAGCTATAGCCTATGTGGCCTAGTAGGTAATCCACCCTGGGTCTGGTAATGGAACTCAAGTTTGTTACGGAAGTTCTCTATATCAAATTAGCACAAAAACTTCTCCACCATATATTTTCTGTCTTTGTGCACATGGCTAAAATCAATTAAATATTTGACTAGTGAAAATTAGACTCTTTCCTTCATATCTGTTGAGTAGCAAAACTAGACTATTGGGGAGGGAGGGAGAGAGCATTCCCTCTATAACCAATTGCCCCTCTAAAAAAATTATTTTTCTCGTAGAACCAATCGTAGTAATTTATTAGGTTTCATTATTGGCTTTGGAGATAGTTTTGCATACTTAAGATGGTGGTGTATAAAAAGTATTTATTTGAATATTTTTTTCCCCACTTAAGAACCATTGTATTAAACATTAACGCAAAACAGTTTGGTAGAGTAGTTCAGACAGGCACATATAAAAAGTCTTTTAAGAGGGACAATGTGGCCAGGACCAGTTAAAGTAAAATTGAGATATCAAATAAATATAAAATGGGGAAGTGATAAACAACAAATGATTTCTAAAAACAGAAATACATTTTCTCTGTGTGTTCCATTCAGAGAATGTATTTAACTCAAATTAGTCGTAATGTAAATATGCACATATTAAATCATATAATGAGGTTTTTTGAAACGCAAGACAATATTGACTGAGTAAGAGACACTTCCTAAGGATGAAAAATCTTAACAAAATTTTATTGATATTCTTTTAAGGCAAATTGAATATGAAATGGATAATCTTTATACTTTCTCGCTCGCTTTGTACGAAGAGAAAAATATTGTAATCGTGCACCAGAAATCAGCAATTTTTTAATAAAAGCTCTTATTGCCAGATCCTGGTAACGAAAAAAGTGGATGCATTTTGTTCCTGTATGTAATAAATTACTTCCTGTAACATGCTGTGCATTTGATATCCATATTTTGTTCGTCCTTGATTACAAAAAATCGAATGATGGTAAAATTTTGTCTGGTTAACATTAGTGCCAAATCCAGTCAGACTATTTTCTCCAAAATTAATATTCCCTCAAAGCCCTGTGAACTTGAAGAGGATATTTTGATTTTTGAGGTACTTTACATGGAGTCTCTGTAGTTTCAGAATTTTTCTTAAAAAGGGCTCCAAAGATTTTGTTTAAACTTTGTCTTTAGATAGCATAAAGTACTCTTTTGAAAAATTACACAGGTCTCGTTTTTGTTGCAGTTCCCAATTTTTTCGAAAATTGCAAAAGTTCACATTTTTTGTGGAGTCATCCTCAACCACAATATTGAAGATGAGATTTTTTCGTAATGAAACGTGTTGTTCAAAGACATTGAAGTAAAACCACGTAGAATTTTTTATGCATAATTTTGCTTGTAATATAGACAATAATTTTAATAATAATTGTATTCTGGTGTATTATATTTCAGTTATAATGATGCACTATGTTAGATAAAATGTGTTCAGTTCAGAACATTGTACTTGCAGAGGGTAATCAGTGTTTTGTGAACCTGAAAGCTCTTAAAGTAATATGTATGTTCTTAATATAGCGAAGCAAAATACGAGATAAAATCTTTGTGTAAGATGAAAAGAAAGAAAGAAGAGAGGGGGACCTACCTAAAACTCAACGTACAATGTAAATTACAATCAAACAAAAATAAATGAATAACGTGCAAGAGTAACTAATACATGACTAACAAGTAAATAATACGTATCGTACACTACAATACCTATACATTAAACGAATACATCTACTTAAGGGAAATTAAATTTTACAAATATACTTGTTGCAGTTTATATTATATTAAACCCCTAAATATATTATAACTAAGCTGTGGATTTATAGGCACGAGAAACAGAAATAAGCAGGCAAGATAGGCACTTTAAACTGTAAAATAGGCATTCAAAACTGTAAAATAGGTATTTAAAAGCCTATTAAATATATAAAATACATTTTTCTTATCGTTATTTATGTACTTGTGTAGAAAGTTTCTGAAGTACACATAATATAGTTACCTTCTAGGAATGTTTGCTTTCTTCATTGTTCTGACAAATCTTTATTGAAATCTTTTCTTACATTGTCTGGCAATTCGGACAAAAAAGGCTGAATCGCAGTAGCTACCTTTTTTTTCATTAAATGCAAGTTGATACTCTAATGCTTCAGTCAATCTTTTTTCTCACATTTAATTTAAACATAATTGAAAATATTGCATGATTTGTTTTAATTGCCACTCATAACACAAATCGTAACTAGTGGTGTTACATCAGCACATATTTTCTTGCATTATGCCTAAAAAATATTAGCAATTTTAAAAAATTCAAAGAGTTCCACAAAAATGAGGCTGTACCATTCTTTTAAGCGTCCCTTGCTTTATCCATGAGAAATAACTTTGTAGTCATTTTTTTAGATTCTTTTTATAACTTTCATTAATTTCAAGCAGAAATTCCACAAAAGTCACCCCTTTTTTAAAGTTACACATGATCTTTTTTTTTTTAAAGATCTGATTTTTTTAAATGGATTTTATTTGAGATAAAAATGTATCTATTCAGTATTGCACTATTGCAATGTTAACTTTTTTGCAATTTTCAAAAACACAGTGTTGTTTGCAAAAAATGAAACTCCGCCAATTTTTATACTGTCCTACATACGAGGAGAAAATTTTTACGAAAAAATTTGGAGCTGTTTATTTGGTAAAAATTTGTTTAAAATTTTGAAGTAAAAAATAATTTGACTACTAACAATTTTGCACGTGTTTCATAACACTAAATACTTGCACTGTTGTGGCAGTAAAACGGAACATAGATGTGTTGATGGTTGTTCGATTTCTCTGTACTCTGCAGATAAAAACGAAAAAACGCACAATTTTTAAAATTTATGATTAAGGATTATTGCTTTTTGATCAATAAATATGAGAATAGGCGACATTTAGGCATTTATTAGTGACATACGCATTTTTAGACACTATAAATTCTCCTATATAACGCTCCAAATGCCTCAAAATGAACAAGTGACTTAAAAGATTGTTTTTCCATTGAAGGGAAAAAATAGGCAAATAGGCAAATCCGCAGCTTATTTATAACTCTGGTAATCAGATAAGCCAATTTTCATGAACTTTTTGTTTCTACATTGACCAACACATAAACCTTTTGTACCTTTAGGAAATATATTAAACAATTTATAAATCATACTAGCAGAACCTGGCAGGTGATGTTCTGCCCTTCATATCCCTCTTTCTCCTTCCCTCCTTTCTTCTTTCCTCTTCCCAATCTCTCCTCTCCATCTTCCTCTTCCTCTCTCACACCCCGTCTCCTCTCTCCCCCCCCTCACCCTCCCTCTCTCTCGCTTCGCATTGAGTTGCAGATTCTGCACGTCTCTCTCAGAAGGCTGGGTAATATCGATAAGTGCCGGACCAGCAAAAATGTAATAGAATGTTCAAGAAGATATCATCCTGTAGATTACAATGTGAGAAATGTTTCTTTGAGGCCTTTGGCCTCAAAATTTTAGTTTTAATATCCCTAGAAGTTCTAAACCGCCACCTAGTGGAATGTTACTGACGTGAAAATAAGTAAAAAACAATCTTTGATGTAGGTTTTTTTATTGTATCAAAATTTGAGTTCAATCAGTGCAGTTTTTTTTTTTTTTTTTAGCATACACAAACCAACATAACATAACTACATAAAAATTTATTTTTTTTTTATTTTTGTTAGAAGTCGAAAAATTATTTTTCATCACCTTTTTAAATATTTCATTAAAATTTGATATGAGAGGAATTGGTGTGTAATTACTTGGAATTTTCATATCTCCAGCCTCAAAAATTGATATTATCTCAGCTTTTTGGAAGTGATGAGAAAAATATGAAATTCTCTGGATTTATTTAACAGAAATGCTGCTTTTTTTTTATATAATATGTAATTAGTAATTTAATTATTCAGATATTTTTTGAACTGATGTGTTTTGTTGTTGTTTTTGTTTGTTTGTTTTTCCTCCTCCCTCTTCCTTTTTTTCCCTCCAGATAAATCTTAAATTGGTAGTATGGCATACAAAAAAAATGTTGAAGTTTCGGCACAAAAACTTATTATCAGGCCCTGATAACAAAAAAGTGTATAAATCCAGTCACTAAATTTAAAGGGGGGGATTCTCTAACACTTGAAAATTTGAGTATTTTTCGTGCATAGGTGCAAATCAAAAAACAGCAAAAAACAAGATTTTCTAACAAACAGCACAGAATTTTTTCTTAAAACTTTTGGTAGGGATAGTGATGAATATACTCAAGATAACATAAAACCCTTTTGCTCTATTCTTCTTCTCTCTCTCTCTCTCTCTTTTTCTTCTTCTTCTTCAAAAAGTACAGAACTTTAAGTAAAGTAAAGAAAGAAAGAGAAGAAGTTTTTTACTAGCCTCTCACATCCTTAATATTTACAGTAGTGGTGATTTCTTTACATTATTGAATTTACGAGTGTGTGTGCTTTAAGTATGTCATAAAGTTCTCAAGAACTTGAAAGTTTTTCTGCAAAAACAAGCTCAAAAATTCTGCATTTTCATGAACGTCATTTTTTCAAAAACGGCTCCAATTTTTTTCTTCAAACTCTTGCTCTAAGCTTAACTGCACTGTTGAAGGTGACAAAATTCATTTTCCTGTATTTTTTTTGTTGTTTTTTTCCAAAATTACACAAATGTAGTTTTGAAACCTCATGCCTAAGCGCTCATTTCCAGTAATTTGTGTACATTAGTGTATTTGCGAGTGGAAGAGCTTCAAATGATTTAACTGAGTTCATTGAAAAACTCAAAAGATAATTGTGAAAAAGAACTTCAAATTTTACATTTACAGTAAAACTTAAACGCCATTTTCTTACAATTGACTCCAATGTTTTTAATGGAAATAATTCCTTACAGGATGTGATTTTACTGTTCTTTAATGATTTTAAAATAGTACTTTAGCTGTACTACTAGGAAACAGAAAAATTGTTATTTTTTATGGGGGTCTTGATCAGCACCATTTTTTGCTGCTGCAGGCAGTAGTTGTAAATGTTAAGGTTTCTGGAATTTTTCATTGTTCCAATCATTTTTCTGAAGCTGGATTTTTTCTTCTTGTGTGGAATTTTTGGTTTATAAAAAATAATAAAGTTTAAAACTAAACTTAATATTCTCAAAATAAACTTCACATTTACATTATTCACCCAGAGAAATGCTTTAGTAACAGTAGACTCTTTTGCATATTATTATTGTATCATTCAATGAAGTAGTATCAAATGTGTTGCAAAGTGAAAATACAAGTTTTTTTCTTCATCGACGTAGAGTGCAGAAATGGAAACGAAAGCAAAATCTGTATAAAAAATTTAAAATGTTGTTCCAGAAAAGTTACCATCTTAATTAAGATGTCGAAAATTTAATTGTTATAATGTTGTTCAAGAGTGATTTGTTATTCTGAAATAAAACAAATTTTTGGCCAAAAATTCATACATTATTAGAAAATACAACTGAAAATTTTTATTTAAGTGAGTAATAAGATAGGAGAATTTTCCATAAATCATGACTACCACCTCCATCCTCTAATAAATGTGATCTCTTTTGCAGAATAGCCTTTAAAGAATCAGTTTTGACTGAATAGCCAGGGTATTAATACTACTATAAGTATGCAACTTTCTCTTGTCTATAACAGCTCTGGCACTGCAACCAGCTGTTTTGATAATTTCAAGGCATTGTATGTGTCTGAATTGTAATGTAAGCATTTTGTGTAAATGAATGCTTTTTTACCTGAATATAAAACCTAATATTTTTTTTTTCTGGTTCTTTCTTCTTCTTCTTCCCCCCCCTCCAAAATGATGGCTATTTTTGTGCTTAAGAAAAACAGCTGTATTGGTAAAGTGAAAGATTCTACATGGTTTAAGTGCCTAGTCCTCAAAAATGTTAGAGAATATCTCAAAAA